>WUAM01000133.1:3117890-3162301 GCA_024336885.1 Actenoides hombroni
GGGCGGGGCGAAGGCAAAAAAAAACAAAACATCAAAAGCCCCCGCCCCCCTCCCACCCCACACGCCCCCCAAGGGAGCCGAGCCGCCTCTCTGGCGGGGATAAGCGGGGCTTCAGGCGCCCCCCGGCCCCGGGCAGGCAGCCGAGGAGAGGGAGGATGGAGGCGCGGGCCCCTGGAGCCGCTGTCGCCTCAGGGGCACGGAAGGGCGTGCGAGGGGCTCAGCGGCGCCGGCTGCGGGGCGCGGCGGGTGCCTGCGCGGGGATGGGCCGCGTCCAGGTGGCCGAGCGGCCTCTCCGTTCGCCTCAGCAGGCTCCAAGCCGCCTCCGCGGAGGGTGATAACGGCACGGCACGCCTCGCTCCAGAGGCGGGCGGGGTAGGGGGGGTGAAGAAAAAGACGCAGTTGCCCCGCTGCCCGCCTCGCCTCCGCCGGGAAGGGTGGGAATCGCCTCCCTTTCCCCTCGCTAGCAGCCCGATCCTTCCCTCGCCGGCACAGGCCGCTGTCGCCGTCACGGCTTGGGCTCGCTCGCTCGCTCGCCCGCCCCCCTCGCCCAGCCTCGCCGCTGGCTCCCGCTCGCTCCGGTCGCGCACCGGCGGCAGCTGCTCTAATGTAACTTATGGGAGCTGGGCCGCCCGGGCCCCTCTCGCCGCCGCGGCATGTGGACGCCGCTCATTGGCGGGGCGGGCGGCGCGGGGCGGGGAGAAGGCGCGGCCCCGCCCGCGGCGCTGAGGCGGTGGCGGCGGCGCCTGGCGCGGCCCTGCGCAGCGCGGCCTCCCGCCTTCGGCTCGGCTCGGAGGAGGAGGCGGAGGCGGGTGATGCGGGCCTCATGCGGCGGCGGGAGCGCTTCCGCTGCGCAGTGGGAGAGGCCCGCAGGTGGGGTGGCCGCTTTCCCGCCGTCCCCCCCCCGCCCCGGCGTGAACCGCCGCGGCCGTCCCATGTCCCGGCCTCAACCCGCGCCTGGTTGAGGGCTGAGGGGAAGCGGGGCTGCCCTGGCGGCCGCGCCCGCCGGCCGAAGGGAGCTGCCCTCCCGCCGCCTCCCGGAGCGCGTGCTGTCGCGATAGGCGCCTCAGGGGTTGGCGAGGAGCTGCCCCGCCGCAATGTCGTGACGGGAGCGTCAGCCTGCCTGTGGGGACTGTCCGCGCTTCTGTCGTGACAGGAGCCTCATCGAGCCAGAGGGTGAGTGTGGGGACAACGCCACACTGTCGTGCCGGGAGCCTCATCCAGCTGTGAGTGCGGCCGAGGTGAGAGAGGCAGGTGAGGGCCGTGTGCCTCCATGCTGGCCCTGAGGCTTCCTTCCCCACAGCTCCCGCCCCTGCTCTGCCGAGGCCTGCGCTGACCCCGGGCAGTGTCTCTTGCCCAACTTCCCTCATCCCCATCGCAGGCTGCCCGGCCAGCATAACAGTGACACGCACACTCAGCCCTGGCTTGCACAGAGATAACATAAGGAGGTATAAACTGCACGGTGTGATTTCAGCAGCGTGTGTGGTGCGAGATACCAGCTTTCCTCGGCACGGTATCTCGAGAGCTGACACAGGCTCACAAACCAATATAGAACGCAGAAAATGGACTGATTTAGCCAACCCCACCCAGGAACTCACAGAAACTTCAATGAGCCCGAGACAGAAATCGGCACCAACTGACGCCAAGGACACCTGTAATAAATACACACTGCACAGCAAGCAATTCAGTACACAGTATAAATACCATCCCTTAAAAACACTTGGTGCCAAGCGAGGCTCTTGCGTACGCGGGTGCTGATCTCCACATGTGTGCTAGCTTACATAAATGCAGATCCTACATACAATCTGCATACCCATCGCTGCTACAAACCACCCACAGTACCACCCTGTAAGATTAAACTCTCTGTCTGATCTGGAAGAAAAATAATCTTGGTCTTACCTCTGCATTAGCAAAAGGAGTAAGGAGAGGGGGCAGCCAGTATAAAACTATGGTGTTCTAGTGTATGTGTGGCCCTACACTTCTAGCAAAGTACAACTGCCCTAAAACAAAGCCCCTCTAAGCCAGTGTCCAGGTAGGGATAACCTGACAGCACGCCTGTGCCTCACAGGGCAGTGCTGAATGAAAATGCATGAGGTGGATCCGATCTAGATCTAGCTCAGGTATGACAATCATTTATTCCATGCCTTGCCTGTATTAATTTTATCTTGCTTATCAGCGGGATTAATCAGCATGGCCAAATGTTACTTGAATACGGTTACATTGCTTCTCATGCCACTACCTCACACTGTGCATATATAGATCTACCCGAGCTGCTGGGGAGGGAGGGAATGTCCACATGAGATGTACACAGTTTATACAGTTTACCGTATGTTTCTTACCTGGTTTTAATACTTTTCTTGATATTGTATGAGCACACAATCCCATCAGCCCCGAAACAGAAGGCACAAGGTGCACGTGCATCTGAAATTAATAGCAAATATAATAACTGAAAATACACACTCGATGCCAAGGAAACCACTGAGCGACCGCAGGCCCACCTCAGCCACACCGAAGTGTCCAGTGTCCTCAACACACAGATACACACTTCTGTCTGCAGACACCTCTGCGTGATAGGCTCCGTGTCAGTCCCTGTGTTATGTCCATATGGAACATTAAAAATTACATCATTTCCCTGATCATTATACTCAGAATGATAGCAGCTGCTCGCATTAATATATTTCACCAGCAGCACAGTACATCTATAGGAGTAGTTTCCCCGCTTCTACCACGTTAACACAACCTGCCTTATATGTGAGCTTTTTGTGGAACTACATTTCCCACAGCAGCTTTTCCACACACAAGCATATTTCACTAGCCTTCATGCACAAAAGCACCTCTAAAGGACTTGAAAGTCTCTTACTATAGTAAGTTTTCTTGCTATTTTTAAGCATTATTTTTAAATGTTGTAGGAGAGCAATGTAATTAAGCACCAATAGCAATTTTCAAAACACACTGGGTCATATTTCATGTTATTTCTCCCTGTGATATGATTTTTATGCCATTGTTGGTTTCCTTTCTGTGCTTGTTTCCACAAAGGCTTATGGAAAATTATTTTAAGCATACCAGAACCATGGCATGTGCAATTAGAGCTTGGCAGACTGTGTAATGAAGTAGATACGGTGTCCTTTCAGTCTAAGTTGTTAAGAGGCTAGGAAATGTTGCTGGGAAAGTGAACAGAGTTTGCATTCTAGCAAATCCTGGGGAATTCTTGGTGTTCTCTGGGATTCACTAGTTCAGCTGCCATTTGACAGCTCCACTTCCATTGTTTTTTATCCATTGAGAATAGAGGACTTGGTTCTTCCCCCTTTTTTTCCCCCATATTTTGAACGTAGACCCTACATAAAATCTAGAGAGACCCTGAAAGCGTAGTCCTCTGCCTGAGTTTCTTTCTGCCCTGTGTTCTGTTATGGCTCAGTGAATTTTGAGAGCAGAATCACTGAATTAAGGACTGTCCTACAGGTCTTTCTCTTCCAGAGGAAAGTGAACTCTGCATTTCCTTCGCAATTGCTTCCTGTCTTCCCACAGATGAGTGTCAAACTGATGCTTGCTGATCAGTGAGGATTTCTTTGCAGGTGATAACCAAAGCATTAAAGATCTGAACATTCAAAAAACATTTGCAGATAAAATGCTTGGTCTAGACAGCGTAGTGCAGAATGATCTGCAAATACCCATGTAGATAGTGCAGAAGAAACAGTACCTGCTAATTTTGGCATCACTTGGTACTGTACAAATTTAGAATTGTGAATTGAAATCGGTTTCCCACCCCTATGCAAGGATTCATAAAGTTTCCTATGAAATCTGTCTTTCCTCTTATAAGATGGTTATCTTGACCCAAATCAGAATGACAGCACCTCAGCTCTGCCTCAAGTGATGTAAGCCCATGAAATCTTCCGGGAGAGTGATACTTCCAGCAGGTGCAGATAGCTTTACATCCTCCACCTTTAAGGAAGAAAGAAACAAATTTATTTCTCTGCTGAGAAGTGAAGTTGCAGTTTGCTTTTCAGAGCGGTACCTTGGAGAGACACACGACAAAACGGGTCAGCTTTGGCCTTGATGAAATTCCATTCACATAATGGAACTTATACCATTCATACATTTGGCCTACTGGCTTTTTTTTGTTGTTTTTTTTTTTTCTTCATTGTAATATATTAGAAGCAGCAGCCAGCACATCAGGCAGCAGCGTTAGAACAGTTCCTGTAATGCTTGCTAATTGAAGTAAATGGGAATTTGGCCTGAGAGAGGACTGCAGGATGCTTTCCTTCAAGCTGCAGGAACGTTAAGTCACCCCTGTTGCTGCAAAGCAGATTCTCAGTAGAGTAGCTGGGCATCGTGAGAATTGCCTCTTGCTCTACACAGAATCACAGGGTTTGCAGCTCAATTTTCAAAGAAGAATTTATAGTTTTTCCTGGAGACAACACGGCACAGAAGGGCACGACACAGAATGCCAGGTTTTGAGCCAGTACACCTGAATGCTGACCTGTGAAAGCCTTCCTACTTCAGGCCTGGGTCTCTTTCACTGGACACAGACAAAGTGATTCTATTCTGCTTAACTGTGCCAGATTATGTCATGATTTTTGCAGACTGGCTTAGGCTGAGACCATCAAACTCATTGCTTGTATTACCCCAGCTGATTTCAAATACACATCTTCCTGAGTGACAAATGGAGGCATTGTTTCTTCCTCCCACGGTACTATTTTATTCCTCTTAAATTACACTTATTAAAATGTTTCAGCCACTTGAAATCTACTAGGACATATTTAAATATTGAAAAAAAAGTGCTGTATCAAAGTGGAGAGGTTTTAAAACTGCAGTTCTGTCATAAGATAATGCAGTTTAAATATAGTAACTGTTTTCCACTCAGATTGCTCTTTGATTTCATGGTATTATGTCAAGGGGTTTTTTTTCCCTCTCCCCCTTTAATAAGCTTATGCTTAAACAGCAAAATGCAAAAAATACTGAGGTGAGACACAAACCCAGTAGAAAAATCAAGGATAAAATATGAGTTTGCATTTTGATGATGCAAATAATCTGGATTTATTCTGAACAATTTTTATTCCCCAGCGATGTGTGTTCCTCTATCAGCAGCAGGTAGCATTTCACTGCCACAGAGACCGTGAACACGAAGGGTAAGTGCTGCTGAGAGATTTCTGGAAGTGGATCACTGTTCCTGCACAAAGCAGCTGCTTGCTGCCTTGGTATTGCAAAAGAGACAGCGAGACAGAGTCTGATCTCAGTGACAGTAACTATAAGAGATCACTGTTTGACTTGGTAGATTTCTTGTTTTTCTTTCTGTATCCTATTGATAGTCACTTGGTTTGTCACCAAAGACTCCATTAGAGTATTTGCCACAATAATCTCCATTCCCCTGTTTGGAAAATCTTTCTATCCTGTGCTGATGTCAACGGGAGATCTAGGAGTATGGGGGAGAGTGACATTCTATCAGAACCAGGATCCATCATGCATATCTGAATAATTGATCCTTATTTGATGGCCAACTCGTTTCTCTTAAAGGGAAATCAGCTTGACTGCTATCTTAAAAATGCACAGCTTCAGAAAGAAAGCACTGGTTGGTGCCCTTGAGATTTAAATTCTTATCTCATCCTGACCTGAATTTTCCGTCTAATTAAGGTCTAATTCTGATTAATTTGGCAGCTAGCTGCCATTTTTTCCTATGTAAATATCCCTTGTGTGCTTCTGGATCTCAGCTTTGCTCTCTGTAGAAGGGGCTGGGGATGCTACCAAGCTTGCAGGGGGCTGTGTGGCCAAGCACGGTGTGTTGTGTAAAATGACAGAGTTTGGTGTTTGTAAAGTGTCATAAAACTGCCCTCCATTTTCAATCTGTAACAAGCTGGTGGCTAACTGGGATGTCATTGCTATGATCATACTATATAGTAGTCATCCATAGAACTTAATAGTGCAACGAAATTGGAATTACTTTGCTACAGGACACGAGCCACTGCTTCCTGAGCAAAGAAGCTGCTTTGGTTTTGAAGGGGTTAAGTCAGAACAACAGCACTGAATCGAAGCTGGACACATAAACACACAACACAGCCTCCATTCGTACAGTGTTAAAACTTCAGTTAATTGTTTGGGTTGGTTTCCTTTTGTGATTCTTGAGTATCTTAGAAAAAGAAATGCAAACATGGCATTTAGAGTTTACCTTGCACTCTCTTCGGCACGTAATGGGCACTGGTTTATATCAGTCTGGTTCAGGTGAGCTAGTCTGGTACACAGCGAGCTGATGGCAAGCCCTAGAAACTACCAGCTACAAGGTAGGGCAATAATTACCATAGATTAATAGCACCATTGTATCCCTCTCTAGGGACACTATAAATTCAAATTCCTTTCTCCCTTCATAGATATTTATGGGAACAGAACCAAAGTCTTGTACGCTGAGAGCAAACCAGGGTGGATTGTGCCCATCCACAGTGCTTTGCATGACCCTGTCTGTGACAGGATGGATGAAGGGATGTCCAAGAGAAGTACACAAACAGCTACAGTTTTCATATGTTTGTATTAGTCTGTAGGTATTGCTGTTTATATACATCTGAGAGCAGCAATGGCAACCAGAATGTAGCTCAGTAATGCCAGTTTTTAATCTTTTCACCTCCTGATTACTCAGGCTTTGCACAGTGAGACTCTCAGATAAAGTGAACCATTTGGATTTCCTGCTTTTAAAACTTTTTTTTTTCTTCTTTTTTTTCATCTCTTGACCCTATCAGAGGCTGTAATCAAGGTGGTAAACCTAATATCTATTTCCTTTTTTCCAGTGTCCTAATACTGCACCGTGAACAGTTCCATCATGCAACAGGTGTCTGTCACTTCATACATGTACTGGATCCCAGTGCAAAGTCACACTCTCCCTGACTTCAAGATTGAAAGGGAGACATCCAGATGCACTCCATGTAGGTGAGTAGCAGTAATATGAGATTGAAAAGCTTTCCTTACTCATGGAGATGACTTCATTCTCAGCCATTGTTTGGAACTAGTGGCACATGACTACTGCTTTCATTAGACCTGTGACATTTTGTGATGTGACACAAGCTGAAGTTACTTTCCCTGTTTCTTGTGGAGGATTTCCTCCAAACTCATAGGTAGTTCTTAGTAACATAGTGAAGTAACACACTTCAGGTTTCAGACATTGATAAAGTTACCACACACCATCGAAAAAGCTCTTTCATTGGCCATGTAGTGTATTAAATAAATTTTCCAAAATTATATTTCATATAACATTCTTTTATGTTGAATTTTTTTCTCTCTCATGAAGTAAGGGATTGAACGATTGCTCTGTTTGGTTTATCCTTTCAATTCTTCCATTCTGAACCATCAGAAATCTGTGTAACCCACAATCCACACAGGTTGGTTTTTTTTAAAGGCAGTATTTCTGTGGTAAGATTAATGAGTGCAGTTACAGTGTGTCTGTCACCTTCCCCTGCCTTTCTTAAGGTCTTCATACGTGCTTCCTAACATGAGTTGTTCTGGAGGAAAAGAGAAACTGTGGTCTGCTTTCAGTCTCTATTCATGTGACTGTAACCAAATCTGAACCCATTTTTCTTTAGCAGAATAAATGCTATATTGATCTTCCATTCCGCTTCCTCACCTCGTTTCTACCATTCAATACAATCTATATAGATATTTCACAAAAATGATAGATTTTCTAAGGGAACTTAACCTCCCAAATTACCTGTGGTAGTTTTTGGTCACTCACAGAACAAAAATTCTTAGGATTAATCTGTCAGAGCTCAAGGCTTCCAATTTCTCTGTTGTTTATGCATAGATTTCTTATATGTCAATGGTGTTGCGTGTGAACTGAAATTATCCTGACCTACAATACTTGTTCTATTTCAGTGTCCTGGGTTTCTAAAAGATTGTTTAACTCCTGGGTGGTTTGGTGTTGGTTTTGTTTTTTTTTTTTCATCCAGTTCTGTTAGAAAAAGAAAACCTCTCCTGAGTCATATTTTAAAAATACCATTAAGCTCCTAAAGCTGCTTCTGCTCTTATGTCACAAAGCATTACTGAAAAGATATTCATTTTTACCACCTACAATTGCTCAGATGAAGATCTTAAAGAATTCTTTCCCACTCCCATATTGAAACTGTGCTGGCAGCATTCTTCTTCCTAGAAGTGAGCTACAGTGATCTTACTGCTATGTGCAGGTTGGGCTTTTTGTAAGAACAATGCTATTGAGCATATAATTTAATATTAATAACACTTACAAACATTATTATTATTAATAACAATAATGTTACTGTGATTATTGTTACTTGATTCATAATTTGCATTTGCAACTTCTTCTAATCAAGGATCTCAAGCATTTCATAAACCTCAATGAAAATTCTATTATACAACACCCCTGAGAGAACAGTAAGTTTTATCATCCCCTTTTCACAAAAATGGGAGCTGAGGTTCAAAGTCACAGTCACACACTCTATGGCAGAACTAGAAATAGAAATAGTCTCCTGGCTCCCAGTCCTGTTTCTTCTCCAGTCACCCTAAATAGTTTCTAGTGTAGTTTTGTAAGACATTTGTCACATGATTTTCAAAAATCTTGTCCTCTTTGTTAAGGAAAACTGGAAAAAAAAAAAAAAAAAAAAAAGATGTAAAAGTGATAAAAAAAGACTACCTAATTTTTAATTGAGGTTGCTGAAATGATTCCAGCTGTTTCATGGGCAATGCCATCCGAGTTTCATGAGTTAATCCTGACCCTAGGTACATCTAAAATAGATATTTTTGCCACCAGCTAATCAACAGGCTTGCAAGATTGTCTAAATAATTTATGCATAACCAACTAGTGGAAACTAGATCTTCTGTGATTTCCCTAGATACATATTCTGCATGTATCATGTATATCCTTGGCTATTTCTGATATTCATTTGAAATTCAGTTGGGACATTTCAGAACACTTTTGTACTCCAGCTGTATAGCTCTGAGAAAAAGCCAGCTGGAGACATAATACAGTATCTTTGATCAGGGCAAAATAACGTTTTAAGTCCGAGTGCACAGGAGATGAAGATTCTGAATTTTCTGTTAATGAACAGCGGATTAGAATTTAAAACCCCCACAGTTCTATTTCTAACACTGGCCCATGTGGATAAGCATTTTGCCTCTCTGTGCCCTATTTGTACAATCAAAATAATGGCATTTAGCAATGACATTCGAAGATGATATAGTGATATGCAGAGAAAGAGAGATATATGAGGTATGGGAGGATGATTAAATAAAATGAAATATGAAATAATCTAATTTTCTTGGTTGTAGCACAGAAAATGTGAAAAGCATAGAGTACCAAGCTGTGCTTTTTGGACACATTTGTGTAATGTTGCCTTCAATGGAGTGGTAAAATGAAGCTTGCATTAAAACTCACTCCACTGTGGAGAAAACAGATTTTCTTTTCCAGTGTCTGCAAACAGAAAGCAAAAGCATTATCAGACATTGTCCTACCTTGTTCTGACTGCAAATTCAAGAATCTGGTTTGCATCTGTAGCTGAAGTGGAAGGTACAGTACCAACTGTCTATCTGGAGTTCATAACTTTTATCTAGAATTCATAACTGGAAAATATATTCTGTCTCTTTTGGATAGCAACTGCTAAAAGACAATTCTTGCTCATGTCTGCTCCACTGTGCCAAGAATGCTTTGGACTGTTTACTGTACTTGTTGAGACTAGCTGTAAAATCAGGGCCAGGTTGCAGCTCTAATCAGCCATGCAGGAGGTAGAGGAGGAGCACCAGGTACTCCAGGAATAATTTAGGTGTGGCAGCCAGAAATTTTGCAGTGGTCCCTGAAAGAACACAGCAAGCATTGTTGCTACCCCACGTTGGCTCAGCTGGACTGGTTGGTGCCGCCTTCACCTGGGCAGTTTATGGCAGCACTGAACTAGAACGGTGCTTGTGTAGCTCTTTATACCTGTGCAAGAGGAGTGTTGAGCCCTGTTGTTCCAAAGCACATCATTTTACATGCACCTCTAGCTCCCCATGCTGTTTTTGTCACTCCAATAATGCCCATCCATTCCATTCCATTCCATTCCATTCCATTCCATTCCATTCCATTCCATTCCATTCTCATAGCTAGCAATGTCCCCATGTTCCTCCTATTTCTGTCTTTCCATATTCCATCTCTGCACAGTTGCCATTCCTTCAGGCCTGAGCCTCAGGGCAGCATGTTGAGTTCATGTACCATTCCCAAATGTGAACTTGATTACCTTGCACATACAAGAGTTTTCACATTTCAAAAGTCCCAGAAAAGACTGAGAAGAAAGACAAATGAACATCTCACTGAGAACGGTACAGACGTGAATTGTTTCTGGCCTCAGTTCATGTAGCAGCTGTTTATGACAACTGGAGGAAGAGATAAGCACATTTGCTAATTCATATTTGCCATGCAGAGCTCTACGCTCTGCAGCAAAGCTGGAAGGTCTCCACTGCTTCGAGTGACCTTTCAAGGCAGGCACCACTTCTTTCAAAACATCCACACTCGCCGTGCCGTGGTGATCTGGCAGGGTTTCTGTCAAAGCCTGATCAAAGCCCATCATCCATAAGAAAACTTGGAGCATTCAGTGTCCTCGTATGTTGAGAAAAGTTTAGGGTGGTTCTACATCGTGACACCTGTAAGGCCTCAAAATATTAAAACTGGGCATTTTACAGACTTTTTGTACCAAATGTGATGTGCTGGAGCCATTATCAGCTTCTGTTGCTTCTTTGTTTCTTCCTCTGTACAGACATCTTGGCTACTGGGAAAGAGAAAGACCTGTTTATCTAGGGATGCAGCTGAGCTGCTGCTAAATGCTATGTCCAACTTTTTGATTAAATCAAAATTAATTTGATTTACAATTTTTGCTTGAAAAGCCGTGGTGGCCACCTGAAACCATGACTTTCTAGTCAATCCTTTGGTTTGGTCCTGGCCGACACAGAGGAGATTGTCATTTGTTACTGTTTCTGTTAATTCCTCCTGAATCATCCAGACAAAGAGGCCTGAAGACCATGGCAAACCAAAGCAGTACCAGTAGTTTACTTCTTTCCTTCCTGTTTTGGCTCAAAGAAGAATCAATTCAATTATTCTGATTAGGAAAGAGGCTAAGTTCAATTCATTCTCGCTTCAGTTTGCTAAGAGGACATTCTTCTTTTCCTAAGTATGATGAGATAAAAAGCAGATATTGAGGAGATTTTTTTTTTTTTATGAAGGGAATACAAAAATCTCAGGCTATAAATTCACCGTGCCAGTAAAAATATGTATCAGATTTTTTGATGGGTTGGCTTTGTGCCAGTCAGCAGTCTTTACACGAGATCCTGTGTTGTCTACACAAACCTTTTTTTACTTTATGCTGCTATAATCTTTATGTGGCTGTCCTCTCACCAGCTGAATGAATGTCGTGTAGTACATTCTGTCCCATTTGTCACCAGTGCCATTCTGTACCTGCCCTGGATCCACAGTGGATTAGCATTGATGAGAGATCCCAGGTACTTCGCACAAAGACAGCGTCAAGGGGGAGGTGCAGAAAATGCAGATAGGAAACCAGATTTCTCAATATCTGGATTAAAACAGTCTTGCTGAAATGTATTTTGGAAGGTCACTCTCTTATTTCAGAGCTGTTTGGGAGCGGTTTGGCAGTTTTATTAGCAATTGTTTATACTTGGAGGTGTAAACCAGCTGTTGTGGCTTTCACGTGACCGTATAAGTATCTGAGATAAAACCTATAAGTAATATGCTTTCAGAAACTTCTAGAAAAAGCTGTACTATAGATAGAAATGCCACAATCTCAAATCCTCCCAGACCAGAAAGTAAATGATACCTAACTGGCAAGATAAGAATCTCCCTTTTCTGAAGGCATAAAGTTTCCACTTTTAGCTCTGGAGTTTCATGGCCTTCCACCTGCCACTGGGCCAGAACGATGACCATTTGTTGGCTTGCAGGGCAGTGTCCTTTCAGAAAGAAATTCCACTTGAAATGGAGAAAGTGAACATTTTTGTAAGGTATATATTCAGTTACTTACATGACAGCTGTTTGAAGAAAGGAGCCAAGCACCGACAAGAATGATTTTAAAGAGGCAGAAATTCCCATTAAGCCATTCAGCTTTCTTTTAACTGGATTCGTACAGAAACAGCATATAATTAAGGCCAAAATACATGTCACACTGAGTCTGCATTAGCAGGAAGGTTTGGAAATAATTAAGAGCAAAACTGTTAATGCTCCATTTAAATAGCTGCTGCCTATCTGCCCAATATGAAAGCTCAATCTGTTGTATTCAATCAGCTTTCAGCTGCTACTTGCCAGCAGCCTAATTCCCCAGTCTTGTCCCTGTGCTGTGCTTGTGCATTCCACTACCTGCTAAGTTAAACCCCGCTGTCCTGGTTCCGCGTGGAGATTTCTAGTGCTATTCAAACCATCCACACTGAGTTCAGAACACAGCCCCCCAAACCCGCACGCTGCGTGCACCATCCCCACACACGGGCCTGGTTTCAGTGGAGCAAAGGTGGGTGCAAAGGGGAGGCAGTGGGTGCAAGGGGGAGGCAGTGGGTGCAAGGGGGAGGCAGTGGGTGCAAGGGGGAGGCCGTGGGTGCAAAGGGGAGTCAGCAGCTGGGTGTCTCAGCTCGCAGGATTAGGGCTGTGTTCATTCACACCATTCTCTGGCTGTTTATGCAGTTTTGAAACGCTGTTAACCTGCAATATTTCCACCACTTTTTGTTTTTGAAGTGATGCCATTGACAGCAGTGAGTTGCTCATTCAAACTGCTGTTAACCAGGGTCACGTGGCAGATGACAGCGTAGCGCAGTCGTCCTAAAGCTCTGCATTTCTGTTTCAGGTTCATTGTCCAATCACTTATATTGCAAGAGGATTTAAAAAAAAAAAAATCAGTCAGTAACTGAACTCCTTACGCACTCAGCTTGTGCTGGGATCTGTGCAGCTTGTGAATGAACAGTGCAGGGGAGTCTCTGCTTAGGCCTGACAGCTGCAGAGCTGCATGGCTAGCCTTAGGAATACGCTGCGATGAAACGGGTTTTCAGGTTGAGAGACACTCTAAGCCTCAAACCTGTCCCACCAGTTCTTTGCTGAGAAATCTGTATTAAAAATGGCAAAGTTCATTGCACAAGCATTTGGAAGGAACTAAAGAGTAATTCTTTGACCTTTGCAGATTAAGCAATGCCTATTGTCAGAAGGAAATGATAGCTGAGTAACAAACAGCAAACGTACACGATTCTCTTTCATTAACCTCTCAACGGAGGCAGTCAGGATTTCCTGATCCTACCATCTTTAGTCTTCTTGGCACCTTGAATATATATGTTTTCTGTTAGATCTCTAAACATGTCAGAGGATGCTTTGTGCATTGCCTGCCTCTTTTTTTTTTGTTTTCCTGGAAGTGCACATACACAGGAGAGAAAGAAGGCAGCTAAGGAATGGGCATGCAGATGGAATATTGAAGGCTCTGTGCTCTGCTCTTAGATTGACCAGAAGCCTCAATGCCCTGCTCTGTGTGCCTCAGTTTTTGCTGAACGAAATGGGACTGAAGTGTTTGTATAATACACAGAGAAACTTCCACTTAAAGGGTTTTGAAATAATGAACAGTACAGGAGCAACAAAGAGCAGTTTCACTTCTATTGCAGAACATTTATCTTACAGAAGGAAGACGTGAATGAAAATGAACTGTGTGTATAATTCAAAATTTGAATGCAATAAAAGTTTAAAATGTTCTTTTTTTTTTTTTTTTTTAGAATTAACTCAAAGGATTTTTTGAAAATTTATGGGAAGAAATTTTATAGGAAACTTTTTTGCTTCTGGAGAATAAAATAATCTGTTCAAGTGCAGCTGAATATGTCACATTCTTATAAGATTTGCAGGAAGATGAATTGATGGGTCTCCTTCTCCAGTTTTTCTTCCACTTTTCTAATTCTACATTAAGATTATTTTCAGATTCACTGTTTTGGTCTTTCTTTATGTGGCTTGGTGCACGCTGAAATAAATTTGCCATGCTCTTGCTAAAGCAGTGTTTTTAAAGCCACTCATTTTATTTAGAAATTCTTAGTACAGCATTACACAGTTTTAAAAAAATGAAAGTAGTGAAATAGAGAATAAAAATTCTGTTCATCAGTCTTTAATACTTGAGCTCATAATTGTGTGGCAGATGAAGCAAAAAAAAAAATATTGGAGCAATCCAGAGCCCCTGGACAAGATAATCACTCTACCTCAGGACATTGAGATAATTTATCTGGGTGGCTTAGAAAAAATGCTAGATAAGACTGAAATTTGGAGAGGCTGAGCACATCCAGGCTCAGGCTTTGGATTAGCAAGTAGTGAATAAATCCAGCTACTGGCATCTGAATATGTTAATGCTGGAGATTCTAGCATGCAAACAGGAAACTGTATTTATGAGGCCAAAATACATCAGAGATTATTTCAGTTCTATATATAATGTATACATTTTACATACACAACATCTTTTCCAAAATAGGAATAATTTGCAAGCACCCTGAAGTTGGCAAATGCCAGACTAAAGGTTGCCTTTCCATGTACATGCCCTAAAGTGATCCCTAATTACATGCTTCCTGCCTTCTTTTTTCCAACCCTGAAATTTTCCCGTTTCAGCATGTGCTTGATTTTGCAGTCTTAATACTTTCTTGATTAAATAAAGACTTTTGGGATCTGTTCCCCTCCCCCCTCCAGGTTTTCAGAAAAAGCATTGGGAAACGCTGCTGTTCCATGCTACTCACACCCAGAGGGGTCCTCAGTGGGTTGGAACCTCGACGTCATCCGAGGAGACTCCTCAGGCTGTGCCTGCTGCTGGTGTGACGCTGAAGTCTGAGCAATGATGTCGTGTGTCTTCTGTCACCCGACGTAAAGTTACAGGTGTCAAACGGGAGGACTGTAAGGTAAGGGAGAACGTGAATAGAGTTGGAATAAGTTACTCACTGCTCTCTTTCATCCTCCTCTATTCATTAATGTTCCACATTGTGCAACCATTAACAGCCTCGCTTAGAAGTAAACTTCATCGACCTGGTTCTGTGCTGCCTCGTGCCGCCTGCGTGGTCGTTTCTGCTCATGCAAGATGAATGTAAAATGTTGAGTTCTGAGCATTTTAAAACTACTTTGCTCTTAGTGTCTGCAGCTGTGAATGGTCGTGCAATGCTGCAGCAGGCAAATCCAGGGCCCCTGTGCTGAGGAGGGTTACACTTGAGTCAGATTTTTTTACCACACTGGTAAATCAGAGCAGTCACACCGACAGCAAAGAAGTTGAATCCAGTGTGTTAAATTATTCTTTGTCTCCTTCTTTCAGTTGAGGATTGAAGAGTTTTTGATCAACAGTGGAGCCTCATGCAAAGCCTCATAAAAATTGTTCATTTCCTAAAATCTATATCCATGCTTAGGCAATTAGTCTTTTGTATTGATAACTGGGAGGGTAATATTTCAGATCTCTCCCTGTGCACAACAGAAATGCTCCAAAATCGGAGTTCACTTCTGATGCACTGAAAAGGCTGTGCAGTCCCAAAGTCCAAACTGTCCCAGAAGGGGAGCTTGCAGGACTCCAATGAGATAGCTTAGAGATAGAAAAAGATCCTACCTGTGAAGATTCAGAACGGATGTGAGAGGGTTAAGCACTTACTGTAGGTTACTTTTTTAGTAGATTACTTTAAGCCAGGACTATGCACCTGGTACTGAAACTGAAAACTGAAAGTTCTCTGTGAGATCTGGAAACAGTAACAGGCTGGCTTCCATAAATAATACTGGAAGTTAAACAGTGATTTCACAAGGTCCAGGACATAGTATAAATAAGAAAGCAGAAAAATCCAGGAAATCCTTAGTTAACAAGTGTTTTGTTTTAAACATTATATGCTTTTCTTGATCTCCGAGAATCATCTTCACAGTAGATGCTAAACTGAGGGAAGTAAAAAAAAAATGTTTTCTCTGACTTGAGCAAGAGATTTTGACAGTCTGAAAGCGTTGTTTGTTCTCGAGCTTTTCAGAGTCAATCCAAAAGTTCACAGACCTGGCAAAAGGTAAGAAACCAGTGAAATACTCTATTAACAAGATACCAAGCTCATGGCAAAAAAAACCCTCTAAAATGCCGCATGCTGACACCAAACGTTACAGCATTTGGCAACTGCAGGAGATTGGATTAGTGCAATATTTTGAATTGAACTATCCCAAAGGCATAGTTCAAGGCATGTTGGGCCAAATTCAGCCAGGAGGTAACTGTATCAATTTTACTGGATTTATACCCAGAGGAATTTGGTCCTTTTTGTTGTGGCCAAAATGCAACGCTCGGGTTTAAATTGAGCAGCTGTACAAAAGCGGTGATTTCTGTTTTAAAGAGCTAGCTTGAAAAGTCATCCTGTTATTTCAGGTAAGCACAGGTACTACTTCAGATAATTGATTCTGCTGGTTTCATCTTGGGCTCCCAGAGCAAACTGAGTTGCCTAAAAGTGAAAAGGAAGGAAATAAGAGCAATATTGAGAAAGCCTTTCCACTTACGGTCTACACCAATATTTGCTGTTTCTATGTCCCAATTATCCTCAGTCCACCCCATGTGAGATTCAGGACCTGTTCAGGTCACATGTGTTCCCATTCTGCCTAAAGCATCATCTCTGACTGGTATTTATGACATAGCCCAGTGGACTGAACGACCTGTGAGTGGGACAAATGCCACAGGAAAACATGCACAGGCTGGAGGCAGCCCAAAAACTACTGGACAGTTTTTGAGAAGCTAAGAGGGGTTTTGTCCTGTTTTAATTTATGTTTGGGGTGGGGTTTTTTTTTGTATCTATGTGGTTTTTGAAAACCACAAGCTCTAGTCTGGAAAATCCATATTTTGGCTTGGTACCAGTTTCTATAGTCTTCATCCCACTCAGCAGTGTATTAACTTGTATCATATGATTTGTTTTCTCTCCTGCTGTCTCCATGGGAAAAAAAACCCAAACTGTTGGAACTGTAGGCCTTGTTGTGTGATGTTTAGGTTTACCATTTCTATGTTTGCATTATGTACAAATGAGGAACTGCATCTTGCTTTGGAGGGTAAGGTAGCCCTCAGCTCCTGAACGAGCACAGGAACCCTGATGCTTGTGTAGAGCTGATGTAAAAAGTGTGGCAGTGGGTAACCGGTCTGTATCAAAGGGAAGGATTTTCCTTATCCTGTCTCGGAGCACTAGGGAGGCATTTCAGCAGACACTACAATAATTTCTGTATCTTGGGAGGCTCAGAGTTGCTGTAGCAACCTTTTGCTAGATAGGAATTTGGCTGGTGAAGCCCCACAGGAATCCGCTCCCACTCCTGACTAACCTCTCACATCACCGGTCTCAACTGCCAGGGAGAAACCCCAGCTGCAAATCAGGAAGGGTGAGGGACCTTTTTCCACAGGTTCCTCACAAACCCTTTCCCTGATTACTGGCATCAGCTGCTTTTTGGCAGTTTTCCACAGAGACAGAGCTTTGCTACGTGTACAGAGTTCTCTGCCTGAACCCAAATTGTAAGAACGGTCATAGTAAATTTTGTGCATACAAACAAGCCCTTATTCATGCACTTGCAGATACAGAAACTGAACATGCAAAAGCAGGGAGTGCAGTTTTAGAGACCAGTGTGGGAAGTTTGACTGGGAGGCAGCAATAGTTCTGGTGACACAAAAGAAGTATTATGAAGTCACTGAGGGGATCAGGCAGATGGGAACAGGCTTGAGTAGGAAGGAATACAGGCAAGGTCCCCAAAGCCTGTTACTTAGATTTGGATAAAAAATGAAGTGTGAAGTTGGTCAGAGCATGAGGGGATGCATCACTGCTAAACCAGTTCCTTCAAAAGTGTGAAGTAGTTTCTGGAGTAATGAAAGACAGGTTTTTGGCCTTCCAAGCTGCTGTACGGCTGAGAATAATATTTGGAAGGTTTTATTTATAGGTGATATTGCCCGATGCTTACAGAGCAAAGGCAGTTATTTTGGACTCTTGGCTTTTGTTCCAAATTCTACAGGTGATTGGCATTGTCAAACCACAGGACCCTGTACATAAAGCCTAGAAAACCATAAGACAATTAAACCAAGACTTCGACATAACACCTAGTTGAACAAACAAGTTAAGCTGCCCCAAATCTGGTACTTCTGCCAAAAGAAGTCGTGCTTCCACCTTACACCTTGCTGCTGGTTTCCATCCCTGTGCCCTCCCTCACTGCATGGGTACAAGCCCTGGAAAGTTATCCAGGGAAGGAAAAGTTGGTTTTAATCAGCATTCAGCCCTACAAGGAATTTTACCAGTACACCTGGCAGACCAGTCAGTCACACTGTGAACCCAGTGCTGAACAAGGCTGGCTGAACTTTTTTTTTCCCTCCTGCATTACTTTTCAGGTAATTCCTTTTCCCCATTTTTCCCCCGCGTTACTTTTCAGCTCTGTGGTGTGGCTTGCAGTTGTGCTGCCAACACGACTGAGGGATGGCACTGCTGCACAGGGGGCAGGGGCAGCAGGAGCAGGGAACCCATGGTTTAACCCATGGCCTAAAGCAGTGCCTTAAACCCAGACTGAGATTTCAGAACACCAGCTGTAGCCACGGTCTTTGGAGGGTTCAGTTAAGCAAGTGTGCTCAGAGCTTGTCTGCTCTCAGGTAAGACTGGGTCTTCCAAGGACTGTGGGCTGCCTTCTGCTGTAACTCAGTTGGAGGAAGAAACGGCATAACTATTGTTTTCCTTTTATTTGTTCTTTAGTGGTTATTGCTTTGGAATCAGGACATGTAAGGCCAATTCCCTCCCTGGTTTCTAGTCCCTACTCCCAGGTCTGCTTCTGTAATTCATTAACAGTCCTCTTAGACTAAAGTATCAGTCACAGAGCAGGTACCAAAATCAATGGTGATTTGAACTAATATGCTGAGCTGGAGAATTAGATGGCTGAAGAGCCAGCCTACACTTATTTTTGCCAACTGTTGGTGGGCAAGTGGACATCAAGGGAATATAAATTTCCAGTTGTCTGCCCAGTATCACCAAAGCTTGCCTTGGAGCACTCCGAGGCTATTCCTATGCTAGAGATGTACCAGCGTGACAAAATGGATTGTGAGTCTGGGTGAGGTTAAACCAGGTCAAATCCTTCAAGCTAATGCAAGATTTAACGCTTGCAGATATTATTTTGAGTTGTACAGACAGGTCACTAAAGACAACAAACTGTGAAAAATAGAGTTACACGAATACTGATCTGTGCTTGGAATGATTTTCACTGCTTTAAAGCACAAGGAAAGCAGGGTGGATTCCAGAAGAAGGCAATCTCTGTGTTGGTGGGGTTTTTTTAAGCCATATACCTTACAATCTGAAACAGTTTTTAATTACAGAAGGAAGAAAAACATCTCTACTGACAGGTTCCTTAGGCTGCAGACAGATGTTAGGTCTCAGACAGAAAGTGGGCCCATGTATGGGTATAGTCAGCTAAATGTGTCGCTGAGTGGCAGTAAGAAAGGCAAGTGGGCTTTGGAGAGCTGACTGATCTCTGGGCACTGGCAAAGTAATCAAAACAGAGTATGGACCGTGCCCTGGTTAGACTTATTCTAACTATTCAAAGCTGTGTGTTGTTTCACACCACGTGGGATACAGCCTGGGCCCTGGTTTAGGGTGGGGGGTGTATGGGTTTTACTGTATATTTTTAAAAAGGGCACCCAGTTCTGAGGAATCTATTCCCAACTAAAGCACACAAGCTCTGGAAAGGTCAGAGAGAGGCATCTCTAGCTTTGGTAAATAAACAAATCTCTTCTGTGTGGCTGGGATGTTGTATTAATAGCAGTAGATTTGGTTTCGCATTGTGGAGCTCCTCCTGTTTCATTGCTGTTGAAGATAAGAGAACACAAAATGTTCTGTCACCCTCCCCATGAGAAAACAAGCCAACAGGCAGAGACTATTATGTTTAAAGATACTACTGAGGCAAAGACTCGGAGAATGCAACCCCTCAGATTTATATTCAGTCACTACTGGATACCATAGCTGGCACACCACGAACTCGACGTTATTTAACGTCTTACATGAAAGAGCCTGCAAGGCAAAATCACTACAGTAGAAATAACCTAAAAATAAGGGTTGAGCCTCAAACTGATGGAAGTTGATTTTTCCCTTTTGCATTTTTCGTAGGGATTCGGTTGCAGCAAAAAGTAACTGTTCTTTTCTGCTTCTTAACCTATTCACCGCTCTGCTACAATCTGTGTTACTTCAGTTTGCAACCTGGAGTTATTCAGAGCTTCATTACAGGATGCTAGGACTGGAAAAGTTTCTCCAAACAGTTCCTGAAAGGAAAAGATTTCTTGTGAAATTGTAAAGCTCTCTAACTTGGCAGTAAGCATGTGGGCAATAAATTAACCGAGCTGTACCCTAGAGCTTCTCTGCACAAATTATTTGGGAATAATTAATTCTAAAGTTCCACATGCGGAATATTTTACTTTGGAATAGGTACTCCTGAGTGGAAGGCAGATTTAGCCTATGTTGGCTGGTGGATAAGAAGCACGATGGGAAGGAATGAAGAATTCATCCTCAGCTAGTTAATATATATGACAGGTACAGTTGTTCTTACAACCCTAGGCACCTATTACATTAGCTAATATATGCTTAAGACATACCTCTTGTCCTTAGTGGCACCTTTTCTCTGGATTGGGCATCGGTCCAAAAAAGAGATGAGTCTTCTCTTCTGTACGTAAGCATCTTCCGTTGGAGAGCAGATTGTTAGATATAAGTTAAAATAAACACGAACTAAATCAGATAGTTCTCCCCTGAACAGTTGTTTTCATTGCCCTTGAAATGTCATCGGCTACAGATTTATTTCTTTTCCTGATGCTCAGGTAGAGACTGTTTAGAGTGGAGTCCCTCCCTGCATGCAGGAGGTATTTTGTAGAACTACACCTCTACAGAGGATACATAAACAAACCAAGTGACTCAACAGAAAAAATGTTACATGCAGTGAGATCTTTTCCTCTAGGCACATTTTTTACTGCGAGAAAATAAAAATATTTGGCAGAAGACAAAGACACTGAAGTCACGGAAATTGTTCTCTCCCCAGCCTGAGTCTGACCAGTCTGGAATTTCATTTTTGGATGTGGTCCCTGATCTGGCCCGAAGATAACAGTCCACCTTTCTACCTGTCACAGGAAAGAGTCTTGACTGAGGTTAAAATGCTGCTCACATGGAAGTGTTTCTATGTGAATATCACTTCCCATCTGCTCTACTCACTGCATTTCACAAAAAAGGATTATTTCTTACATACACAAGTTCCTCTAAAAATTTCATAAGAAATTCTGGGCAGAGACAATGGACTTATTTGACAGCTACCAATGACTCTTTAAGAGGATTATAAATGTTCAGAGAAAGTAACAGTCTTTGTAGTTAGGAATGAAAAAAACCAAGATAATTGTTCCATATTGTAGCATCCTTACCATTTGAGAACAAACTCAAATTTAATTCTGCCATCACAGGAATTTTGGCTGAGTTAAATGTGAGAAAAGATTTCAATTTTGAGCATGAAATTTCTTTTAACTGTGATTTCTGATACAACATATGCCAGAGAAATGAGAAAAAAAACCCAAACCTGCAGTCAGTGTGAGGGCCTCCTGATCTTTCTGATGTCTCAGTATGTCAGTGCTTGAAAGGATTTCATACAGATGGTTTTGGAAAGGAATGAGTACCTGTTACCAATAAGGTTTTCTATTTCAAACAGATTTAATAGTCTGCAGGGCTGTTCTGTGAATAAGATATTCTAAATAAGAATAAAAGTTTTTGCATGTAACATTTTTAATTACACCATAAGCTACTAAAATGGAAATTGTATTTCTTTTACGTCGAGATATCACTGTGAAATTCCAAAGCTATATGTAGCCCACTACATTTATGTACTGACCACTGGAAAAGTAGTGTGAGAAATGGAGTGTACCAATTTGAATTATTCCAAGAACATCCTGTTCTTAAAAGGCAATAGACATTAAATACCCACTACATGAAAATAACACCGAACTTAATTCTTTTATAACTTCAGTATTGACCCAGGGTTTTGGCTTCCTAAAAATGGCTTTGTATAGAGAATGTCTTTGCAGCTGAACTTTTGTGTAGTGATTTTGGCAGATTGAACCTGAGGTTAAGAACTTAAATCTATTTCAACAGGACTTGAATTTTCCTGCAAATACAATAAAAGGCAGCAAGCAACCCCGAAGTTGGATAAGCAATAACACAATTGCTCTTCTGCTGAACAAGGTCATAATCTGATTTATTATTAGATATTAAAAGCAACAAATTCTAGATACTTCCTAGAAGATGGATATCCAACATCATTATTTTAGTATTCCACGTGTCTAAAATTTTCTCTTTCCTTTCAAGAATGAAGTCTGTTCTCGGAGTTGCAGCTGGAGAATGAGGGCAGCTCAGGCCACCCCGAATCTCAGGAGATCAATAGTGTTAGCAGCTGATGATCTAATTATGGATTATTTGGGTCAAACTCTTTACTCCTAGCTCGGTGTGACTTGATTGACTCAAAAGAGGTTAGTTCATTCAGTTCATAGAGGTTATAGCATGAGTGAATCCTCCCCTAATAAATACCACCCCATTAATCAGAAGGAGAGTCTAACATTTCCTGTAGGCAGGCATTTTGATCTGGTAGGACATTTCTAATGCATAGCTTAATGATATTGCACGGATCAATGACATTTATGTACATTATTGTTAGATTTCTATTAGTTGTGTGCATGTTTAATAAAGCTGAGGACGAAAGCATTTACTCAGAAAAATACTGTTAGGAATGTTGCCTTTGCAACGTTTCTCTCTTCATTTTGCAAAGGCATTGATCCCAAACAGGCTGTCCTAGTGTATTCACGTGCTCACACCTTGAGCTGGCCATCAACAAGGCTCACGACGGTGTAGGATTTATTAGAGATTTGAAATTTTCATCACTTGAGAGACTGAAAAATAGTCTTCTTGAACTACATAATAACCCATAACTGGATTCCAGTATCTCGGCGTTTTCCACAGTTTCTTGCATAAGCATTTTTATAGTCTCCCTCTCGTATTAACTTACAGAACATGTACAATGTGTCTGGGCATTAATGTAGCACTCAATAAAACCCGCGAAGTACTGCCTTACAACGAGCAAGGCTCAAGATAAATGATGGGGTACACTAATTAGGGCTGTCCATTTTCTCTTTGGTTGTTCCAGAATCCTGGTGGGGAGATAGGAAGAGATCTGTCCAAGACATTACCTCAGGAAAGCAACTTGGGCAGGTTTATACCATCACGTAGGCAGATGGATTTCCAGAACTTTATGTTCTAGTTTAACAGATCCATATGTTCTGCGAGGGGGGGGACAATGAGTTTATGGAGGGAGAAGCATTGCCTGGAAAATCAGAATCCCAGGTGATCCTTCTGCATCTTTGTATTTTGCTTGTTGAGAAGCACAGAAAGGAGAGGAGCGTGACACCTCTGACAAAGCTGATCAGAAGTTCTGACTATTAATTTCCTGCCTTCCAACACCAATCGCCTGGTAAGCGTTTCTTAAATGATAAAATGTTTCTGCCTTGGTTTTTTGTTATTTAACTCTGTGATCATTCAGCATCCCGTTAGGGGAGCAGGGTTTGATGAAGGGGAGATTTCACCTTTGCTTATGAGCTTTTTAATAAAGCAGTTGTTATTTTTCTGATTTGCCTTCAGACTGTCTTGAGCTGATCATCGAAGCACATCAAGGACAACAGGAACTGCAGACGCAGGTGCAGCTCTGCAAAACATTTTCTCTGACAGCAAAAGCAGTTTAGGAAGCTCCAGACCCTTGTTCTCTGTGTCCCTGCCCACATGCTCCCAGCTCCTTGCCTGCAGCTCTCTACCCCTTCAGTGGTGCTTTTACAATTAATTAATGACCCGTGGCTATAAACTGAGTAGGTAACAATCATCTTTCACCAAGAGCCTGACCATGCAGCCCTACAAAGAGTTGTGCCAGCACAACTGATAAAATGTTTTCACAACAATTGCAAGCTGGTTTTGACTCTGGTACCACAGAGCAGGGCAGTCCCACCTCTTCTCTCAGGCTCCCAGTTTCTCCCAACTATTCAGGAACGTGCATCCCTGTACATTAGTGTAATCCATCAGGGAATATACTAACACAGAAGTTTTAAAGTCATCCAGGACAGGATTCTTTTGAGTCCAAAGCTGCTGTTTTCCACAGGCTTTCCGCCCAGGCAGTCTGGGGTTCCTTTGCTGCAAGTGGGAGTGCATGTGCTCTGCCCATGACCTCGCTTCCTTCATGTTCTTTAACCAGCCCACTCATCTCACTGTAGACCCTTCTAGCTTGTTTCCAGCACTTAACATAATAATTGTTATATATTTATTTTCTAATTCTGCAAACAGCGTGAGCCTGCGTGCAGTGTCTGATAGATATGCATCCACAATGGGTGGCTGCCTTGAAACAGGGCTTTCAAACGGGTCAGTTCTCCAAAACTCTTCACACACACACTCGGCCACACAAGGAGTTTGCTGATGAAGCACAAGGTGGTTATAGCTGGAGGAACAGAGGTGTGGGGACTGACTATTTTTTGCCATTTGTGCAGTAATGGCTATGAAAGAGCAGTCCTATGGGAAAAGACAATGGTTTCTGGAGAACATGCTTTCTGCTGGCTCTGCTTCGGGCAGGTGGGCTGGGGTTACTCCTGCCTCTGGTCTCATGGTGGGAGGTGCCTGTGTGTGTGGAATATCTGGGCATGCAGGTTCACTTTTGAAACTGTTTTGTGAGTTTTGGTTTGCTGTCTGTGCCTTGTAAAGATAAATTGGGCAGAATTCTCTACTGTATACCAAGTGATGATATCAATTAAAAGCAGGGTTCTCACTACTCTTTTACTAGAGGGATTTTGGTTTTGGCTTAATTTCCATACAGTCTATACAGCACCCTGCAATTTAAGAAGCTCCATCTAATTTATTTAATTTTTTTTGGCCTTCTTTTAGATTCCAGGTGCAAATTACTGCAGGATTTAATCTCCTGGAAACCTACATCCTCATTGTATTCATGGAGCAACCATGGTATGTGCAGTAAGAGGGCAGGCTTAATCCATGCTTACATACTGTGTGCTTTATCTCTGACCAATGATCACCCCCAATTTAATTAGCTAATGTTGTGTTTAGGTATTCAATATTTATGCACCACTGAAGCAATAACCTTGCAAACCACTCTATTTGTTGAACACCCTTTTACAAAAACTGGACGTACCCATATGGCTTGTTTCAAACAAAGATAAATTGCATCAGCACTATGTAGTTGCAGGTAAAATTGGCTCTGATGCAGCTGCTGTAACAAAGAAAACTTCCCTTATTATGAAACTCCCATATCTGTGCCTTTCTGTGGAGAATATTCTGTGAGCATTGCTGAGCCTGCTGTGAAGAGTTCATCTGACCCTACTGGAACTACACAGTAACAGGCTGTACATCTTGTAGGGAAGAACATTTCCATCAAAGCTATTTGAGTTGGGTTTATTTTTTTTTTTGTATTGACTAAAGAACCTTTTGTGGGGAGTCTGTTTTTCAAAAAGTGCAAGTTTTCTTTTGAAAATTTTAACTTCTCATTAAAAAGTTGTGGGGTTTTTAAAACATGATTTTTTCAGGGTTTTTCAAAACGTGTCTTTTCAGGGTTTTGTCAAGAACTAATATGAACATTTAAAATTATTTTGTTCTGTTGTGACAAATTTTTCACAGGAAAAATGGGTTTACTCCCCTGTGGAATATGCTTGTATCAACAAAAGTTGTTTTTATTTAAGGCCAAATTTATCAGACTAAACAGGAGCTATCACCATTGACTGGGTTATTCATTAACTGGGGTTGCCCTGGATTTGTTCCCACATAGAAAAGCAAAATTTAGTACTCCACTGATAAATCCACTGCCTTTCTATTTGAGGTCTAATTCCAATTCACCCCAGTATGTCAGTGCACTGAGGAGCAGACCAGGCTGGCAGAAGCAGCAGCTTTGACCATAAGCTGCCTGGAGCCATAAACCAGAAGCACAAGCTCTCTCATCCCTTACCGTGTTCTAAGCCAGTCAGTTTTTCTCTTGGACTGATTCCACATTCAAGCATCTTTACATTTGTTGAAGAAATCACTGAATATTCTTCCAAATCTCTTCATTTCCTCTAGATGTTGAAGAAAAAAAAATAGAATTTCCTGTTATTTCTGTTCTGGGTTATACAATCAATGTGTTTCAGCTACAGCACAGGGCAGACACTTGTAAAAAAAACCTGGATCTGTTCACAGAACAGGCACACAAATAAAAGAGGTGCCCCAGAGTGCTCTATGCTGGTTTGTAACCCAAAGACCTTGTCTTCCTTTGCACACACGCGTGCCCAGCACGCACATGGGGCTTCTGGTTAGAACTGCTGCCCCTGAGAGTTACCTCTCTGGGATTAGAAAAAAGATCCTGGTGTAAGAGAAAAATCTCACATTTAGCTTTGTTGACTCCGTTAGCTCAACGGAGGGAGCTGTGATGGTTTTTATGTTTGAAATCCCCTGTTACAGTTTAATCCACAACCACGTCAGGAAACAGCTTCACCTTTCTCTGCATCCTATTTGTTTATCTTTATTTGTTGCCACCTTTCTGTTTGTTACACATTTCGGTGAATTTTCCTATTGAAATGTACAGACATTTTACTTCTGAATTACTTTCTAAAATGCCCCTCCATGCAAGAGTGGCAGGGGTCAGCTGAGGATACTCAAAGCAAGGACACTGACTGCAGCACTGGGAAATTTTGTGACGTTTGCTGTATCGTGTTCAAACAAGCCAAACCTCAGGCTAGGCTGAGGGTCCGGGGGTCTGAAAAACCATGCTCAGGACAAGACTCAGGAGGTTTCTCAGAGGGAAGGTCAGGTGGGGAATCCTGGGCGTGCCCTGAGCCCATAGCCCAGAGACAAGGACTAGATTCCTAGTTTCACTTCTACTTCGTTCCATACTGTGGTTTGTTAATCCAGAAAATAATCAAATAGCAGCAACTTGTTTATCTGGCTGTACAGTCAACAGACTTTACTAAGAGCGTTTGTAAAATATTTTGAGATTCTGTCATGAAAGTTACACCAAATAGTTTATTTTAACCTGATTTGGGCTTATGCTAACGTTGTCATGCTGACATACATACAGGTTCACAGGATCAGAGAGGCTTCTCTTAAGCTGTCCACAAATACTTTACATGACAATGCCATAAAATCAGGGAACTGGATATTCCAGAGGGAGAACTTGAGCCATCAGTCACAGTAAGTACATAATAGAGCTACAAAAATATGCATTGACCCCAAGGGTGATCTAATGAATATAAACGGCGTACTCCCAAGTAATATATTTACATCTGCATTTGCATATGCTACTGACGTCAAATGCATTCCACTGGCACGCCCAGATTTAGGTTCTGTATTATGTTCTGTATTTGATCATTAGGTAACACCAGACAACAATATTATTGAAGAGAGTAAATATTGTACAGGATAAATGACAAGAATACTGCTCTCTGTCAATCCTGGCTTTATTCACAGCAGTGAAACTGCATTATCATCGCAACAAACTAATTCCATTTTGTTAGGGAGTGCAATACGCCTGTAACAGAGAGTGATACAGATGATTTGCAATATATTGATCACATAGAAAATGAAGTGCAAACTATTTAAAACATCTTAAGTGATTAGATATAATAAAATTGCACCGCCGCGATTGCACGGCTGGCAAACCGAAGTCAGAAGAAAACAGTCACCCTGCTCTAGATGTACAAAGAACCTGGCTCCCAACCTTGGCTTTTAAACTTGAAGCTTGATAAACAATATTTCTGCTGTGATCTGGACAGGTGGCAGCCCCATCACAGGGCACCCGCCAGCATTACCACTCTCCTCATTTAGACTTTACATCAAGTCTGGGTGAGCTCTGGCTTGAAACCAGATTCTTCATGTCTATAAGCAAAGACAAAGGTTAACGCTTATTTATTAACACTAGTTCTAAAGCAGCAAAGGTATTACATAAAGGACAACTGTTCTTTTAGATTACATAGTATTTTTAAAGGGACATGTGGTAGATTGGAGGACTATGTATATGTACATTTGAAAGTAACTGTTGATTACCTAAAATAATTCTTATCCTAAACAGATTGACGCTGAGCAGAAGGTACAGAAAAACAATTCTACAAAAGCGTAAAATAAAACTCTCATTTGTGGGGACACGAAAGGATTCAAGAGTATAATTTTACTCTCTTAGACCACATGAAGTCCTAAATTGGAAAAGCAGCTCCATCCAAGGTCGCCTCTGTTGTTTCCAAAAATATCTTGAAACAAACGCAAGAGGGGCACTTTGTTGGGTGTTATCTGGACATATATAGTTTCAATCAAATTCTTCAAGAAGTGTCAGAATAAAAGTCGAACATTTGTTTGACACTGCCAAGTCACTGGCAAATGAATCCCTTCAAAGGTTGGAAATAACTCTGATAACGGGATTGAAGAGTTATGGGATGTTTTCTTTGCACTTAAAAAAAGGCACATTAATTTGGGATGGAATTGTAAACACTCTTCAGACCTTTCACAAAAGGATTGTATAATTCTTTCCGCTACACAGAGTGAAGCGTTACAAGGCTGTGTTAATGATCCCAGAAAAATATTTATAGTGCTTTTTCCAGTATATGAGTTCTCTCTTTCCCTCTCCTCGTATTTTACCCTCAACCTTCATTTCCTTCAATTAAATCACCAAGCAGCAAAGAACCTTCAGTGTATACAGATTTTAAGGTGATGCATTTCACGTACAAATGGCCCAAGTACAGTGTGGCAAATAAAACAGAAATTAAAAAAAAAAGGAATAGTTAGCACAACAGTTACAACCCACTGTGCAGTATGCCACGCTCCACCTCTTTGTTTGAAGCATTCAGATTGCTTTCTAGTTATTAGCTGTGGGAGATGTTTTCCTAAGATGGCTTAATTTTGAGATGGTGGTGTCCTTGCCCTTAAAGTAATAAATACCCAATTTTCATTACTGTCCTCTGAACATGAACTCGGTCTCTCACTATCCCTTGGCTCTCTCATGCAGATACCTGAGCAGTCTAAGCCACCTACGTAAAATGAAGTAGAGAAACCCTTTAGAACAAAAGATGCCACATGAATGTAAAATATTAGTGGAACAGGTTGTCTGTGGGTGACTTTCAGTGTTCTGCTACAGTTCTGTTTTCTTTTTAATAGGCTATAAAAACACGGCAAGCTTTAAAGCACAGAATAAGGGAGATGGGTGCAATGTTTTATAAATACTTAAACAAGTCGATGTTTTTGAATGCTGCAGTCCACAGAAGGCAGTCTTGCAGCAATGCATCATTTAAGTAGCAGTTAGTAAGCCAAATGTATCATTTTCATGTGATTTTTAATTTTTAGATTTTAAATTTTTAGAAACCCAAATTAATCAGCCCTTTTTGCTTTTGGGAATTCTTCACTAATGGCTCTGAGATTTCTGTGATAAAAGAAATGCTTAAACACTCATTTATTTGGCACAAAATGCTGCAACAGTGTCAGCCAAGTCAACTTCTGAATTCTTCATCCACAAATTTTATTTTAATTGCAGAAAATTTGAATCAAGAATTCTGTGGAGTTTTCTTCAATATGAACCGGATGTAAAACTGATAAAGAAGAAATGGGGAGATGAATTCCTTCAATATTTCCCTTAGATGGTTATAATTCATACGTGATGTATGCCTTTGTGGTTTTGTTGTTGTTGCTCCCTAAGTGCCAGGCATATTTTCTCTTCCATTCCACGGAAAAGAAGTAGGGAGAGAGAAAAGAATTTCTCTTTGAAAAGTAGTAAGATCCCATTTTCCATACTCCTATCAACTGTATTTTTTTCTGGTATTAACAAAATGTGCAGGATTTGGCTTTATCCTGTTTGAAGAGCAGCCCTAATTAAGTGCTTATGGTATGAATGATTGTGTTTAAAACTTGAGCAGTGGCAATAAGATTTAGAAGCTTAAAAATGGCAAGTTATTCTGTCATGCCAGTCTGAACTCAGTCTGAGAGACATTGGAGTGAGCAGATCCATTTGCAGAAGAACTCTAGTTCTTGGCATTCAGCACATGCTGGTTTGTGTATCCTAATCTGCAAAAACATCTTTTTTTTTTTCCGAAACAATGAGGAATGAACGTGTAAAAAAAAGTTTAAAATATACTTTAAAAAAAAATAAAAAATATAGACAATGTCTTTAAATACAAGGTAATGCATGAAGTTGTATTTTAATGCTAAACACTATAAATACCTCGGCACTAGATTTGTGCAAGACAGCCTCTCCTAGATAAAAATCAAACCATATTGCTAAGGACTCCTGTGTTTTGATTGTGCTGAGAAAAAACTTCCACAAACATTTAGTTTTTGTTATGAATTTGAACGTGTCTAACAGAACGTTGATTTGTGTTGGATGACAGTCATTATTTTAGAGAATCACAGTTCTTTTTTATACTCTGTGGCTTATGAATCTGATGCTGGCCCTTTAATTCCTGCTTGTTCTGTCAGGGGGGAAGAGTACAGAGCTAAATCCAGCAGACCTTATTTTGGCAAAACTCCCACTGAAGTCAGTGAGGGTTTTGTGAAAGTAAGGACGGCAGGATTTGTCTCACAGTTCCTGCTGATTATTTGGAAGATGTTTGCCCCCCGCCCCCAAACACCAGAGCTCCTCAGCTGACATCACCGTGGCGCGGCGGCTCGCTCTGTAAACTGGGATCATGAAAATCAGTGTCGTGCAATTGTGAAAAAAATACCCTTTTCACCCAGTGACTTTGGAAGACAAGGGATTGCCTTGGGAGTTTGGAGACTGCTACTGAACGATCGCTACAGAAACGGAGACGCTGAGAATTTGGAGAACCCATTTTAAATTAATGCTGAGAATTTCAACAGCTCTTTAACCAAGCTGGAAATAGGTCAAATTCTGATTGTTAAAAAACAACTACCCAGTTGGGTGTTGCCCAGACAGGTGGTACCTTGAGATAAAATTGTTGATTCGTGTAATACTTCCTCACTGGAACACTGGCATGGCCATGAGGATTTCAATTGTTTCCATTCCACGGTGCAGTAGAGAAAGGCAGAGAAGGGTTAACGGCGATCCTGCAGCGTGAAGCCTCCCACCACAACTGATAACATGGGGCATCTGTACAGATTGAGGCCTTTATTTTATTTTATTTTTTTACTTAAGGCTGAGCAAATACAGGGCCAATGAAAGAAACCAGCTCTGCAAGCCTCAGCGCTCTCCTCATCCACTGACAAGATGACAGAGTAACAGCTTCCCACACTGTGCTGTGTCAATGTGTCATGACCTTTTCTCTCAAGGGGACGCCTTTCAGGTGACAGCACTTCAGACTCCGTGGTCTTTCTGTCGTACGTCTCTCTGCCTTCTTCTGGAAGCTGGCTCCAGACTTGCCAAACACTGCCAGAGTGGTGATTTAGGAACTGGGCAGATAGTCCCAAACTGCTCTGCGTAGAGCACCGGCTGAGGACAGCCCCCAGGTAGTTAGCAGCGAGCTTTCCATCGCTGTTCCTCTGGGCCAGACATGAAATAGTGATCTCAGCAGCTCTGCACTTCACTTCCAGTTCCTGAACCAGCAAGTCACTTAGAGAAGAGATTTTAGATTGCTTATTGGGTACTATACTATCCATGTTTCCTTAGCAGAACATCCTCATCAGGAGGACATTTCCTAGGTGCTGAATGGTTGCTACATGCTTCTGCTGTATGGTGTTTATAACAGTGAGTGGCATCATGCTGCTGGAAAGTCTTACCAAGAAAGCTCTGGAAAGCAGTATATTTAAACATAATAAATACAATAGCAGGGCCTAACTTCTATGAGTGTGGGCAGCTATATGCATATGACTTCATTAGTAGGGATATCCATGTGAGTAAAGATGTGCACATAAATAATCCTAGGTTTGGGTTACTTAAGGAAGTCTAAGAACATTTATTTATTAGCAGTTCAAATAGAAGTAAAGTGGTACCACTAATATAAACAAAATAATCTGATCTCCAGATGGTAAAATGCCTGGTCACGTAACACAGCAGATGAACTGCTTTCTCATGCCTCTTTCTGATGCCTGTAACTATTTCATCTCTTAGGTCCATGTGGAACTTTCCTGTGGATCTAGGGACAGCTGAAGTCAACATGACTAAATAAATTCTGCAAAGCTGCAGAATACTGTCGTAGCTGTATAGCTGGAATACTTCCTCATCCAGTTCTGGGGAAAGATAAGGAGAAGCCTTTCGAAACCAAATAAGCTGCTGCTCGAGTGACTGCTCAGATCAGTGTTCCAACTGGAAGAAATGTGGTAAGTGCTGGAAATCCACATTTAGCTCTGCACGTTTTTGGTTTATTTGGACCTTCATGAGGGAAAAGCAGGTATTTTTCCATATGGAATGTTTAATCTTACTAGTTAACCAGCTAGGTTATTCATAATAAAAAAAAAAGTAAAATAATTAGAAGAAAGCTTTTTGTTTTAAGTTAAGAAGTAAAAGATTAAACTGTGAAATTCAAAGATTTTTGAAGGCACCCATCAAATCATAAAGTACGTGGAAAAGCCAGTGAACAGAATCCATTAAAGTTGCATTTATTAACTGTCCACTTGTATAAAAAGCTAAAAATAGCGTTTGAGTTCTTCCAATTTTCTTTTCATAACAGTTACCATGATTTTCTGCTTCATCTCAGAAAGTCATTTTGCTGCTGCTGTAGTGTATAATCTGTGTGCCCTTTCTTGGTGCAGTCCAAATGGCAGAACACTAATCAGATCAGAACAACAATCACGTCATCCTTGGGTAACCAGCAATAAACTGTTTTTACAAGGAAGAAAGATGAACTATTTTTAGGGTAACTGAATAGAAAACCAGAAAATTATTATACTGGATCTTACTCTACAGCGTTGCTATGAATTTCAAAAGCAGTGCTTTCTCCTGGGCAGCTGTCTAATCCATGTCATACAGAAATGGATTTGCAGAAATGGCCTAGTCAAATAGGGTTTCCAGGGTTTTGTTAAAAGTCTTGATTTGAAGCGTATAAAATCCTCTTTCTCCCTGCCTTGGCTGGAGACTCTGAATGACAGGCTGATTCCTAAGTAATCTAAATGCCCATTTTGGGTGAGTATCCCATGTTTTCTGCATATCTCACATCGAGTTGCCTCTGTTCTTCTACTACAGCTGGCAAGCAACCCCCTCCTTTAGAAGTCCAGGTATGTGACTACCCTAACTTTCTCCAGCTCAACAGTCCCTATGGTGCAATGCAGACACAGTATGGTAGTGCTGGTGCAGGGCTAGAAGGAAAACAATGTATAGATGCCTCTGGAGATGCTTGTGCCCATGCTATATAGTCTACATGCATCCTTTTTCTGAGCTTCTCCCCTCCAGACTGACACGGCCTCACCACAGTGCCTTCCTAAGGCCTGTTCTGCTGTGTGAGCAGCCCATGGAAGCAGTGGGTGGTGGTGGTGGCAATGCTGACCGTTCTCCCCACCCCAGCTACCTGTGCCTGTAGCCCACAGCAACAGCCTTCCTTCCATGCTCACTGACAATGTGTGTAGGGGAAAATGGGCTGCTTCTCCTTGTCCTGGGCAAGATTAGTGTGCAGCTGTTGAGAAAGACTATCTTCAGCTATTCAGCAGCGTGGGAGGGCTTACGGGAGGATGTCCTGGGAATCTATGGATCTGAGATGCACTCCTTACACACACACTGCAGTTTTGAACCTTCTGGGGGCATTGGAAATAAATATCATTAAATGATTCATTCAATGAATTCACTCTTTTTCCCGTGGCCCGGCAAGCTACTTGTCACTAACAATTTACCTTTTTTCATCTAAGAAATGTAAAAAAAAAGAATACCAAACAGTCAAAATGTAGTGATCAGATTTTTATTTCATTCTGCTAACATTCTGCAATGTAGGAACTATGTAATTACCGTACTCTCGATACAGAAAACAGCAGAATTACTCGTAGTAAGGTACCAGAAAAAAGTAAAATTTTTTGTGTGTGTCCTAAAAAATGTTCTACTTCAGGCAGGAGAAACTGAAAAAAACCCCAACCCAACCCTATCTAGAAATTCAGTAAGCCAGCAGACTAAAGAACAGCAAGAGTTCTGGTCCCGCGGACTTATCTCTCTGCTCCTGGTCTTTGATTGTGGCTGAGAGGGGTTCATCCGGAATGATGAAGCGTGAGGGACAGTTTCAAGCCTCACCTACATTCCTCTTCCCCTGGGTCAGCCGTGGGTCTCATGATGCAATTTTAAGGGCAGTGAGAGTTTCCTGGAGCTCATGGGTCAAAGCCAGAGCACACGGCAGCCTCGCCTATCTACCTGGTTTGCACACCCAAACATAGGCAGGAGCCCCTGTGCCACGTTTACATCCATCAATAACCCTCCACCCCTGAGATGACCCTTTTTGGGTAGTGTAATCCCTTTGGAACTGCGCTGCACCGGCACAAAAGATCCTCAGGAGAAAACCTTTAGCTGCCTACTGCTTACACCTTCACACGGGCGGCTCAGAAAAATAAGAAGGTATATGTGCAAGAAAAATAACTTTCTTAAAAACAACAAGAAAAGATAATGGAAAAAGCTCAGAATCCAAGCAATTGTTTTCAGAGCCTACTCCTGACGCTGTAGCACAGAACTGTCTCCTGGAAGCACAATCGGTTTAATTCAACCGTGCAAGGAAATTATGACTAGGAGTGTGCAGGCAAGGTCTGAGCAGCTCCGAGTGAAAATGGCTCCATTCTTGCCAGTCACACTAGATGACTAAAGACAATAGGGAAGGAGAGGGCCAAGCCAGGAGGTCCACAGTTATCAATATCAAGTCCCAGGCCTTGCAAAAATGTAACCTTAGTGATACAGAATAAGGAGCAGAGCAATTATGTACATTTTCTGTGACCCTGGAGAAAGATTTCTTTGCCTTTGATCTCCCTGCAGATGCGTGCCATTCCCAGCCTCATAAAACAAAGATTTACGACGAGGTTCACCCCAGTGCAGCTCTCATAACAGATCTTCCTAACCACAAGATCTTGTCGCTTAACGGAGGAAAAGCTTCATCGAGTGGTTAGTTGCTCTCTTTGTTTATCCACCAAATCATAGAAATTATGAAAACAACAGTATTTAGTAAGAGGTTACCTTCAAGAAGACAACACGGTCTTCCTACTTTATGTTGGTATCAAGAAGGAAGAATTCATAACACCAGCCTATCTTTACCTCCTTCCTGAATGACTTGGCCAATGGCTGTTTGATTTTGTTCTTTCAGAAAACATTCTCTCTTGCATTCCATTAACTGCTCAAAATCCTGCCACAGTTTAATTTGCTTCATATTTGGCCCATGACTTTCCCGTACAACTTTCTGCTTCTCTCGTAATTTCTGTTAAAAATGCAAAAATAATAGATTTTTGGAACAGTTCTATACCACAGAAATTCCTTACGTAGACAGCTTGAAATGACAAAGATTTTTATGTGCTGCTGAAATGTTATTTTGCTCAAGTTGCTAACACTCCTTGCAAGTGGTAGATGCATTACCACCCGGGACTCTGCTTTGTAAAGATTAACAATTATTTCAATGTTTTAAAACCATCTAAATAATAGTCTTATCTATTTGAGAAGTTATGCTAAAAATCCGAGTTCATTTCCATAGAGAGCTCTTTGAACCCACAATGGATTCAGATCACGTTATAAACATGAAAATGATGTTTTACAATGAAACCTGCTACTGATGATCAACAGCAGCAGCCCAAACCTGTACAGATCGCTCACGGACCGACTCATAAAAAGGAAACTAAGAAAGGCAGTGAGTTGGTAAAGCCAAACCTCATCCATGCTGGTCTGAGTTTCATACAAGATTAAAAATGGACAACTGCTTTTGTTTAACGCTCCTGCGCTGATGATCCCCTGGCCTTTAATAACAGTGATAAGGCTGACAGGCTCCAAATTTATTGTCTTCAACAGGTTGCTTTATATACAACACAAAATTTGAGCTGGCACAGTTTGTTATGCCCGTGTTTCAGTTTCTTATCCAAATGGTTTTCAGGAATGTGCTGTCACGTTAAGCTGTTTGACTATCTTTTACAAGCAGCTCATGCTCTACTCCGCAGGAAATCAAGCCCTGATGAGCGAGCGTGATCTCTTTTCAGGGTATTAGTTACCAATGCCAGCAGTAATGGAATTTTCTTTGTAGGCTGCAATATGCTTTTTATAAAAGACTGGCCAGAGCCTTTGGTAATAAGCCCCATAAAAATATGAACTGTATGGTGTTTTTTACAAGGCAGAAGCCTCCTTCTTACCTTCCCAAGATTTTCTTGTTCAAGGATCATTCGTGTATACTGTTCTCTGAAGGAAATAGAGAAGAATTTTATTATGATTTTATTTGGTTCTATGTAATAGGTCAGAATAATGATACTATGAAAGTATGGGGAGGTTCATAAATGAGAGAGAAGAGGATGCATGAAGAAACCTTTCTGTCATTGCACAACATATCCCTTGACATCAAGGATCAGATCTCTTTGATTCAGTTGTGCAGTTGGGAAATGTGATATTGGATAAGATCTCTTCCATTTTTGAAGTCGGCATGATTACTGTTCCTTCCAGCTTGAAGACAACAGCAAGATCGTTTAGATAAGATATACTTGATCCCTTGTGAATAATGCATTTATCCTGGCAATATTCTGAGGTCAGCCACAGTGGCCTCATTTGTACAAGCATCAGAGTTTACAAATCCACAGCCCTTAATTGCTGTGAACGTAGCATTAGAACGAGTGGGAAAACACAGGAGTGAAAGGGAATAGCATTTCCCAGCAGGTCTGACAAATCCAGTGGCTGCAATGGAAGTGCTGTGCGTTCCTCACTTTCAGAAAACAGCCATCACATTTAGGGGTCTAAATATAGGCTTAGAAGCATAACTGTTGACATTCATTATTGAAAATCTTGGCTGTACACCTTTGTCTGTAACAAGTGGCTGGATCACTTTCTGACATACGCAAACCCGACACACGAAACCTGACGGTGTCATAAGCAACCCAGAACAGCACGATTCAGATACGTTACTGTGGGCTTATTTTATGGGGTTTTATTGAAATGTGACAGTGAAAAAACCATTCAACTGATTCACTTGGGGGAGGGGGAATCAATTATTCTGTTTTGTGTGTAACACGTACGCTCAGAGGTTGAGAGTTCGCTAGTGGAATTCAAAATAACCTGGGTCATCCAAAGAACTTGCCAAATTGCTCAGGGTAGAAGAAAACACAGAAAAAATCCTAATTTCCAGAAAGAAATATCTGCCTTTGTGACAGCAGAGTGCGAAGGTTCGCTAGAGCGTGGCGAGCAGCCGTCTAGAACCAAGGCACCACATTTTTTATATTCCTTCCATTTCTACTAAGCACTCCAGGCTGTCGCCGGCAGCACTTGGGCCCCTGGCCACCTGGTCCTGCCTGCCACGCTCCCTGCAGCCCGGCCGTGTGAGGAATGGAGATGGAGCATTGCACCACCTCTCGCCCTTGGACAATTCCTCCCAGAAGGAATCGGAGCCGCCTCGAGGCCACTCCAAGAGCTGGGCCACACAGCTGATCCCCAGCAATCCTCCCTGAATCAAAGAGGTGGAAAGCCACGCTGAATCTTCTTAGTGCCCCTGGCACACAGCTTGTGCTCACAAGCATTTGGCCTTTTTTTTTTTTTAAGTAGTTTTCTAAGTAATCATCAAAAGATGAGATGTCTTTCCTAATAAGTTCTTCTTTACTATTTATAATGATGACTGGAAAGAATGCAACTTAATAACTTCATTAAAAAAACCCCACAACTTTCTATTTTTAGATAAGAAAATTAACTTTTCTCATTCCAAAGAAGTGACTCCACAGAACAGAGAGTTTGTATTTAATAAAGAGGGTCAGAATTCAGACAGTTTTTGTTCAATATGTTGTTAGGAAAGTGCTGTTCTATTTAAGGTTCATTTTGACTCCGTTTACATTCCAGTGCCTGCTGAAAAATACATTTCCATTCAAAAAGGAGGTCTATTATTGTTCATAATATATTTTGCAAAGATCTCCACATCAAACTTTGCTGTAATTCATTTAAATGCAACAGGTCTGCGACCTCTCACAGAAGGTCAAAAATGTGCATAGTCACTGTGAGAGGATAATTTCCCTCCCTTCTGTGCCCACAGCTACAGCAAGTGAGACAGGGACAGTGGAGAGAGTGGCAAAGCTGCCTTCACATTCTCCTCCCCATACCTGGAATTACATAGCTGGACTCATGCTTCGTTCCAGCCTTTGGCTTTGACGGCTTGTCTGGGTGAATGCTCACTTTGTAGATCTTCATTTCACAAGTATTTGAGCTGGAGCATTTTTTTTTGCTTAGCATCTGTGAATAAAGTCAGACCCTCCCCTTCCCTGGGAGGCCATAAAAGGCCAGTGCCTGCTGTCTGACCTGCATTTCCTCTCAGCTGCTTGGCTGTGCTGGGTTGCTTTTCATAATCATGAATATTCATGTCATCACTAAGATTTTTCTCACAGCCACTTCTCTTTACATCTTTCTGCTTAATTTTGCTGTTTCATCGTCTTTCATGAGCCTATAGGCTTCCATTTTTTTTGTGAGATGGAGTAAGAGGTTTCTTAGCCCCCACTCACGTTCTATCTCCTCATCCTTTTCTTTTCCCACCCTAACATTAGGAGTTTTAATTCTTTTGTTTTTCCTGCATTGTCTACTACGTAGCTTTTAAACATTGCCATGCTTCAGATCCTTGCTGGAGGTCTCTGTGTTGGATATTAATGCAGCCCTTCATCTCCTAGTGAGCTCTGCCTCATGTTCTAGAACAGCAGGAGATGCAGCTCCACTGGTACCAGCACAAGGTGCATCAGGACAATTTCTAGTTCATGAAGGGTCTGATAGAGGATGATGGAAGAAGACCTCATGTCTCAGTGTCAGGATCCTGAGGGAATCCTTGGAGTTTTCTCGCTCAGTTTGACACATCACTATCCCTGTCAATGGTCCCATTCCAGAGCCTGTAAAATCTTAGTGGTTAACTACTGCCTTTTTTCACTCCACTGAGTGAAGACATTGCCTCTGGTGATACCGAATGACATTTGATTGCCTAAGTTCTATCTTTGCTTTGCTACTCAGCCATGTTTTTAAATTGTTTTGTGAATGGCACAATTCAGTGCAGAAAATCTGTCCCATCGCTGAAATACAAATGCAGAAATCTAGGAAGAGGCCTCACATCAAGGAATTATATTACTGTGGCTTTTTAAAGCCTAATCAATAACCAAAATGTAGGAATGCTGATTGATGCAGAGCGTGAGCTGGAGAAGTATAAAGGCACAGCTGATGCCTCCTCTGCACTGAACTAAAAATGATATACTCTGGGGAGGTTCCTTGGTACAGTAATGACCCAATCCTACTCTCAAAACATCAGAGTGTTTTTCACTCATTCCATTCATTAAAAAATAAAACAAAAAGACCCGCTATCAAACTGAGCAAACAAGAATTTCAAAACCACTGTTTTGATAAATACTTTCACGACTGAGAACTACTGTGGTGTGAAAGCCAAAGATCGCTTTGTCAAGCTAGTGACAACAACTTAAGCTTGTTTATTTTGTTCACAGCTAGGATCTAAGACTTTGTCAAAGACAGAACTAGCTGGAAAACAATTTCTATTTCATGCAACATTCTGAAATGTTGAAAAACTAATTATGAAGACTAAAAAAATCAGGTATTTTGACACTTCTACCAAGTGAAAGTTATAAATGTTTCGGTTTGGATTTTCCTGATGTTTAATTGTGACGGGGCTGAACCAGCTTGTTGACTTTCTTGCCTGAATTTTGTCTCAACTTGTATATTATATTGCAAGATTGAACATATACAAAGAGGAGCAAACCAAAACCTGTTTATGGTGTGTATCTGTAGTCCTCCATTCCTGCACCAGTGACGGTGACAGCTCTTAAACTTGAGAGAAGAGCAGAAGACTTGCAAGAAAATAGCCAGAACCTGAGGGCAGCACATGGTTGCTCTCCGAGAGGTGGTAGACCTTCTACTCCTGCACACTGGAGTCTCAGGGGGAGCCTTGGCAGGGGTGTTATGTCTGGTAGAGCCACACTTCCTGCAGGACCCGGCTGAAGCACAGCTTCTCTGAGCTCGTGCCAACAGGGGCTGCAAGTTAAAACCGCTATCTGGGGCCTATAATCTCCAGCAGGAAGGGAAAATCTTTTGGTATGTCTGAGAGAACTTGTAGGTTTACAGCAGTATATACTGGAATTCGAGATGCTTATTTTTAGATTATTATAGTGTTTCTAAATTTATCAGGTGAACTCCTCCAGCTCGAATGCCAGTGAGAAAATTCTGAACTTCAACCTTAGGTCATGAATATCCTTCAAGTTAACCCAGAGGAAATGCATTCAGACACTCACCGGATTGCCTTTCGTCTCTCCTGTGGGTCTGAGGAGACATAAGCCTTCATTTCTTCTTTAGCACGTTGCAGCTGTACTTCTAGATTCTACAAAGGCATTGTTTAAAACAAAGCAAAACACAAACCCACAAAGATATTATAATTGCCGTTTCATTTCACAGTGAAGGATTTGGTCCTACTTGTGCTCTTACCCTTTTCATGCAGTTAATAAAACGGTAGTTGCTTTCTTCCTGAACACACTCCTCGAGAAGTCCTTTCACTTCCTGTAGCAGAAGAATAAGGTTTCAAAGGGCATTGCAACTGAACGTCCACAGGAGATGTCCCACGTTGCTATATAAACCATGGGAGTCCGGAACGGTAACAGCCATAATACTGAATTGATCATTTCTTAAATGTTTATACAATTTGGTTTAATTTGGCTAATGCTAAAAGTGAGATATTTCCCTCTCTAAAAATCAGTTTTTGCAGACATCTTTTAAAGTGAAAGACAATTGATTTGTTTTTAGATTTGCAGTTTCAGTCACAGTTAAGAGCTACTAAATCATTGCTAATAGATGTTCATTAATTTTTTCGAACAGACACTTCCCAAATGCTGCCAAGACTCTTGTTCCTAAGCACATCTGAAGTGCTAAATACAGTTGTGAATAAGCATTTCCTGGAACACGTCTGCGAAATGTACGTTAGAAGCTACAGCCATGTTAATAGTATGTTAATTAGCAATCGATAATTCTGTTGGGAAATATGGAGATAGTGGGTTAGTCCCATCTCTAAATGGTCCATACCAAAAAACCCCTAATAATCCAAATGGAATTCATGTACTGCAGGTCACACAGCAGCTGTCGGCTCCAAAGCTCTGTCACCATGTGGTTTTCAGACCAGCAGCTGGAAAGCTGAATTCTACTGTTCAACTGCAAGAGTTTGCTGTCACTCGTGTCCAGATTAATCAGTGGGTGCCGTGGTCATCACATGTTAGAAAATGACTAAGATTTGTCTCCCAAGAAAAAGACGCCTTGGTTGCTGGTGTAAAATATTTCCTATGGAAGGTCTAATTCAAAGTAGATTCATCTGTGGATTCATTAATACTGTCCCCACCTTAAAGGATTATACTGATTCGGGTCTCTCCCTTCCTAAAAGTGCTGTAGTTCTAGTAATGCATAAACCACATAGGCAGAAGCTCTTAGCTGTGCCTATATGGCTGTATTTTTAACAAACCTGTTGTATGCCATAATACAAGACAGTCACACTTAATGAAGTATCTTTGCCACCAATTTCAGTGCATTAATTATCCATTGGATTGGCTGCTAATTTAATGCATCTCCTCAACACGTATAAAGATTTGTCTTGATAAATTAAGCCTTGTTTTATGGATAAATTCCTTCCTAACATACTATCTAGGTCAGCAGGATATCTGGCAGATGCATCTTCTTTTACACTGTCCTTGCTAGTCAAAGCTGGATGTTGCTGGACGGACCACTGATGTACCCCTGAGTTCATTTGTCGCCATTCAGCAGAGGAGATGTGTGCGACTGCAGGGAGTCCTCAGCAGCTTCAGGCATGACTTGCATAGTTGTGGATCACCACTGACTTGTTTCCACGTGAAGTGGATTTGTACTTTCATACCCAGAGGAAAGGCAGGGAAAACATCGTGTCACAGCGAGTACGATGTCGCACAGCATTTGTTAATACGCTCAAAGCCACCATCTTACCTGTTCCAGCGCAGAGCGGTTGCTCTCCAGCCCTGCTGCACAACCGTCGTATTGGATTTTCTTTTCATCACATTCTTGAGTTAATTCCTTACGAGAAAAGGGCAAAAGGGTAGATAAATGAAACCTTCAGTTGACTGACATGTGACATTCAAGCAGACGGTGTTCTTGTCGGCCTCAGCTACTGGCACGCTCACAGACCCTTCCACAAACCCAGCAGGGCACAGGGGTAGGGTTACACACGGGGAAGCCGCTCGCCCCCACTCGCATGCTGGAGGATCAGCTGTATCCACCAGGCCAGAGCGCGCGCATTTCCTCTCTCCAGCCGCATCCAGAGCGCTAACGCGGTAGGTTCAGAGGGCAGCGGGCGCAAGAAGGAAGGAAAAATCCTTGTAAAATAGAGCTTCCGAAAGGGTTCGTACACCTGCTGTCCGTGAGAAGCCACCTTTCCAGTTGTGCACAACAAACACCTTTAGCTGGATTTCATTTGCTGACACGTGTAGTAGAACTATTAAAAGTAAGTTTCCTGGAAATGTGGTTGATAGATAAATGGATAGCTCTGTTTACTCCTGTGGCAAGGAGCCAACTTAGAGCAGCAGTGGACCTGAATGACTATTTTTTTTGTTTTCAGCTCTCTATGAAATTCTGAAAACAAATTGGATGGATCTGTCATTCCTACAGACTAACATACAACTTAAATCAATGTATTCACCTATTTGGGTGAGGTATAATTTGCAATCCATTTAAAAAGGAGAGTGTTAGTTGAGATCATTAGTGTTGAGATGCAGAGAAAGCTTTGAAACCAATTTGGGAACTAACTTTACCATGGTTTTGAACTATTATTTTTTAAATTTTCCCTGGTGTAGTAATTTTTTTAAATTGCTATAAAGGATGATATCTTCAGCCCCATTTCGTGCGTGCACTGTCTGCCTTTAAAAATTCCAGTCTTTAGCATGTTGCCTGTTGCAGATCACTGCTGACCCATCCTGCTGTTTCCAGCTTTCCTTCAGAGCTAGTTATGTCCTTGTACAGCACTACAGAGATCTGTAAATTATTTGTGATTCTGACTTTATTTACATAGAATGAGGGAAGTGTTTTTACTAACCTGGCACTTTTGACGCAACTGTCTCAGTTCTTTGATAACAGGAGCCAGGCTTGCCTTCTTCTCTGCCACCATGGCATTCAGTTTCTTTACCTGAGAGAGGGACAAAATAATATACATTAACACTATGGCATTAATAGTACTTTTATATCATTAAGAATGTGAAAAGAAAGAGAAGTAAACCAAAATATATAGAGGAAGTAAAGTTGTGACAAAGCCTGAACTAAATATAACCTAAGTTAAGTGATTGACAAAGGGAAAAGGCCCACCTTGCAGTGGGGTCATTACCAGAAATGAGACAAATTTTGCTCCCATTGTTTCAACAGAGAACATCACAGAGAAATTGAGAAGACAGCCTCTGTTCCAGACACCTAAAGAGCTTAAAGAGTAGAGGAAATGAAGGAGTTGCAGAGGTGGACTGAGAGAGAGGAAGAAATCTTTAAGGAAACAAACAAACAAACTTGTGAAAGTTAAAAAAAGTTTGAAAATGCTAAAAGAGAATCACTTAAAAATATTTGTACTGAAAGTTTAAATTTGATCCAGCTTTCTATTTCAGAGTCATTCTGTTTTAATTATACTGCTTTATTTTAAAAGCGCCCGAACGATTTCAGAATGCTTTTGCTTTTTGCTCTTTTATAATATTTTCAAATTAGAAATTCAAGTTCTGTCTTGCTTCTGTGGATACGTGGGAAGTTAAATTAAAATATGACGGATCTAAGGGCAATTGAAACTGAGGCGATAGAGAAAAAGACATGATAGTTAGCTCTTTAGAATGGTAGGATGGTGGGGGTTGGAAGGGACCCCTGGAGATCACCAAGTCCAACCCCCCTGCCAGAGCAGGGTCACCCAGGGCAGGCCACACAGGAACAGATCCAGTTGGGTCTGGAAAGCCTCCAGAGAAGGAGACTCCACAACCTCTCTGGGCAGCCTGGGCCAGGCTCTGTCACCCTCACAGTGAATAGATTTCTTAAGTATTTTTTTAACAAATGCTTAACCTCAGTAGAAAAAGACCCCCTTAATGATTCAAACCATTCACCTCTTTCAAATAATGAGCAAGAACAAATATGAATCCACTTCTGAAATCACAAGAAAAGTAAAAAAAAGCCAAACCCAAGTAGTCTTGATATCCCTCATATTTCTGAAGGGGAGGAAAGTAGGAATTATTTGTAGGGTTGGGGTTTTTTTTAATAATTCTAAATTTCTTCTTCATACACCAAACTAAACGCACATTTTAGAATTATTTTTCAAGGTTACCTTTGAAGATGTACAATGTTTCATATATTTTTT
>WUAM01000133.1:3162314-3191552 GCA_024336885.1 Actenoides hombroni
TTAAAAATATTAAACTTGGTTTTCTACGCTGAGGAAGCAGACATTCAAGTTGAGGAAATAGAATAGTTTAAGACAAAAATCACCATTTCAGACATGTTATCTAGTGTCCGGCCTTTCATTTCATCCATTTCACTCTTTACTGCAGATACCCTTTCCAGTTCCTCCTGGGTGTAGCTATATCCAGAAATACCTTTCTTGTCTTCAATAGCTTGCTGCAGACACAAAAAATAAATGCCAAGTGTGAGCCCATCAATCAAGTAACGTGGCAAATTCCTTCACAGAGTATTGGAAGAAAAGAAAGAAAAGGTAAGTACTGTAATCAATTTCTTTTAAAAGTGATTAATCATCTATCTGACAGAAAACCAAACTAGTGCCTGTGCAGTAGGATAACAGCTTTCTGTAAATACACTATTGGGTCATCCAGTGCCCAATGAAATTACCAGAAAATTTCCACAAATCAAGTGGGCTTTATTTCAGGATCTGAAGAACTTCAGTGGGTAAAATCCAGATGCTTAAACTGAAGAGGTAGCTAATTATTTTTAAACAACTGTCAAGCAAAACTAAGTAAGTATTGTGTTCATTACAGCAATACCAATACCATCTGGCCAAATTCCAGCGTTACGTTACATAAACTTTACATTTAATTATATGTCAATGTAATTTAGTAATGCTTGCTTATTAAGTATGTAAGGAGGGTAATCACAAAATCTCAGAGCTAAGTGTTGATTTATATATCCACGATTTGTTAAAAAGCAAAACATTCCTTCTTAAAAGTGCCGTAGATCTAAAAACTTCAAGTCTGTTATCCTCAAAAACCTTTACAACCATGCTCAAGAAAAGATTTATCTCCACTAATAGCTCTTGCTACCACGATGGGAGCATCCTGGAGATTTAATAGCAGTGTGTCACTTGACAGGACATTATGCCCAGGGCTAGGAAAAGCATATTTGATTCTACAGGGAAAGAGTGTGCACTGGTCATCTGGTGGTAAGAACTTTATGAAATCAAAGTTTTACTACAAAGGGAGTTCAGAAAAGGTCAGACTTGAATGAGGATCTACTGTTGGCCACTTCAGAGAAAAATCTTCAGTGCTTTGTCTCTGCTGTGATTTTCCTGTGAGATGACCAGTGTACATCAGATACCCTGCTGTAAACAAACCCTTTGTAAGGGTTTATTCACCTGCTTTCCAGCTGAGTAGCAATCACGACAAGCTCTGATCCTACTGCTTAGGTGCTTCTAGCTGCCCTGGTAGCAGTTCTGGATTTCTTTTTAATTAAACAATGAGTGCCCTATTGAAATAGCATGACATCATCCACTGCAGCTAGGGGAGTATCTTTCCAAAGTCTATCCTGTGTATTTTCACACTTTCAATTTTATTTTAATAAGGCAAATACTTTTATATTTTAAAAAAGCAAAAGAGGCACATATAACAAAACAGATATAAGATTAAAAAAAACCCAAAGTATATTTGATAACAAGAATACTGGTATTGGAAGATAATACTAGAGCAGTGGTATTGCAGTTGGGACGCATGCATAGTCCCCTCAATGCTTACAGTTATGCACAGCAGAAATCCTTCTCTTGCTGTTCTGCCTTAGGAAAAGCACTCATCCAATTTTCACTGACTGTGAAATGCATTTTCTCTTCTGCCTGCCCTGTTTTTAAAGACTATTCCTATATATTTTGCAGCAGTAACTTGAATCTTACTTGCTGTTGATAGTTTTCAGAGCCCTTACTGTGGACGTGGATACCAAAAACTAACTGAAGGATCCAGCCTTGCTCTGACTAGTTAGGGAAGATTTACCATTGACTTTCAAAGGCAGGGTCAGGCCCCTCAGTCTAAAAAGAAACTGCAGAAGAGTCATGACTGGAAGAAACAGTTGCTGAACATAAAGTACAGCAGCATATCATAGTCAACAGACAAAAATGAATGTTATACCCTAACGACTCTTTCACTAATGAAGGCAGGAGAACCTGGGGATGATATACATTAGAAACTAACAAACTAACATCCACCTTATTCTATAGCTGTTAGCAGGGCAGGAAGGGAGATGGACTGGGGAGCAGAAAGTGCTTGTATTACCAACTGCTGCTGAATAGCCTGGTGGCGCTGGGTGAGAAGCTCCTCAGTCCTCTGGAGGACACCGTACTCGGCTGTAATTTCTGCTATTTCCAGTCGCTTCTTTTTATAAACCGTGTTCTTGCTCCGCAGCTTATTAACATAGTGTTTAAACTGAAAAGAGAGAGAACAGAAATACCATGTAGCTTAAAGGGAAAAAAAAAAAAAAAAAAAAGGGCTTTATCACAGACTGCTGCTATATAAAATATAATTATCCTATTAGGACTTCACAGTGAAGATTAACAGTTTAGAACAGAGGACTGGAATTCAGGATTCCCAGGGTCTATTTATTTTCAGCTCTGCATTTGTTCACTGGGTGAGATCAAGAAAACCAGCTCTATTGCTTTCCGTCCCAGCTCACTCATTTGTAGTAGTGAGATCATCCAGTTCTGCTCACCAATGTTTGACGGTTGGAAAAGTAATTACTGCTTTGCAAAATGTTATGAGAATCAGGGATAATAAAAAAGTTAATATAACAGTAATTTGCACTTGTAACAGAGCACCAGATCAGCAGCGTGTAGCCCCAAAGAGCTCTGCAGACCAAGAAACATGATAACAAAATGCAGAGAAATAGGAAGAGCAGAGGGCATGGGAAAAGGCTTTTTTTATATATATATATAATGTTAGAAGTTGTTAATCTTAACAGTTAAAATTCATTCTCTTTTCTTGACTCTTGCAGACCTAAATGACATCACTGGACAAGTTTTAAAAATAGGAAAATAAAAGCAGAGTCCTTGCCTAGACGTAGAGAAATGCAGTATCTATTCCACTCAAAATCTAAAGTAATGGAGAATTTCTACTTTTATGAAAGGCTAAGTAAAATAACACATATCCTTACAGATCAGCTGCCTTAGCTAATTTACATCTCAATCCACGTGTGCTCAATTGGTAACACATGTGAAATACCAGGTGTTGAAACAAACATGTAATGCTTTTCTTTGCTTCAATGTTCTCCATCTGTCAAACAGGCTTTGCTCTTATGTTTTACCTGAGAGCTGTGAGGTAAATGCCAGTCACAGCTCAAAAACGCATTGGGATCCAGAGATGGAAAGCAAATAGAATTTATTAGAGGAAATGATGCTTCAGAGTGCTCCTTGATGAGGAGGGGTTCTGCATGTGCAGAGTGAGCATGAAACAGGCAGCCCCAAGGAGAAAACAGGAGGCCTGTTATCACTGATACAACTTGAAAACTCACAACATAAAAGAACTTAGATTTTGAAATTCACATTACATTTCCTTTTTGCAAAATTATGCCTCTCTCTTCTAAAGAATAAATCCAAAAAACCAACGTGACCACAGCCTAAGAGCCCCCAGAGTAACTGTATGTTCTATAAAAAGTGTCCTGGGCAAAATGCCCAAAATGAAATCAACCCTGTTCATCTGCCATCCTGTGCGATATCTAGGCCAAAGCTGCTTCTCTCTTGCTATGCTCCAGAACTATTTTTAAAGCCAAAAGCTATAAACGTTTTTGGTGAAAGAACAAACCCACAAATTACTCAATGTGCTCTATGCAGACTCTGTGGACTCTGCGTGGCTTTGGAATACCGTTTTACATTGTGTGTACTACCTAGGACAAGGATAGACAAGGTCACCTCAGCCAGAGCTCTGCAGAGCGGAGGCAGTTCTGTTACTGTCACACTGTCGTTATATTATTGGCACACTTTATATAGGATTACCAGAAGTAATTCTTTTTCACAGCAAATTCAAGTATATCCTCTTAGTTAATACAAAAGGCTTTTTTTCTTTATTTTTTGCTTAGACAATACCAAGTTCTCTGTGATTCTCAAGAGACTATGAAAGTATAAATACAATCTCTAATTGAGGAAAACTTAAGGGAATCACAGTCGTCTGGCTTGATCAGGTAGTTCCTGAGATACTTCATTTGACCAGCAGAATATAGTAAAGAATGATGTCAAGAATTAAACTTAATATGTGAGCACATACAGCTATCAAATCTGAATGATTTTCTGCCAGTTTATCCCAGGATGAAAAGCAAACTATTTTTCTCTTCACTTCTATAGCTACTTTTAAGGTCTTGAAAATAGCTCGAGTGGGAGGTGGAGTATTTGCATATTCAACATTCAAAGCACAATGTATTTTACAATGGAAGTCAAAGGATCTTGTTGATTAAAGAACTGATTCCACCAATGTTCTATTATTAGTTGACTGAGTTAGGACTATAGAATAAAAATTTCATCCAAACCTAACTACAAGTTGCTCCCATCGACAAGTGAAACCTGTTCATTTTGGGAGGTCAGTGTTGGTACCTTTCATCACCACCACAGGCTTTTTAAAAGCAAACTTAACCTTTCACATAGCTTTTATTGCAAGGTAAAACAAGATAGAAACAATGGTAGCAAAATGATGATATCCATAGAAAAATCAATCAATAGTTTGAATGTTTTCAAAAGACTTCATCTACTCCAAAGGCAGAGCAGATTAGCCCCTCAAAATCTCACTAACTGAAAGCTTCTTTAGATCCAGGGCCAAATTCAGAGCTGGAATTACTAGACTGGACTCCACTTAAATCAGCAGCTTGTAAGGATCTTATGGAAACTTAGGTTTCTTCAGCATAAAAGCTGAAAATCATTCTGCATGTTTACAAAAATTAAAAAGAAGCTTCTTGTACAATTAGAATGCTTCCAGTTGTGTGTTACTTCTGAAGCTTTATACATCTCCTGCTCCTAACTATATGTACATGAAAAATCAAGCCCTTTAAACACTGTAAATCATTGTATTTCATTGCAGTAAAAGGTCTTTCCAATAATTTGAACAGTTCACAAAAGAGTAACGTTGCCTTGCTGTATCACTTTAACTAACCAGAAGGACTCTGGTTTTGAGCAGCAGTGTTTTCTCATAGAGCAGGTCAGCTGCAACGTAGAAACTCGGCAGGCTCAACCTACACAATTCCCATGGAGCTGGCAGTGCCTGCAGTGTTGTACCATTCGAGCCTATGTCCACCAGTAAGCTTTTCTTTCTCAAGGAACTTAACACAAATAGTTATTTAAGCTTCAAAGATTAACTGACTGGACCAGAACCAAATGCTGGCACTGAGTTAGTGGTTCAAGTAAACAAGGCTGGAGACCCACATTTGGTAGCCGAGTTGGAGCCCCCTGAGATGTAAAAACTATCCAAATATAAGCAAAGAAAGGTCATGCTTTTTCACTTGGCTATTTTTACGGGTGACTGTAACATAACAAGCGTGGAATCTAGATTATGAAATAGAGTGAATGAAAACAGGACTTGGATCTCGCATGTCACGTCCTGCAGCATGCAAGTGTCCAGCATCCCTGGGCAGGTTTCCTCTATAATGTTCCATTCTCATTGGAAGAATCCAGCAATGCTAGTCCTTCATGCTTCTCCACTTACTATAACCTGAAAGAGATTGCTATCACCAGATCAAGTCTTACCACATTTTTGTGAAGTAATTATTATGACAAATTAAAACACAATAGAATCAAACTGTGGCTATTAAAATGGCATACAGAGTTTTCACAAGGTTCTTATTCCAAGATCGTCATTAAGGGAGAAAAGGGATGTTTGTTTGTAGAAAAGAATACATCCCAGATGAATCCCTTGCTTTCGAGGCAAATCTTTAAAAATAGTATTTCCTGGATTAGTGTATCATTGTGATTCCACTATAGTAATCAAAACAGTCTTCATACAAAAGTACTACAGAAAGTAAAGCATTCATGAAAAAAACCCACCTCTTTCTGAAAAGCCTCATCTAAACAAGGTTCCAAATAAACAATTCTTGTAACAAAATAATTTGCGTAAGCTCAATAATTGCAGAAAATCTTAGCTATCTCTATTTTTATTAAGAACTGAGGAACAGATGTTTTTATTTTCTATATAGCCCAATTAACAGGATACAGACTGTCCAGAGTATTAAAATTCCGTTAAGAAAAGTTCCTGAGCATGACAGATTTTCCGTATTTTTTCCTAAGAGGCTCTAAATTTAAGCTAGTACAGCCACTGTTGGATATAGTTAATAACTCGTACACAGAAGGACAAACTTCTACAAGACAGGAGCTGTAACTGCCTTAATTTACTGAACTCCAAGTATCCAACAGCCTGCTCATTGGACAGCTCAATCAGGAACGTTCTTCATTAGTGCTAAGCAGGATATCTCTTCTAGGAGTGCCTGCTTCTGGTCGTGAAGACGTATTAAAGTAGCCATTGCTAATAATTTGGATCAATCATAATGAAAACCCATTTTCAGTTATCACTGAAAATGCACAGATCAATAAAACGGATGATTTACTCATGCCAGAGAGCCTTGAGTTCAATTCAGCTTTGTCTGAATCACTGCATACATTTGGCTTAAATGCTGGTTAACTTCTTCACAGCAAAAAAGCTTCTGGCTTCTCTAACAACCCTAAAGATTTGCCACTTTTGTTCTCACCCCGTGACTACCAACTACTCTTCTGTTTTCATGTGTAAGGAGCCTTTGACAGACAGGAACAGAACTACCTAGAACCATAGTGAAAAGTTAAGAGAGCAAACTGAGAGGGTCCTGCCTTAAACCATGTAGTGTTCGAGTTGTGAGCTGTTGTATAGCTACTCTCTTCAAAATCCATCCCCCACTTTGAAGGTAGAGAACTGTTTCTGGTGGATTCAGATGGACTCAACAGTTTTGGAGGAGTGACAAGATCTATAGTCCAAACCTGACTGTCTTCTCTGTTTGCAAATGGAAACCCTTTGATGTTATTTTATCAGGGTTGAAAACAATAAAACTCCTTACAGAAATGAATATGCAAACCTCATAGATGTGTTAACAAACAGAGAGGACTTTCTGTATCATATTCTCAAAAGGATATTCCTTCCAACTACTGCAGCTAAGCACAGCTAGGAAACTATTCTATTCTGATACCTTGGGCAAGTCTAGGTTCTTGGGGCCCTACGCTGAACTCAGAGGTACAATGTATTGTGTAAAGAGCTAAAAATACCACAGCTTTACCTAGGATCACTTGTAATTGAACCATCTAGCCTTCTAAGTGTCAACATTTGATTCCCTAATTTTCAGGATCTGACAGCTGCACCTAGGAGCCTGCCAACCTTGCCCCATGCTCATTGTACTTTTGTTTGAAGTACTTAAAAAGATTTCATAATCCCTGAAGCAGATGATTTATTCCTACCTTTTTCCACTTGATGTAAACAAATTGGTTACTCCCTGCTGTTGCTTCTGAGTTGTACCTGGCTGCACAAGCTCTCCAACCAACTGGAATGCTGTAACATTCCTTTTTATCATTAGAGAAGCAACCCAAACGCTAGCACCTAAAAACATAAGCCAGGATTGACCTTTCAGTGAATGAAGTGCTAAGAAGACCTCAACGGGAGATCCAAATACTGGTAGGGGGAGCACAAGCTGGGAAGGCACTGGGTCTTCAATTGCCAAGTCTTGTGAGTGCCATGGTGTAAGAGGAGACAGCAAAGCGAGACAAAGAGATGATAAATACTGGGTAGAGGACAAAAATAATTCTTGGATTTAACTGTAGCATTTAGATAGGTTAAACATGGCAGGATTAAAAGCCTGGTTTAAACTGAAGACAGCAAAGCTATTTGTTAAAACCTCTCTTTCTTTTTGAAAATGGAGGAACTAAATGTAAAATGTGTGTGATGGCAAGGAAAATGCATAAGGAAGCCCTCGAATGTCAGAGTGCCAAAGTGAAGGCTGAATGTACAACCTCTTACTGTCCTCACTGGACACAGATATTGCAAAAGTGAGTCACCACTACTACATTCATCAAGATTTCCTTTGGTATGGGCTCAAAGCTGGAGTAACCGCATCAAAAATCCGCATTTAAGAGCAAAACCTATCAGAAACAAATCTACAGCAAAAGGTTGTCTGGCGAGCGATGAACTGAGACTTAAGTGCTCAGTCATTTACTCCTCACTCCTCAGAATGAAGACTTAGAAAAGATGCTAAAAGCAGAACACATCTGAACAAAAGGAATGCAGGTTATGTTCAAAACAGGTCTTGTCTTTTTTCTCTCTTGACCGTCTTCTTGCGACAGACAATTATCTTGAATTTTTTCATGATTAAGCCTCTTTACAAGGTTCTGTAACCACGTTTCCCCCCTTCCCTCCTCTCCTTGAATTACAATGATCAGAGTATGTTGACCCCCTCGAGAACAAGGCACAACATGCATTATTTCTTACCTTACAGTGCATTTAGAGATAATGTAAAACATATGTTGCTGTCTTGGTAATGCATTCTTGATGATTAATTAAACGCTTCTTTCCCATCACATGTCACGAAACACAGATTGTCTGCTTTCTGTTTTTATTTTTACTTTAGAAGTTGTCAAGGACTTTAGCAACATGCCCACTGGGGTTGAAAATGTTGTAGTGGAAAGAAATCTAATGCAGTGTTCTTCTCATTGCTACATATGAAACACCTATGGAATGCGTATAGTTATGTTATGGTAAGAGAAATGAAATAATGGCAAGAGAAATGAAATAATTCTTCAAAGTGTCTGTGCCTTTGCTTCCACCTGTAGTTTTGAACTTGATTTACAGAAGGGGAGAAAGGCAAGAAGGCACCAGTGACATGCTCATGGATTCCATCATACCCAGGAAGCCTTTATGCGTGAGCGTACTCAGACACTTTTCCATACTTGATTCACTCTTTCAAAACTTCTTTAAAAGAAAACTGATTTTTGTGGAGCAGGCATCTCCTGTGGGATCAGGAAGGGAGTTCCTTCTACAAAGGGCGTTCCCTGTACTGAGCAGTATGTAAAAAAAGCACAGAAACAGACAAAGCAAGCAAGGAGTGTTACTCGTGATAAATGATGGCAGTGCAAATTAACACAATATGGAGGGAATTAAAAGATATATTAAGTGAGAGAATGATGAAGCTAAAATACTCCTTGCTTTAGTGATTCTGTAAGTACACTTAGCAGGCTTTTTCCAAGCTGAGAAGAAATTATTGTCTTAAGAATTAAGTCAATTAATTTTGCTGACAAACCACTACCCAGCTGCAGCAGCCTTATTCTTTGCGAAGTCTGAAGAAGAAAAAGCTGCTTGGATTAAGTACAGCTTCAAACAGAACTTTGCCTGAACTACACTGACTGTGCCAGTCAAAGTCTGTATTGCTGCTAAACTTCAGGAGGCCCTGGGAAAATTGGGTTTTAAGTAAAAACTTCTGTGGGTAATAAATACAACATGACTAACTGCATTTCTGATAATTGTTGGTATTACCCTTTATGATCCTATAGAGAAGGGGTAGTAATGTAGATTTACATTCTACATCACATGATAAAATTAATCTACATGACTTATCACTTTTAACTCCTAATCCCTTCAGTAGTTTTGCTGACTGTTATAATTAATTATTTACCATCACACCATTGTGATGATGTTGACATTTTGACTTGGAGTCTGGAATGTGAAGACAGCCCAGCACTAAGTTCCTCATACACCTGTCAATCTGTTAGGTGCAATGGGAATAACTGAAATGAGTAATTGGAAAATAGCTATAAATCAAGCACACTGCTGCAGTATAAATATGGGAAAGCATTTGAAAGCAGAGGACAGCATTGTATTGTCTGCCTGTTAAGATAAAAAAAGTCTTCAAATATGTTGATTTTTTAATTTGATGACAAAAAAACCCATGTATTAAAAACCCAGAGGCCAATCTGCTGCAATGCTGAGGCCGTGCAGTTCGACAGCACGCTATGAGAGTGGATCAGATGCTGTAGAAGCAGTTACCGCAACGGAAAGTTAAAAGGAAACTGTGTGTTAGCAACAAATGAAGCCATCTCCTACAGATTTCCTCTGCCTTATATCCACTGTTACACCATGTACCTCATCTCCTTTCAGGATGTCAGCACCTTCTAACTCATGGGCCTGGCTGGTCTTCTGCAGCATCTGCCTTTCAGCGCTGGCCATCTCTTCCTTCGCAGCCTGAAGTTCTTCTGCCTTGGCTTCCTTTTTCCGGGAAATTATAGATGCCTGCACGAGCATTAAGAATGCAAATGGACAGGTAAAGTAAAAATCACCTTGTTTAATCATTAGTAAAATGTAATCCCTTAGATTGCAGGCATTGCACCACTGAAACCACATTTTAGCTGTCAGAAAGTGATCTTTGTTAAGAACTGTGAGCACGTCTCACGGCAACGAAAATTAGACACAGGGGGTTAAACCACAACTGCACTGAAGTTGGTTGCAGACTCCCAACTTTCTTCAATGCAGCTGAGATTTTAAGCACACGCTTTCCTCCCAGATTCATGTTGATATATTTTACATTTGAGATTTACATTTCTTCACCTCGGTTTTACATTTTCATTGAAGAAAACGGCAGGCATTTTAACTGCTCCATTTCTTCTACTTATTCCCCTCTTCTGCATATGTAAGATACACCAACATGGCTTAACTGGAAAGTTATCCAAGATTTCACAAATGTCATAATACAGATTTTTATAACTCCAACCTACTCCAACCTACAGAAATATGTTATACTAACAGCAGAACGGAGCCACTAAATCTTGGCAAATAGCTAGAAGATGATGAATAAAGCAATACAGAACAGAAATAGTGTAGATTAATGATTATTCTTTTTTTTTTTTTGAGTCTAGAAGATAAAGCATGTTAACAAATAATATTTTATCCAAGGCAGAATATTTAATAGCACCTAACATTTGACCGGAAGCTAACACATTTGGGAACATAACTATATAATGGTTCAGAAAAAAAACACCCCAAACATTTTGATCCTGCTAAAGTGTACTATTAAAAAATATTTGAAAATAACACGACACATTAATTTAGATGCATGCACATGAATTTGGAGGCACATATGAAAGTGAAAACTTAGGAAAAAATTAAGTAAAATACACACGGGCTTTCTCACACTAGGTTAAAAGGACCAGCTTTATTTCTAAAAATATGTCTAAGAGAATTCTGCTGGGGTAGTATCTCAGCTCTTTGCTTCATGAGCTATCTGCAGTGACAAATTGTGGTACAATATATGCAATTATTTTGTGAAACAGAAGCCAGTCCCTCACAGAATAAACCAAAGACCACCATATGCTTTCAACTCACAGCAGCAACCTGACCTTCTGGAGTCATTCCTCCATTGAACAGAAATATATCACAAGCCAGTTGGTCTTTGGTACCAGCACATTATGTAGCAGGTTTTTCTTTTGATAAGAAGAGCATATCTTACAAAACAAAATGGTGCATCTCATATTGCACCGTTACGTGCATCATCATATGTGACCAAACTGCAGTATACATTTTATCGCAATCTTTTTCCTCCCACTGATAGATTTTACTTAAGCCTTTTTAGTTTTTAAACCATCCCCATGAGCATCATCATGAAACTCTTCAATAAAATTAGCAGCAGTACAGGTTGCCTGGAAAAGAAATCACATTTCTGCGTAAGCTCTGAAAATCTCAGAGTCCATAAATCCTTTTTATAACTTGTGAATTTGCTAAGACTAGACCAGACAGTCTATTTTATAGAAAGACTATTTTATAGCTTCAGTAAGAAAAAAAAAACCCAACAAAAAATCAAAGAATACCTTCTTAATAAAGGGGAAAAATAGCACGTGGTCAAACACAAGCGAGGGATGTAACTGAAAGCAAGCCTTGCATCCAGGTCTGACTGCAGCAGTCAGCCCACATGCTGCCTTTCAAGAATCTGTCCACAGCTGGAGCTTTACCAAAATAGCTCCTCCAAAATGATCCTTCCAGAATGACTGTGATACAGCTGAAGGACAACACCTAACAGCTTAAGGACAGCAGTCACTACAAACTCACTAACACGACTGAAAGCGGTTGTTTGACTCAGCCCTAAACATATATATATGTTCAACAGCTATTTATTTTCTTTTTGTCCTCCATTATTATGTATTTCTACTGTTCCATGCTAAATAAAGAAAAAAACCAGTATGCAAAACAATCGGTGACTGAAATTGTTCTACTGCTTCTGCTTAAAAAAAAAATGTTTTGTTCCTTCTTACCTGTTGGCGATACATGGAAAATTTACTATCAATTGGCTCATATTTCATCATTCTTTTCTCAATAAGCTGATTCATTTGTGCATTTACTTCATTTATCTGCAAGACAAGAGAACAAAACTAAGGAAATGGAGCTTTATGGCTTTGTCTTCTCCAAGAATTAAATGCTTTGCAAACTAGATTTACAATTCAGCTAGATCCATTTTTAAAACAGAGAAACAAACCCAAAAAACTCAATGAGTCATTAAGTATTGGCCAGGAAGAGGCTGTGTTTTTGGATTTCCAGTTCTGTGCCTTTATGATAAGGCAGAAACATGATGTTGGCCCTGAAAATGAAGTAAGCTGGTGTACATGGAGAGAAAATTTGTGTGAATTAGTACAGCCTGAAAGAAGACTGATGTTGTCACATACTATGTGAAAAATGTAATTTTGTCAATTTTAACTAGAATTCCTTTTCACACAACCATTTACTAGAAGTTTAAAGGGAAGCAAATAAAGACTAAGTGATATCCAATTCCTTTAATACTTTGAAGAGTCACAGACCATCATATTCCAGCTCTACAGTACCTTCTTTCTACTGCTGCAAAATGCAGCTGTTTGGCCAGAATCTCCAGCTGTTGATCTTCATTCTGGCTCAAGCTTTCGAGTATTTGGAAGCTCACGAACAGCTACAGCAGCATACTCATTCCAGCTTTCCCAGTCCTGACTTAACACTATACTGGGACTCTCATCGGCCATGGAAACCACAGCCCTAGCAACCTTCCTTTAATTCTCTGCTAACTAGATGAGTGCTGATAAGAGAAGCAGTGTAAATATGTGCTGAAATCCAATGAAGTCAGGACGTTAGCGCAGGTACCGTGCTGGGCATTACCCTGACATTTCTATGAGCAATACCTGGGTGCTTTGAATGCTCAGTATTTCAAATAAAGTGCTCAATAGGACTAAAAATACCTGAACACCTGAAAAAACAGTAAATCTCCTGTGAATTCTATTCCTTTACAAAAGCTGTTAGTGGTTGAAAAGGCCTGAATTTGAAGATGGCATAAAAATTCCCTTTGGTGAATAAATTCCTGGTTTATATATTATAAAATGCCTGACAGTAGCACCCTGAGTGCAGTTCAGCTCCTTTTAAAGACACTGAGACAACAGAAGGCTGGTTTTAAAAACCAAAATGCTATGGCCATGCTGTGATAACAGCCAAATATATACATGTTTTTATTAAGAAGAAAATACTTCCAAAATATAACAAATTAAAAGGTTACATCATGGAGAAAGAAGTAAAAAAAAAAAAAAAAAAAAAAAAGAAAAAAAAAAAAGCAAACAAACTTGAAGCTTCTTAAAAAAATGCCAAAAGCCCAACAATACTCTTGTAAAAAGAAAGGTGCCAAACAGGGCTTCAGCTACGCCTGAGAGAAATAACTGCCACCCACAAATATTGTTTTGATTAGAAGAAATAAACTAGGAAAGCAGAGGCTGAATCACAGAGCTAGCATATTATTTCAGACCTAATCTACCATTTACTAACTCTGTCATCCTTAAAAGTGTAACACTTGGAATCCAAAATGGTGTTAGGCTGTCACTGATCTTCCTTTTGTGAGGTCGTCTTAACCTTAAAATAGAAGATATTCTTGATGTCGATGGAGTTGCTGAACCTCTCTCTGCTTCAAGGATGGCAGCCCTCAGGCCGATGGGGAAGTCCATCTCTGATCTATTACTCTGTTTCCTTATTACAGCAAAACCTGAGTTGGAGATCCTGGGAGTAGTAAAAACCAACTGGTAAGAGAAGGAGAAGACTGAAGAATGTACCTAGTAGTATGTAGGACTGGTCTTCCTACCCTAACTGACAGCGTTGTAAATCTTCATCATCATCAACAGACCAAATTGCTCAGGGGTTGGGTTTGAGGTTTTTTGCTTGGTTGGTTTTCTTTGCTCTGTGGGTTTTTTAAAGACTTCCCTGAGAGTTTGCACTTAGTGATTAACACATCTTTTGTTTTACAACTGAAGGGATGTTCCTTTGGGAATGAAACATTTCCTCATGGATATAAAGTTGGGATAAGAAAACTACAGTGTACAAGAAGCTTGGACTATACTACAGAACACAGACTACGTGTGATTGATCTTGGTCACCCTACCTTGATTTCAAGCGCGTCGAGATCAGAATGACTCATGGCTGGCTCTGCAACCACCTTCTGTAAGAAATACGCCGAATTCTTCTTACTTTCGAGCTCTCTAGGTAATTTTTCAGCAACCAGGTAGGAATTGAAATTTATTTCCTCTTCTAGTTTCTTCATTAAACCTTAAAAGCAAATTAAATCAGTGTGTGTCTCTAAAAGAAATGTAGCGGATAATTAAGTTTGATTTTACCAACACATTATTTAGCAGCAGATTAAAACAACAGCAGCATAACATTTGAACTTCTTTTCAATGCTCAAAGAAACAGGTTTTTCGATTTAGATTTTTGATCTGGATGTTGAACAATATACTATGTGCTATTATCCATCTGTATCTAACATAAAACTATTAACTCCTTGACAGATTCTTTTAATAAACAAGCGAACCCCTTCTTCTGTTAAATTCTAGAGGAATCGGATGCAAAATTCAACATGCAGCACTGATAGAAGAAGCCACTAACCCTGTGTGTCTTACACACATCAAGATATGGGCTTCTGCATTACATTTTTTTGTGTTGTGAATTACATTCTTCTGAAACTTTAAGAGCTAAGAAGTAGACTTTAGTTGTTTATGTGCATGCAAGGCAAGGGGCAGCAAAGCATCCCAGAGTTGGTCCTATTCATGGATTGCTTAAGTGATTGTTTCATCTGAATTACTTCATCTCCAGACAGAAATTATCTCTGCATGAATCCTTTATCAAAGATCTTAATTTGGCCTAGCTCATGTACAGATTTGTTATATCCTTGGGAATTACCTCTTAAAATAAAACTTTATTTTAATCTGGCATCTGAAAAGGCCTTAAAATGAGCAGAATTTAATGTATGCCTACTTTAAGAGTCTTTCACATTGCTGGAACACTTATAAATTGCCTCCCTGTAAATAGCACGCTTTTTTCTTGTAAGAACAAAGGTTCAGGACAGTATATAGACTGAAGATGCTGAAAATAATAATAAAATAGAAAAAACAGGCAGGAATCGGTGAGCAACGTCACAAATTCTGTTGAGAAAAGCAACCCCATTTCTAAGTTTTGCTCTACACAAGCCTGCAGCACACTGCATGTTACCACGTTTACGATGACTTGGCTCTTGCTAAGGAGAGTAATTTAGCCTCCTTAACAGATAATTTATCAATAAACACAGGTACCTACAGATAAGAACAATACACGGCTAGAAAAACGTGACAGAATAAAACAACCATCTATTGAAATGACATTGCACACTCTTCACTGACAACAGGCAGTTTAGTGCCATTCCTGCCCTGAGACACCTGTGCCAAGGACTACAGTGAGATTTGGAAGTTAGTAATGTCAGAGGAGAGGGGGAATGGGCATTTCAAAATCTTTTTCATGATCCAGATTACTAAAAGGTAAGTATCCTAGGAACTTGTTACAGCTACTTGCCAGAGCTGGGTGGGGTTTTCTGGACAAGGGATGTCTCTCTGTGTTTGGGAGAATATGCAATTGCCATGGAAAAGAAGAAATTCACAATCTCTTGTCTCTTCCATATACTGGACAAGCAGAGAAAAGCTTGAGTACACAGACACAACAGCACAGCTGATGTTGCTGAAACAGATGGGAAAGGATGTAGGTGAAAGCAGAGATTTTGGTTCTCAGGCTAAAAAGCCTGCTGACCATGTCACTGCCTGACAAAGGGAGAAGGTCAGAACAGAGTGAAATACAAGCCTGGGAAAAGGGGCCCCTGTTATTCTGACACTATTGACCTCTAGAAACACCAGACTGGTAGATCCTCCTCACCCTCTGCTCCCAGCTCAGGCTGTAAAGAAAGCTACTTGTTTTAGCTGCCAGAGAGGAAATAAGCCATTAGTTCTTGAGAAAGCCTCAAGAACCAGAAGGCAGAAAAGAGACCCTAGGGAAAGCAGTGTTGCTCACCAAGTCAAGTCAACACAAACTAAAAATGAGTGGGAATTCCTCTTTTCTAGTAGTTCAGCTTGTTGGTTTCTGTGTTTATGAAAAGCAACACTACCACACAATCTTCTCCCCTTCCTGGAAAGGTCATTTATCTTCTGCAAAACAAACAGCATCAATACTGGTTTCAGAATGGTCAGAGGAGTTACTCTACGAATGCAACAGCCACGATGTACCTGGCACTAATACCCTGAGGAACACACTTGGGCTTTCTGAGAGAGAATTCCCAGTTCTTTCTTCCAGAAGAACTCGATTCTAGTCTTCCTCAGCCCATGACAGAGCTGGGCAGGAGGGACCACATTTGAATGTCTCACAAGAAATCTCCCACCTCTGCAAAGGCAGCAAAGCTTCCCACGTACACCGTGAGCTGAATTATCACCTCAGGACTGACTAGCAACACAAATCCCAGTTTGATATTTATAACCAAGATCTTTGGTGTGGAAATCAAAGTGATTATCATTTAAATTATTCTGATATTAAATATATTTTAATTTAATCAAACTAATTTCTTATTTTCCTCTTAGTAACAACAACAACAAAAAATAATCTGCATATGTAGCCCACACTTTATTTATTATACTACTCCCATTTTCTTATAAAAATGTAGATGCCTGAATAAGTTGTTGTAGATATGATACTAATCTCAGGAAATAACTGTGCCTAAACAATTGCTTTCATAAGAGCAGGAACCTATTGACTTCACAGGGTATAAACTTGATCACTATCTAGATTTACTTCTCAGATAACCTCAGAGTTACTACCAGCTTCAACACTGCTTTGCATCAGGCTTACACTTGACAGTACAACAAGCAAGGAAGCGAGTTAAAACTTGACATCTTGATGGGGAAAGACATGATGATGTCAACATCCTTCATGACTTATGTAGTTCCTTTCCGGAATACTTTGGATAAATTTTTCCTCCTATATGATTCAACATATGGAGAAGTAACTCCCTAAGAGCTGGTTTTGCTGCTTAATAGAACCTTAAAAAGCCAAACATATCACAACTCTTGCCTGCTGTGTTTTTTTTTTCAGTGAAAAACAGTCTTTTCTCAAATTCCCAGGCTAGAGGCAAGAAAAGCAAGCATACTTTAAATCTTTCCATTACACATATAAATTCTGTTTTTAATGTTTTAACATTGACTTATGGTTACAAAATCTACATACGTAAGCTGCACAGAAAGGCTGGCTCTGTGCCCTAAGGTTATTTTAGCAAGGTTCTGCCAACCGCGTATTTACATGTACGGAGCTATTAAGAGCAACTCCTCATGTTTTCCATTCAAATTTTATTATTATTATTATTGTTGCAAAGAAAGGGATGGGAGAGCTTCTGAGTGCTTGCTCAGTCATGTAAGAAAGAAGCAAGTTTCCCTGCATAATTCTGCTAATGGATCTAAAACTTGACTCACCTTGTGCTCCAATTCCTTCTTCTTTTCCTTCTACAGGCTACCAGTTGTGTATACTAAACCAAAACCATTTGCCACAATATCTGATTTTTTTCAAAAAAGGGGAAAAAAAAAAAAGAAGAGGAGCGCTCATTTTATAGATGTTCTGCCAACATTTTGTTTAATATCACATAGGAAGGCCATGGCAAAGGCAGGTCTAGAACAGACTTCCACGTGGCATTCACGTCCATCAAAGCCTTTTCTTCCCTTCCTGCAATCATTCTCAGTAAGGAAGGACTGAAATCATTCCATCCACAGCTTCCAATGACACCACTTCCATTTTCCCTGTATTAAACAGAAGCCTGGGACATGCAAAGGCTTTGCCACTGTAACTTATGCTTTCCATGTTTATAATTATTATGGATGAAATCTTTCTGACCTTTATGCATTCTTCCACCTAAGCTATTCTCCTTTACCAAATACATCTGTAACTTTAATTGCAACATGGTCTTCAGTGTTAATAGAGATCATTTAAACTTGGAATTTTAAGGAAAGATAGCTCTGTGGAGAAGAAAAATGTTAATGTTTTCCCTCAAATGGAGCATTTAAATAATAGCATCCTAAATTTCTCTTTTTCATCCAGTGTCCAGAACGACATAGACATTGGTACAAAGCAATTCCTCTTTGACCGCGACCTTTGCAGTTCTCAGTGCTCCAAATCTATTACTACATATTAACTTAATGAAGTACATAAATTACACATTTCACTGTTTATCAACAACAATCATCTTAACACATACTTTTAATCAATATTTTCAAGCTAGTCATCCCCTTCTTCCTATTTCTGCCAATAAAGGGAACAATAATGTTCTGCAAAATGGACAGAGATCAAGAATTTCAGTAATTCACTTCGCTTTTTGGCATTGACAATTTCTGTTTGTGCCAGCAGAGATATTCAAAGTAAAAAGATGGCAATCTTGCTGAGAAAGCATGAGCTAGGTTATTCGAACTAGTGGTCACTGTTAACAAAATTACTATTCCTATCCAGAACAGCAACACAAAAAAACCCAGAAAATGCAAACTCCTGTTACTTAGTGCTACCAGCAGCAACTGCATCTCTTCAGTCAAGAAACTACAGAGTAGTACTGAAGTTAGTAAACAGGGAAGGAGTGTTCTGTGGGAACCAGTCTGATCAATTTTAGGCTACAACACTTATATAACTTTTATTACTATAACAACTGTTTTTCATGATACAATATGAAGTCTTCTAAATGTTCTAAATGTTCTCTTTCTAACAGTTAAAAACCAACTAACCATAAGCTGTATTTTCCTCGCCCAGCAAAAGGAGATTGATGCTAATTGCATGTTAATGATACTCAGAAATACATGCTAATTGCATTCCTTAAAGAGTTACTTTACGTTTCTCTAAAGTACTTCATCCTAAATTAATTATGAGATGAAGTAATCAAAGCAGCATGCACCCGTAAGACAAACAAAAAAGCTTCTACTCATTAACGACAACTTTCAACATTTTATCTTGCTTTGGAAGTGAAAACACCCAAAGTATTAAAAATGGGGAAAAAAACCACATTATTTCAAGGAATGTATCTAACTTCTAGTGAAAATCCACACCTACCAACCAGCCACTGAATTGTCAGCATTCAAGCTACACTGATAGGAGTAGGCAGCTGAGATACCAAACTGCAGCCAAAGGGAATTTTTAAAATAAAATAAATGGTGCTAACTGTAGACCAACAAAGCTTTTAAAATAAATGGAATCCTATTCAGTGCACTATGGTCACCTCATTTCAATTATTTAAAAAACACAGTTGGCTTTCTGTTATTGCTACTACAGGCAATGTCTTTGTAACTACTATGAGGAAAAGCAATTACAAAGCTGAGCCCTGAAGTCTTTGTTTGGGCAAGATTTCAACAGAAGTTTTCTTAAGTAATGACTCCAAGTTTTTCTTCAGCACATCTAAACACGTTTTTTTTTTTCCCCCTCTTCAAGCAGGACTCAAGATAAGGAAATTAAATATGTTAGCTTCATGTTTATTTTCATCTCAATGATTAAATGACATATTTACTGGCTTTTTATTATGTTACGTTTGCTTCTGTGAACTGAACACACCAAGTTTCCATTGGCCTTAAAAAAATCCAGGAACTGAAATAGAAATGTTGACACAGCTTTGCTGTATAAACTCTCTGATAGCTACTGCAAAACTGGAATGGTTATAAAATCCAGTGCATGCCCCTTTGAGTAAAGAAGATTGCTCAGATGCTCTTTTAGTTCCATTTGTGGTTCGGTGGCTGATGAGCGTCGTAAAAAAAATTACAGTAAAATTATGAAGTAATAAAAACGCAGCATGGTGGTGACTGAAAAAAATTCTCCGACTCAAAACAGCTGCCAAAGCTGTTATGTGATGCAACTGGAATATTAAATGTACTTGAAAGAATAGGACAATTACTTACTTTACTAAGTTTAAATCAGTAAGCCATTTATACCTATAATAAAAATAATTTTATGGCATTTTTTTTACCACAGCAACTTGGAATGCAACTGGAAAAGCCCTGTGGAAGGGACCATTCTGTGTCTTACACCTTCACACTTTTACATACAGTAAAGTATTTCCCTACAAGTCAACCCCAATGCTGGTATGAACAGCACATAAACCCTCTATCAGTCCTGGGATGTGTTATCAATAACCGAGCGCACGAGACAAACTGGAAGGGGTTAAGCAATTTGCCAAAGATCACATATATCTGAAACACTGAACCCTAAACCAATTCCCAGTTCTGTTGTCAAACTGCCAGGTTAATCCTTGTTACATTTCCTTCAAAGTGATGAAATCATTAGAAACCTGAAGGTTGTCAAATTGCAGCTTTTTGGAGAGTTAGTTCTGCATTTATCTAGTTAACTGCAATTCCTTCCCACCTGATAGTTTTATAAATGATCACAGTTTCAATTTACTCCACAAGTAGTATAATTTAGTTTCTTTTTCATATATATAGGCTTTAATATTGAGATATATCTAGTGTATATATTTACAATCATAAGTAAGAGTGTGTGTACATGTATAGATATATAATCCATGATCTATTAAAAAAAGCTTAATTAGGAAGGAGCTTTATTATTGGTACCATATGAATCTACAACACAAAATTGCACTACAATAAGAAAAGGGCCTTAAAGCTTTTCAATCAAATATTTTATAGAAGGTAACTAGAAAAACAAGTCTACCCTGAATAAAACTTCATATTCAATGTATTTGTACATTCACGGAGAACATTTTTAAGCAGCAGTATTTCACCGATGCCCAAATTACAAACACAAAAGACATAAAACCTTACTAAATCAACAGCTTGATTTTTCTAAGAGATTTCTGCTTTTCCCTATCCTTTGGAGTTCCAACTGTTGATTTCTTGCAGAGTATTATGGTTAGTGGTCAGCATTTAACTGGTTTAAGATTTTTTTTTTAAGTGGACCTCAAAAATATGACTGATACAATCTTCCCTTGGCTTTTTGTGGCAAGGTGCATGCAGGCTTCAGACCACTAGAATGTGTCTTTAGAACACAACTTATTTCCTTAGATTCTCAAGTTCCCAGTGTTTGTAGAAGACTACTTACTTTCAGGTTTTGAATCCACTACTGCATGATGCATCTCCTTCAGCTGGAGCTGTGCTCTTTGCAGTCTCTGCTCCGCATGGAACAACTTTTGAGAGAGAATTTGAAATGCATGTTCAAACAGTTAAAACAAAAGAGTATCACAAAGAATCCCAAATATAAAAAAAAAAAGAGTAGTTATAAGCATCTGGTGATTATTTGTCTTACAAGAGAACGTGCCAAGACAAATTTTCAACAATTGGCCTGGGTTTACTTGCTGTTCTCTAGCGTTAATTAAGGAAAGTATTCTTGTGCTCCCAAGTGATATTTTCTCTATGGCAGAAATTCATTAAACAAATTTCAACCAAAAAGATGAGGGGCTGGAACATCAGAGCAACAAGGAAAAAACCGACAGGAAGAATCAGGATTGCAGCAGATAACTATCCTGATACTGCAGCTCTTCAATGCAGCCCAGTCGTCACAGCAATCCACTGTCCAACTTGAGAGCACACTGGAAAGCTTGCTGCCAAACAACACCCAGTTGATTAGCACTTCAGTGATTTGGAGAGAAGTGTACTAAGAATTGGAATTAGCTGGACATCACATTCATTTTACTTGTGATTTCACTCAGGTTCAAGCAAAAACCCAACAGCTCAAAAGCCTACTGATTCTCCCTGATTCCACAGCCAGACAGAGACTGCAAGACTAGAAATGTGAAGGGTTTTTTCCCCTTTTAATACAGCGTTGAAGTTCATGCTACAGAATTTGGTGAGAAGACATAACAATACAGTACTGGATTTTATTATAGTCGCTTGCTTTGACAACGTCGCTCTGGAATAAACCCCACCCTTAGACATCAACTGCTTCCAGTGCTTCCCAGGACATCATCTTTGTCAAACTAGGGGACCAAGGTCCCAAGGTTGCTCCTGAATACATATTTCCCCATCCAGTGAAGAGCTGAGGTCCTTGCTGTGTTAGCCCCTGAAATCTTAGTGTAAATGCACAGAGATGCAAATCAAACTGAGGAAACATTTGCTCACTACCATAGATATAGAGAATTCTCTTTGGGTGCTACAACAGTAAGTCATGCAACAGCTCCTGGGACTGATAACATGATGATGTCAGTGGCAGCTGAGGCAGCCAAATACCTTGAATGAGGTGTTCAAAACTTGCAGGGTCAAGCCTCTTCCCTTAAAATGCACATAAATATTTCCATTTAAATGGAATTTAATGTTCTGGTGTTGGGAGAACCTCTGTACTGTTGTCCCCAGTGTACTTTTTTAAATGCATGATTCCCAAACAAATGTCAGCAACTATTTATTTTAACAGATAGGCTTTTATGTCAGTACCTGATTTTTTTGTTCCTGTTTCTGTTGAGCCAAAGATTCTTCTCTCTCTTTTTCTAAGCGAAGCTGTCTTGCTATTTCAAGCATTCGTGGATGATTTTGTACTGTCTCCACCTACAGCAAGTGGATAAATAGTGCATGTTACTGTCAGATAGTTGAGAAATACATTAAAGAGATCATATGTCTCACAAGCCCACTTAGCACTTCCTTTCCATACATGTTACTACTCAGAAACGACAGCAAAGTACTGGACTCAAGATTCTTAAAAGCTCTGGACTAACGCCTGGGGAGATTCCTTGTGGGTCAATTAGTTACTCGATTCCTTCCTAGACATACAGTGTGTTTATCTTAATCCTTGTTTGCATTCCAAAATCAGAATTGCAAGCCAAGGATTATGACATTGAAATGTAACAGTGTTACTTCTCTTATTACCCTCTTCTTAAGACGCTCTACTCGCTTGACAAGTTGATCTTTCTCCTCTTCCATTGCACTGATGTCCTAAAAGAGCAGAAAAAATAGATAAAGAAATGTTAATTTATTTACAATATAATAAGAACTGGCCTAAATTCTGTTCAAGTTAATATGAAAATCAGTGTTCTTCTCTGAATACACTGAACCAGTTATAATTTTATTGATCTATAATCAGGACATCCATGATTCCCATCTCTCTTCTCTCTTACTTCCCCCACAGTTCCCACTCTCTATGCTAACGTTCCTTCATCCGCGTCCTTGAACATTACTGGGAACATTTAAAATAAAAGCAGGTGGATTTCTCAAAAATAAAACCAACCAAACAGAAACAACCATGGAGAAATCAGTATGAATTCAACCCCTGATGCAGTCTAACATATGTTCGTAATGTTACCATCATTACCTGCTTCCTGGCAGACAATTCTGCATGAAGCTGCATATGAGTGATGTCTGCTGCCAATTTGCTTTTAAGACTGTGTTAAAAGAAACACTTTCTAGTGCTAACACACATATTTTATTATTATTCTCCTTTAATTCTATTTTACAACAGCAGAATTCCAGAAATCGATAGTTCAGAGAGAAGGGGAAATAAATTCTCCAAATTTAGGCCTCATCTCAATATTTGCTTTACTTGTCCATATGTCTTACTGGAAAGCTGTACCCACGCTTAAATATTTTGCTGAAACAGGGCAAATATCTTTATTTAACACCTTAGCCACACAGGATCATCATTTTTGTTGACTTAAGCTCTTAATTCATCCCACTTCCTCTGCGATCATTACCCTCTATCAGTACAGCCAAAGGCTTTGTATCAGTTTGCATTCAGAGGGAAGGGAGTTCTAATATTTGAAAATCATGCTGAACAGAGTCTTGGCAGCCTCGTTTCCCAATCTGCTTCAGAAAGCTCAGTCCTAAGCACGAGCGAGGACTTTCTAATCTGTTTGCCAACAGAGAACAGTTTCCAAAAGGCAGCTGCAACGCCTACCAGCTCTGACCTGTTCAACTTATACACTGCAGTGAGTCCACAAACCCAACCAAAATAGAACAGATAGCCACAGAAAATCTAAACAGAAGTTGTGTGGTTTTGTCAGATTTTTTTTTTTACCCTTCTGATTTCTGCAGTAGATAAACCAGATGTTTTGAGCTGCTCGCACTCCTTATGTAGGTTTTTAAATGCTTCCATCAGTTCTTCATACTATAAAATGAAATAAAAACCATGCACAATGAGCTCTGCATCCAGGGATTTTCAGATCAACGTGTTGCTTTACTACCAAGACAGTTAAGTATAGAAATATGGTGAGAACAAGAATTAAAGGCATTTTTTCATCACAGAAGCTAGCCAATTCATAATGCAAAAATAAAAAACAAAATCAAAGTGAATTCTTTTCCATTTGAAGTGTCACAATTTCTTCAGTATTTCCACCTCTTCCCCTGGTAATACGTAGTGTATTTTCAAACCAGGAAGATGAGATGTTACCTGAAAGGGACAATGTTATATTAACAAAGTATTCTCTCTTGCTATAAATCCACGTAGATCACATATGTAAATTTATCAGCCCAAAAAGGAAGAGCTTGATCTACCAACATGCTTGATCAAAGCAATGGGGCTTTGATTTTTATTTTTGTCTAATTTATAGAGCACTGAACTTCAATCCAGCAAAGAGGCCCAAGAATTCACCTGACTTGACACGTGAGAAGCAGTTTTGGTCCATTGCATAATCCTGCCCTCAGTGTATTACAGAGATTGATATATGTAGCTCGGTGGTTAGAAAGAAGTAGACAGTGTGCTACTTCCACACCAGTACATTGCCCACCAGTAATCTTAAACTGAGAGGCAGTGTGAAAGTCTGTGTGGGCAGAGAAATAACAGGGGACAGAAAGAGTTTAGAAATATGGATAGGAAATAAATTTAGATTCCACTTGGAGAAATGCAAGCTGAGATACAAGGAAAGCTAATCTCCACAGAAACAGCCATTCAATGAGATGGAAAAAAAATCTCAGAAGAGAATATCAAGTCATCTTTTACTTCCTGGAACAAACAATTGATATGACTGTTGAACACAAAATGGCAATGGCAAAGGCCAGTTGAAACAAAGGCAATGATACTGTGACACTGTATCACTGGTGAACCAGCATCTGGAATGCTCTGTTCATTTCAGTACCAAGCACACTCTGACAAGCTGGACTGCATTTAAAAAAAAAAAAAAAAAAAAAGCTATAAAGTGGCTATTGAGAAGAAGACAAAATAATAGAGAAGGAGCTTGATTAAATGGCAAATAAAGGTATGATAAGGTATGTACCCACTGGTCAACGAAGAACGAGTGACAAAAAGGTAGGGGTAAAAAAAGCAACTGGCCCACATTGTATTGCTTCTGCCTTACACAAGTTCAGTACTTTAACAAATTATATTTCATTATTCTGAGCAACTGTATTCACAACTGCTGATGTCCAACAGCTTCCTTTCTGAGGATTCTCTACCTCTTCTGAAAGGGGAGTTTAATAAGTTTTTTCCTTATTGGGACACAATATTTCAAGACCAACAGCAAGACTCAAGCAGGGGCATAGCACAGTTTGCCAGATCAGAATGAAGGGAAGTTTCTCATTTTCACTGAATAAAAGCCACAGCTACCCAACGTGTACCCAGAATAAGTGACACACTCAGATGACCGAAGAAGACCCAAGTTCCTACACCAGAAAGAAAGATTCCTGGCACTGGGGGCAACTCATTGAAGACTGGACAATGAGATTTATACCTGAAGGTGTTTACTTCTAAAATTCTATACTGTGGCCAATCTGATGTCCAAACCACAACACAGTTGAGAAGGTGGTGAGTATTTTGAGTACCTCCTTTAAAATACTGTACCAAAGTACATTTGAGTTTGACTCTGTATACCCAGAAAACTTGACTATGTTCTAACATTTCCAAACTCATATTTTAAGTGTTTCTTTTAAAATACACTATTGCAAGCTTGTAGATCTAAATAATTTGGGCTAAATTCTTTAATTCATTAGCATCTAAATATTTGCGTTGTATTGTTACATTACATTAAGGTAGTATATTAGCCTTGCTCCTGTTTTGAATTAATCAGCAGGGTATTAGTTTAATAAGATGGTTCTATTACTGTAATCCCAAAAAGGAACACATTTTACGTAATGGAAATAATGGAGCTGGATATTTATACATATTAAGACTGTGACATACTGAAAAAACATACAGCCTGCATTCCTTTCTCTCTTTGCTACTTCTGCTTAGTTATTCCAAGTTACAAATCCAATACTGTTAATGGTAACAAAAAAATAAGGGGCTTAGTCAACCTTCAGTCAGAAGCACAGTTAATAAATCAAGTCACCCATTACAAACATCCAAAAGCCCTGTGATTTTTCAAGTTGCTACACCTAACAAATGCCCACAAAACCGGATAAAAATTAGGTAAATATGTACCACAGATAATGCCCATATAAAAACATAACTTGGGTTCACTTTAAGCTTTACATTTCAAACCCAGCCACTCTGACTATCTAAAAACAATATTTAATGTTCACAAAAGAAGTGGGAATGTGTGTAGGAATGTCAGCCCAGGAAAAAGGAATTTTTTACTTATTCACAGAAAATAAATGGTTGAGGCAGAAATGGGTTAAGGCTAATACAAATATTGGGCCCTAAATACTGTACAATCAATTGATAATTAGGAGACGTTGGCTTTTGGTCATAACATTTTCTGGACTGGTTTGAAGTGGTAATTAACGAAGCTAAAAATATCCATGTCATAGTTCACAGAAGAAGAAAAAAAGCTTTTAAAAATCAAGGAAAAAAAAATCTGTCTTGGCCAACATGGCTCTGAACATTACTGAGCACCCAGTACTTTTCATTCAATGCTATCTATTAATATACAATTTCATGGTTATTGGAAGAAGGGTGGTCAAGACAACTATTTCTTGCTATGAGTCTTTGCTGACCCTGGATACAGACCCTTTGCTGACACATAGCGAACTTGAACGTGTATTTCAGCAGTTACTCCCCAGTTCATTTATCCCTCCTCTTACTGGCACTTTAATTAACGTAAAATGCCGGCGTTCATGCGAGAAGGTACCTGTTTGTTGATGTCAGCCACAGTATCATCCTGTAGGAACTCTGCTGGCACTTCCAGTTTTACTAAGAAACGTGCCAGGTAAGCTCTCTTCTTGAGTTCAGTGGTCCTCTGGAGAAGCCAGTGTAAGAGAGGATGAATTACAGGTTTGCTCCCAGTAACTAACCCTTGGCGAAAGGCACTCCTAGATGAAAACAGGAAAAAAACAAACCCCACAACCAATCAATTTCAAATTACAGAACACTGGCTTGGAACAAACAATCTGCAATATTTTGACATTCCCTCTCCACTTTCCTAACGCTGTTAGAAAACACTCAGGATGCCAGTTTGCTATTTCTGGTCCTGGTTCCTCTACCTTGAGACGGACAAAAACCCCCTAAAACATCAAAAGGTGAAAACCGGCAACAACGACGCTTCCTTTGCCACGATATTCCTTGGGAATAAAGGCGATGCGGGAAGAGTGCGGGGTTTCTGGGTTCGAACCCGCTGCGATCCAGGCTGGGGACGGAGAGGGTCGGGGAAGGGCCGGACCCTGCCAGGCAGGCTGCACCCTCTCCCGGCTGGCTCGGCAATAGCAGCGGCTGCAGCAGGGCCCGAGGGCAGCCTGTACCTGAAGGAGCCTTCTGCACCCAACCCCAGTACCATCCTCCAGGGAGGAATCCTCTTCAAGGCGTTACACACACCCACTGGGATAAGGGAAGTCAAAACGACACACGATCTGGATGAAAGGTCCTTACTGTATAAGCTGTAAAAGTTGTTTTACCCTGATTTGTAGACAAAAAGGTACTTACAAGTCTGATGCACTTCCTGGAGGTTTGTACTTAAGGATACCAAGAAGACTCAACATTCTTTTAGCTGTTTGTTCTGGCAGCTCCTCTCTAATGTCAACATCATGCTAAATAGTTCAAAAATAATAATAATTACCTACTGTTTGTCCAAGTCATGTTACTTAACTAGCAACACTACAATAATTTCCTTTATCCATTTGTCACGCAGTATGTCAATGAAGTGAGATGCTCCAGACAGAATATCCTTTCTATCACCAAACTTCAATCCTCTTCTAATGGATTCTTCTCCAACGTGCATATTTAGGTTCATCTGCTCTAGTTACACATTCTCCCTGCTCACGGGGCAAACTGATTACTTCCACCAAGTCCGATACCCAAGCACACCCCTGACGTGTGACAGATCCTTTCTGATCTTACACATACTTCCCAGCGCCTCAAAGGAGAGGGATTTAAAAACTATTGCAGGAGCTAAGTCATGAGGTTCAGTTCTTGATGGGTTCCTGCCCTGTGTATGTGTGCAAGAGAGCCTGATTTCTGACTTAAGAACACAGCAGTTGTCAGTATGAACCAAGTTAAGATCTCTACTTTGATTTCTGGGGAAAAAAAGACACAGTCATCAGTCTCTGCAGGACACGGATCCAATACCCCTGGCCCAAGAAACATTTCCCAGAGACACATAGATGTATAGACAGAATGGATTGTTGCCAGGCCCATTTCTTTCCAGGAAGGTTCACACAAGCTATTATTATGCAGAACCAGACCTGGATCAAAGACATTTCTGTGCCAGGCCCATTGAAGATGTTTGCAGTTACACGTGTCTGAGCCCCTCTGATTGCCTTCCTTACCTTTGGGTCAATCTCCCCCAGAACATCATTAAGCAGCTGCAACAGCTGCGTTGACTCTAAGGAGTCAAACGCGAATAAATTGTAGCTCTTCCTGAAGGGCTCCTGATTGAGCTTCTCAACAATGAACTGGATTTGATCACCCATAACCGTGTCCTGCAGAAAAAAAAACAACCCTGCAGAAAAGACAGAAAGAGATGTCCCGAAGCCTCAGCGGGGAGAGGGAGCTGGGGGCTGCCGGGCGGGCGGGTGAAGGCACCCCCTCGCCGAGGCCCACGGCAGCCCAGAGTCGCTGAGCTGGCAGCGGGCTCGGTGGGGCCCAGCCCAGCCGCTCCCTCAGCGCCGGAGGGAGCCCCGCGGCCCGCGACGGAAAGCCTGGCCCCTCACAGAGAACGGCGAGGGGAGGCGGCCGGGCCCCTACCGCCAACCAGGCCCACGGGGGGGGGGCCCTGAGGTGCCGGCCCGGCCTCCTCCTCCGCCCCCCCCCCCCCCCCCCCCCCCCCCCCCCCCCCCCCCCCCGCCCCCCCCCCCCCC
>WUAM01000133.1:3191652-3206621 GCA_024336885.1 Actenoides hombroni
GGAGGGGGCGGCCCGCCCCCCCCCTACCCCCCACCCGCCCCACAGGGCGGGCGCCCCGACGTCCCGGCCCCGCCCCCCCCCTCCCCCCCCCCCCCCCCCCCCCCGCCTCCGGCGCGCGCGCGCGCGCCTCCCGGTTACCCTGGTAACGGTTGCCAGGCCAGGGCGATGGCGTCACTTCCGGCGCTAGGCGCGCGCGCGCCGCTTGTCACCGCGCCCGAGCGGCTGGAAACGGCCCCGCGCGAGGGGGCGCCCGCGCGTGCACAGAGCGGCGGGACCGGGCCAGGCCGGGTCGGACCGGGTCGGGTGGGACCACACCGCGCGCGTATTTCTTGTCGGAGGGCGGATCGCTGCCCTGTCCTCGCTTGTTCCGCTGCTCTCGCAGCTCGGCGGTGGCCTGAGAGCAGGGCAAGCCGCAGCAGGCCTTTCCCGCGCAGCCTTTCCCGCCGCTGTGCCTCGTTGCCAGCCCGGTGGGGCTCTGCGAACTTCGGTCTCCGTCTCCTTCTTCCCCTAGTCCTCCCGTCTTCCTGCCCCAAACTGCGCAGGAATCGGTATTTTCAGGCCCGGCTGGTGGTGGTGCCGCAGCAGCAGGCCCTGCCTGGTGCCATGGTGAGGAGCAGGGCTGGGGGGCAGCCCCAGTGGCCAGCCAGCAGCTGGCTCTGGCAGTGGGGTGGGGGTCGGTGCCGCTTTCCCCCGTGGGAAGCCTGGCTCTGGTCACTGGACATGATGCTGAGGCCTACACTCCACAGGCCAGGTGTCTCATGTGGTTTCTTCACAGCACAAGTGCTCTCGATGCAAGGAACGGCAGAAATAGGTTGGAGATTCACCCTTGAAAGTATCTACTTAGCATTGTGGCTTCTCAAGAGGGAGGCTGTTGCCGCCTGTGTAGGAGATGTACAAACAGATTGATGCAGTTACCCAATTAAGATTTCTGGCAGTCTTTGACAGCATAGAGAGGTGTCAAGTGTGGCTGCTCTACCTATCAGGTGAATGGTTACTTCATCTCTTTGAAGTGGAAAAAATGCTCAGAGGATTCTTGTGGAACTGGAATGCCAGTCCTGTGTCCAGGCTTCCTTAGTGGCAAGTGGCAAATTTATGTCCTCAGGGGTGAATGAATATCAGTTGTCTCTGTGCCTCAAAGTAGCACTAAATATGTAGTGCTAGCTCCGCTAAATCTGCAGCGAGGACAGAAGCTTCAAAAATACCAAACAAGCAAAAATAGACTGTATGTTAAAGGGAAGCTCGTTCATTAAACGAGTGTCTCTCAATCTGCAAGGGATTTTTTTCTGCAGATCCTTCAAACCCCATGCTTAGACCTTAAATAGGTGGATCTCGGAGCCTCTGCTAATTACAGTTAGCTTCTCGGGTAGTCTTAGAATCCCATGTGAGTCCACAGATGATGGATTAAAATATGCGGTGAGTCATGTTAAACTGGTGCCAATTGCAATGCACAGGTTGTAAGTCACTGCAGAATTTGCCTCAGTAAATAGAGATCGTTAAGTGGAACGCTTTGCAATTCGAAGCACTGCGTCTGTCTTGGGTTAGCTCCTTTTTTTTTTTTTCCTCTTTCTGAGGAACAGAAAACACTTCATGAAATACTGATCTGGGGGTCTTCGCGGGAAGCCTGAGAAGTGACACTGCACTGGTGCCCTAGCTTTTAACTGGCTTAGCTAAGTTACAGAGGGGACGGGTGGGTTGCTTGTGGTTGTGCGTGAAAGCTGTGGGAGAGCCAGGAACATCATAATCCAAGTCTCCTGACTCCTGGATTTGAACTTTAAAACCAGCTCATGTTTCCTTTGTGCTCTCAGTCTGTACGCTGACCTTTAGAAGTCGTATTTACCTACAAGTTCCCAGAAAAGATCTGCTTTCCCTTGCCATGCTTTCCTGGTATCGATTACGCTTTTCTTCTGGGGAGTATTTTGAGCATATAGAATGCATAGGGACAGCAATGGAAACAGTATTTCCTGTGGAGGTGCTGGGGACCGGGTCGACTCCTCACAGATGGTGTCAGTAGTTAACAGGGTGTGGTGAATGTGGGTGCACTGCTCAAGGCTAGAGAAACACACTAGATGCTGATGCACATCCTTCCTTCTGGCCTCAGTGCAGAGGAGAGAGCGATTGTGGTCACAGTGCTGGGGTTGGAAAGGGGTCTGGGAACGTGCTGCTGCTCTGAGATTCTCCTTTACATCAGGCTGCTTCAGTCCTTGCACCTTCAGAACCAAAGGACCGTTCCCCTCTGCTCATGACTCTGTAACATTAAGGAGGCAACAGATAAGAGGAAGGATGTCTGAAAACCTTAGAAAACACCAAAATAAGAAGAGAAAAAAGATGGCGAGATTGTTTCACTTTGTCGTGGTGGAAACCCATGAAGTCTGATTGTTCTGACTGTTGGGGAAGGAGACCTCCATGACCAGACATCATTAGGACTGGACTGGCTGGGCTCTAGTTTGGTGGCCTGTTGGAAAGCTCAACTGATTGAGGGCAGGAGCAGACTCATACATCAGAGCCTGGGTCTGTGGAACTACCCAGCTTGGGGAGAGCATCCTTAAAGCATCCCGTGTCATCCTTAAAATCTTACGTTTTCATCTTCCTTTCTTTCAGCAGTTTTGTGCCATTTGTACGCGTGGCCCGAAGTAGCCGCTCTGCTACCCCCAGCTGCCTGCCTGCCACTTGGTATGGGCCCTCTGCAGTGGTGTCTGGCTTTTCAAACTTTCTGCTGAGAAAAAAAAACCACTAAGGCTTAGTGCAGTGTCATGACCTTGGTATCACAACGGGATCTTCACAGACGTAAGAGAGAATAACTCTTGAGCAGGTATTACCGGAAGCAGATGAGGTTTTTGTTTGACACTTCTGTTACCTCAGTGGGGGTGTTGTGGTATCTGGGTCAAGTCTTACAGAACAGAAGGCCAGTGTTTGTATTTGTGTTTCATTCTGGGGGCATTTTCCAAATTCCCAAGTTAGTCTGTGTGGAGAGCGATGCAGGGTCTCGGGCAAAGTTTCCTAATGACATCAGAGTTATAACAGTTCAGCCTGATAGTTCCATCCAGTTCTCTGGAAAGAGCTTATGTTTTCTATTGCTTAGGAAAGGCTTGATGGAAGCTGCTTATTGAAGAGGCATCGTGCAGAGGCAATGTGCGGAAGAAAAAGAATGGAGCCTGCAAATAAACTATCCAGAGCACTTTAGATCTGCAGGCACGGCTTCATTACTCCCTCCTGACTTTCTCCTCCCTTTATAGCTGCTGCTGTGTGGATGGCTGCCTTGCAGAACTGTGAGAGCTCGACCGTAGAGGCCAGCAAATCAGAGTGGAACGAAACCTGAGCAAATGAAAACCCTGCTCCACAAGCGAAGAGGGATCACCTTATATGGGAACATCACGGGCAAGAAGATGAATATGTCTGGCTGAGCTGCTGAGGTCAGATCCCAAACAGATGGGAGACATTAATGTGAAAACAACAGCATTTAGGAAGGGAAGGCAACACTTAACTTCTGCTTCGCTTATGGAGGCTGAGCCCTCCTTTTTGTCTCTTTTTAGTATAAATATTGTGTTACATGTCTGTACACTTAGATCTGACTGTGTTACATTAAAAGTCAATTTCTTTGTGGCTCTTCCAGCACATAAATGCATCCCAGGATTGTTTCTGGTTCCCACTTGCAGCTTTTTTCAGTTGTTATTACGTAGCAGGGTTTTGCCTGCTGAAGTGTCACCAGGACCCACCGTAGCAGGGTGGCCTTTGGTCAGCAAAAGCCTGAGGAGCAATCACTGAGGTCGCAAGAAATGAATCCTGTTTGTGCAGAATGTAATGTGTTCCTCTGTGCTGAAGCCTTTAAGGAAATACTGACAGCCAAGAAGCCTGGCTGGTTCTGGATGCTTTCTTGTGACAACAGCCACAGGTAGTAGCATCCTAGGTGGCTTAAAATACTAAAGGAGTAGAAGAAAAATGTTAAATCAGTGTCGTAGGGCTTGTAGATTTTGTGCCTCCCTGTAGGTCTTCTGTTGCTAGAGGAAGGACCCTGGACCTTTTAATCTGGGTCTAATGGATTCCAAACCAAACTTCTTGTGTTTCAGGCTGAGCCTGAGATTTACAGGTCCCACCTTGACTGCTTCACATCCTGTATTTACAGTGTAAGGTGGTGGCCTCACACCTGCTCCTTGACCTCCTGGACTAGATGCAGCTGGTTGGCTTGCAGCACACTGGCCAGCTCTGGCTCATGCATGGGTCCTGTGGGGTAGGAGATGCTGCAGCCAAAGTCTGTGCCACTTATTGGCTCTGTTGAGAGGAGCAGCGACTTCGTCACTCCCTTTTAATCCCATGACCTGATACCAAACCAATCTAAGAGCAAAAAAGAGCAAAGGATGGTGTCCCACGCAAGGTGAGACAAGAAGCTGGAGATCTCTGTGGCCATGGCTGACCCCAAAGCTTGCTTTATCGTTGCCCTGTGCCTTGCATGGCCATTGCCACCCCTGTGAAGTGAGTGTTGCATGCATCTGCCCAGTCCAGAAGTGTACCACACCTTCTTTGTGCTGGTGCAGAGTGTTGAGTGGTGGAGAGTTGGGCCAAGAAGGAGGTCAGCATGACGCTGACTTCCAGCTGTTTAGCCTCATCTCTACAGTTGTCCCAATGTTACTCCAGACTGGCAGAATCCAGTAGTATTGAGGAGACGTGGTGTAAATCAGCAAAAGGTGACAAGAACAGTGCAGAGCAATCGGCTCTGAAGCTCCAGGCTGAAATTTGGTGCTCTCTCTGTGAACAAACCAAAGGCTGTGGCTCTTCAGGCAGTTCTCAATTCCATCAGCTGCTGTTCTTTAAGGGGCCCCTGGTACCATCCTCGTACAGGTTTCTGACTGCGCATTTAAGTGGGGTGGCCCAGGAAGGATGTAGGGGTGGAAGAAGACAGCACCAGGTAGTTTCAGTTTTCAAAAGCCGGTAGCTCACAGTAAGAGGTAACAATGGGTGTTCTAGAGCGGCTGGAGAACCTGGTTCACCACGACTCTCCCAAATATGTCCGCGTTCAAAGTTCTACCAGTGGATACGTGAAATGTTTCCTTTCTCTGACTTTTGCTGTGTCTGTTTGGTAAGTGCATGGTGACAGGATGCTGTGTGGTATCTGAGCAATGTTTCTCGTATTGAGGGTTGTCTGGTTACAGCTTGGCTTTCAGCCTGTTGAGTTTTGTGGCAGCAAACAAGGTCATTGATCTGGTGTTGATTGAACCATTCTAATGGTGAACTGGAAGGTGGATGTGGGAACTTTGTGGTGGGAGTGTAGTACAGGGTGTTATCTAACAAAGTGGGATTGCTTGGGCAGAGTTAACTGGGCTTCCTCTATGAAGTACTTCCAATTTTGTTTCTTGCCGTGCTGCCTGGTTTTGTTTCTTGTCTGAAAAATCCAAAATCACTGGACTGAATAATCTCACATTTCCACTGGTGTGGCTGAGATTAGTCTGCTCTGTAGAGTCTGCTGCTCGGGGCAGGTGAAATGGCAAGTCACCCCTCGCTGCAGATTTCAGGAACAGTAAGATGTTTTAGGAATATACAATAATTGATTGCCTTTAAAGGGCACATTTTCCTCTTTGCTGCCAAACGTGGGCTGTTCTCAGTGATAAGTGTTCAGCAAAGAACAAAGTCTGCCGAAGTTCCTAAGTCGGTTTCATTCTCCTGGGAGGGCAGCAAGCCAGGGCATTGAGCACACTGATCCCAATCTCACCCAGCAGCAAGTCTGCAGGAAATTCAAGTTGCCTTACTAAGGTACTATACCCACCTACTGCTGCTCAGAGCTGGGTTCCCACTGCCAGTGCCTAACAACGTGGTTTTCCCAAAGCGCTGCTCCCCAGAAGGGAGAGGCTGAAAAGCTGGTTTAATAGATGATATAAATAAAGGAACATTGATCAGTTGCTTTGTGTTTCTGTTCTTCGGTAACTGTTTTATCAGGCTCCAGAACAGTCTGTTGTTAAACTGAAATGGTGCTAGCTCTTTTGTATCATGTCTATGTAGAGTGGAAAGTATCTTCTGAACGTACAATGGTTGCTCAGAGTTGACGGTGCTTTAGATGAGCCAGGTGACTTTCCTGTCGGCTTAAAAATAGAGGCATCCTTCATTCTTTTATTAACACGTTCAATACATGAGGAAGTGGAAACATTAGGCCAGGGTTTTTGAAGCAGGCAGCATGAGGCACAAAAATAGTCACTCTGAGGACTAAGTATTTTAGGCTCTCTTAAAGAAAACGTAGAGAGGGCACCACTGCTCATGACAGTCAAAGCAGCGCAGCGTGCATGGGGGGAAATTTTTGGATGATGTGAAGCCCTGCTGCAGTTCGTTTGTGTTTCACAAATGGCATCTGAAGGGCCAGGATGTCACCTCCTGCTGTCTGTGTGATTTAGGATGGGGGAAAAATAGAAATTATCTTCTTGCAGATACCAGTTCAATTCTGACAAAGCCAAAAGTTGCCGAAGTGAAACCAAGGCAGACTTCGGTCCAGCTGATGCATGTCTCACACAAAAAGGCTCACAGTTACCTGAAAATGTCCATCTGACTTGGATCTTGCAGTGCCTTTTGTCCAAGAATGATGCAAAGAAGCTGACCCTTCTTCTGGGCTTATTTGTCCTTTCTGTTTTATCTGGGCAGTTGTATAGTCTTCATTTACAGACTCCATCAGGAGACGGATGAAATTAACAGCTCGGTTCGCACTAGTGTGAAGGGAGTAGCTTATGTCAACAACAGGACCTGGGATACAGCAGAATACACCATACCAATGCAGGCAAGTCCTAATTTACACCTTCCGTTGATCCATCTCGTTGCCTTCCTGACGTGTCTCTATCCTGCCATTCAGTGGGATTACTTTACGTTGGAGATGTTAAGCTTTAAAGCCAAATCTTCCTCCCTTAATAGAACAGGGAAAAAATTCCTCTTTTATGACATTGCTGTGGTGTTGTTTGTTAGACAGTTTTTTTCCTGATCATTGTATTTTGGTAATAGCAAACCTAGGAGCAAATCCACTCCAGTATAGCCGTGCTAAACACAGTGGTGTTATCACAACGCTAGCGTTTCTTTTCCAGTTGCGATGCCAGTTTAAAACATAAAAAATCGGTGCCTTTTTGCCTCTGGCTGCTCCTTCCTGCCCTGATGTCCCTGGCTTTTCCTGTTTGAGCCAGGTAGACTCTGAATGTCTGTCGGGCAGGTAGAGCAGGAACAGCTTTGTTGTCCTTCAGGTGATGTTCTGCAGTGACTGAGATCTGAATCAAAGATGTGAAATTTCAGTTAGATTCATCTTCTTTCTTCTGTGTAGGCGGTAAACTCTTTTTTTGTGATGACAAACATCATTCAGACAGACAATCAAATTGAGGAGACGTGCCCTGAGGTAAATATGTTTTGTGATTTATCCTTTTATACTATAAAAGAGTGGACTGTCTGTGGACCAGTCCAGTACAAGCAAATCCCATTGCTCGCTCTGTACCTCGGCAGATAACATGCAAGCTCCTTTCCTTTCTCTGGGGAGTCAGCTGGCAGTTGTGATTTTGCCTCACACCGATGACCTTGCAGCCAAACCCATCTGCATCACCATCAGGAGGTGGTGACATTCAGGCCAGTGACTGCTGTCCAGCTTCTCTTGAGGAAAAACTGAAGGAATGATGGGGCTGCAGAACTGCTGTCAGCTTCTCTGCTGATACGGTGCCTTTACTCCTACTGTTGCTCGTTCCTAAATGTCCCATTCCTTCCTCTCTGTAGGTCAAACCTGGCTGTGAGCTGCAGCTTTCCTCTTCCTTTGGCTGGCCTGCAAGTGGGACCTTGCAGAGTAGTTCCCAATACAGCTTGACTTTCGCTGACAAAAGTATATGGGACTGCAAACAAAGGATTAAATAGTCCAGCATTAAATTTATTGTGCTTAATAGTATAGTAGAGAGTGTGAAAAATAGGAAAATAAATAAATAATAATTTTAAAAATCTCCTGAAAGCAAGGAAGGGACTTTTTTCTGCTTTTGCAGGTGGTTGAGCCTTTTTCTCCTGTAAGACAAGTAATTAGTAATGCTTTTACCCACTCTGCATTGTTATTTTCCCTTATTATTTGATATTTTTACATTAAAGCTTGGTAAGACTTTTTACACAGGTGTGGAGAGGGAGATATTTATATTGCTCTTTTATGTAACATTTTTTTTCCAGTATCCCTTCAACAAATCTGTCTGTTCTTCAGATGAGTTCTGTGAAGAAGGGAGTGTCAATGTCCACAGTAATGGTATGTAAAGAGCATTTTCAGACTGAAATATGTTTTTGTGGGTACTGTCTTCTGTTGCATTATTGACCAGGGCAGCATGTGCAAGATCCAACTTGGAGAATTGCAGTAGAGAATTCTAAAAGATAACCTGAGAACATCCAGAGGGACCTGGAGAAGCTGGAGAACTGGGCCCAGGTGAACCTCATAAGGTTCAACAAGACCAAATGCAGGGTCCTGTACCTGGGTCAGAATAATCCTCAGTATCAATATGGGCTGGGGGGTGAGGTGATAGAAAGTAGCCCTGCAGAGAAGGACTTGGGGGTTCTGGTGGACAAGAATCTGGACGTGAGCCAACAGTATGCACTTCCACCACAGAAAGCTAATTGCATCCTGGGCTGTTTATAAGGGCATGTAGCAATACCAAAAGGGGCAATGGTTTTAAACAAGAGATTGGACATAAGGAAGAAGTTCTTTACTATTAGGGTGGGGAACTAACATGACTTCACCAAGGGCAAATCCTGCCTGACAAATCTAGTGGCTTTTTATGATGGGGTCATGGCAATGGTGGATAAGGGAAGAGCAACTGATGTCATCTTCCTGGACTTCCACAAAGTTTTTGACAATGTCCTGCATGACATTGGTGGATAAGGAATTGGCTACTTGGCCACTCTCAAAGAGTTGCGATCAATGGCTCAATATCCAAATGGAGACCTGTAATGAAAGGAGTCCCTCAGGGATTGGTACAGGGACAAGTGCTGTTTAAGATCTTTGTTGGCAACATGGACAGTAGGATTGAGGCACCCTCAGCAAATCTGCTGATGACACCAAGCTGTGTGGTGCAGTCGACACACTGGAGGGAAGGGATGCCATCCGGAGGGACCTTGACAGGCTAGAGAGATTGGCGCATGCAAATCTCATGAAGTTCAACAAGGCCAAGTGCCAGGTCCTGAACCTGGGGCAAACCCAAACCCAAATACAGTCTGGATGACAAGCGGATTGAGAGCAGCCCTGCAAAGAAGGATTTGGTTGTGCTGCTTGATGGAAAGCTCATGAGCCAATGTGTGTGCATACAGCCCAGAAAGAGAACCCTTTCCTGGGCTGCATCAAAAGAAGTGTGGCCAGCAGGCCAAGGGAGGTGATTCTGCCCCTCTACTCTGCTCTTGTAAGACCCCATCTGGAGTACTGCATCCAGCTCTGGAGCCCCCAACACAAGAAGGACAAGGATCTATTGGAGAGGGTCCAGAGGAGGGACAAAATGATGATCAGAGGGCTGGAGCACCTCCCCTGTGAGGATGGGCTAAAGGAGTTGGGTCTGTTCAGCCTGGAGAAGAGAAGGCTCTGGGGAGACCTTATTGTGGCCTTCCAGTTCCTGAAGGGGGCCCTACAGAAGCTGGAGAGAGACTTTCTATAAGGGCGTATGGTGATAGAACAAGTGGCAATGGTTTTAAACTAGAGCAGGGTAGGTTTAGATTAGATATTAGGAAGAATTTCTTTACTATGAGGATGGTGAGACACTGGAACAGGTTGCCCAGAGAGGTTGTGGACACCTCATCCCTGGAGGTGTTTTAGACCAGGCTGGATGAGACTTTGAGCAAACTGCTCTAATAGGAGGTGTACCTGCCCATGTCATGGAGTTTGGAACTAGATGATCTTTAAGGCCCTTCCAACTCAAGTCATTCAATGATTCCATGTTTCTATGACAAGAGGAAATGGACTCAATTTGCACCAGGAAAGGTTTAAGTTGGATACTAGGAAATGTTTTAGCAGTGGACTTGGTAGAGATAGATTAATGGTTGGACTCAATGATCTTAAAGGTCTTTTCCCACCTATATGGTTCTATGATTTGATGATTCTGTGATTTATTAATAAAAATAAAACAGTGAGAAATATTGAATTGCTAAAATACATGGTACTTTATGTTTTGGTTTTGTTTCTTTTGAGAGGAAATAAGAGCTCGCCTGATCATGTGCCTTTGGCTCTACATTAAAATCATAATCCTCCACTTAAGATGTCATTTACCTGCTGTAGACATAATTATTAAGAAACTGATGAACCTTTACAAATAAATAAACAGCCAGGAGTAGAGAAATAAGCAAGCAGCTGAAGCATATATCATTCTTGTCATTGTTGATGTGGTTTTAATAACACATACTTTCTCATATGACATCATATTTTTTTAACTGTGTGAACATCTTACAATGTTTCATCTTGGCAGAAAGCTTTAGGAGGAAAACAGTCATGAGGAATTGGGGAAAAGCATAGCAAAATAAACTGAAAAGAAAGAAAAAATAAATTAATAATTTGGCACTCAAAATATGGAGTATTGTAGACAGAAGAGAGAACACAGATAAAGCCATGCAAGAGATAAGTTATTTGTAAGTGATCTTTTTGAATACTGAGCTTGGAGATACAGTATATTTTATTTGTCTTTGTGTCATTTGGATTGGCTGGTTATTCTGTGTTCAGTGAAACAGTCATGGGTAATCTGCATTAACAGATGTGTCATTTTAATTGTAGGGGTGCCAAGGAATAAAGAACAAATGAGATAGGTATCATGGAAAGATTGAAAGAGGGGTGATTTTTTTCTAAATTAGTGTAATAAATGTTAAACATTTCTTCTGGGTTTTGGGTGGAGGTATTGTTTCTTTGTTTTGTCTCTAAGAAAGCAGGATATGCTTTGGATATGTTTAAGTTAGGAAAACAAAGGGACTTGAAAACTTGTGATCACTAAAAAATGATCCTCTTGTCTGACATTTCATATTTCCCCTTTTAAAGCTATTTGTTTCTCTGATTTCTAGGCCACTACAGGCATAATTAGTGCTGGTCTTTATTCTGATCTTCCTGTTGCTGAAACTGGTATTTTTTGTAGTCAGTCTACTATGACTTTTTTAAAACAGCAAAGGAGTACAAGCGAAGTTACACAACGGACCTTAAAATGCCCAGGTTTTGAAATGCAGTCTCTTGAGCGTGTCACAGTGATCTTCAGAAAATCCACAAGATTACTTCTTTTTGTATTGTTTCATCAAGAAGCCAGATTATATAAAAACAATGGAAAAATGCATGCTCTGCATTAGTAAGATTGCACTAATCTTCCCTGAATATCAAGAATAGAGTCCTATTCTGTTCAACAAAAGAATTTAAGTCAGGGATTTTAGAAACAAAAGGAAACAATAAAACAAAACTCACCTAGGAAGACCACAGATTATTTTTTCAAGGTTATAAAATTAGATTCTACTGTACTCTTTTTCTTCTGGATTTCTCATAATTTTAAATTCTTTCATTGACCTCTATAGTTTACTCCTGCAGAATATCTTTTCTAACTACAATGTAATGTTATCTTTTCTACAATACAGTAACAATTTAACAAGTAAAATATTTGCTATTAGTCTCTGAAACCTAAAAGATAATAATATATTTTAAATTTCCTTAAAACTATTTCTTCTGAGGGAAAACTAAGGGCCTCGTAAACTACTTGGGAATCAATAGAAGGATTTTGGTTATAGTTGAGGGAAACTTGACTGTAGCCGAGCTTAGTCAAATAAATATTTTTTTTTAAATCACAATACTTTTGGCACTGAAGATTGTGTGCTAATAAATTCACCTGTGAGAATTCTAATATTTTTTTGATTCCCAAGCAAGTACTCTTACGCAAAACAGAAGGAGCTCCTCATTCAATAGCTCTTTCTTGGAAAAAAAAAACCCAGCAACTCAAAGAGAAATATCAATTCTGCCCACAAAACACCAGTATATAAATGGTGACATGTCATGGTTCTCTAACCCTTAGGACTAGAGAATTTAAAATGGAGAAGTATTTGAAGTATTTAACTATTTAAAATGGGGGGAAAGACTTTTAAGATGCATTGGAGAGATAGCTTTCATTTTATACAAAAATACATTTGATTTACAGTTTGATTACTAGACTGCCAAAACTAAGTGATAACAGGAACAGCTGACTATATTTAGAAATTCCCAACTGATTGGTTACCAATCTCCAGTCAACAATCTTTGAAAGAAGTATCGAATAACAAATCCAAATGTTTCTTTAAGAAATGAAAACTAAAATAAAGAAAGAATAAATTAATGGTTTACTCAGGTTAAAAAAATTATATTCTACCTACAGATAACACTGTTTATTGAAAGGTGTCTTTTGCAGAGTGTGGTACAAAAAAATAAGAACAAAGTCTTTCAGAAACGTAAAAATTAAACACATGTTGAGTACAAACACAAATGAAGATTTTTATCCCTTCGGATTCAGTAAGTGTTTAATCCAATCTCTGAATTTTGAGAGCTGGGCACTGAATTCCACTGAGCTTCCCTGTGTCTCAGTAAACTACAGCCCAGACTGCAGATCAAGATCCATAACGCATAAACGTATTGTAAATGTATTGTGTTTTAAGTTATATCAAACCGAGTAATTGGCTGAGGGTAACATTATTATTTACCAAAGCTAACTGTAGCTCTCTCATTACTTACTGGACAATAAAAAAGACTCCTTGAAGATCTCACTTTAAAGGATGAGTTTCTTGTTCTGTGCTCTATCTCTTCTCTTTGTCTTTGCAGGGAGTGTAGATGGACATTCCCAGTAGGATAAAGTACCCTTTTTTGAACATTCCCCTCATCTTCCTTTCTGCACACCTGGGAAAATTAAATACTTCTTCCTGGACATATAAAATGAATATATATCACTCTCTCTTTTCTAGTGTACTGTAACATACATAAATTAATCTTTCAACAATTAATAACTAATATGCCTAAGGAATACAAAACCTATCTTGGCAACAGTTTGGTGCCAGATGATACATATCCATCCCGGTCTTACTATTCAAAAAGATGTTATAGTGGATACAGATCCATCCTCAGTTACAGCAGATATTAACTCTGATAAACTAGTCTTTATAATAGAGGAAAAGTGCAGTGGGTTGAAGTCCTCCTACTGCTTTAAATGTCACTATGTTATATTACACCTAAAGCAGGAATTTTAGTGAAAGATAAAAGCTGAGTGGTGGCAAGACTATTAAGAAAGATGTAAGTAAGGATAAGCTTGAATTATTTGTGGTGTAAACGAGTGAGGAAATGTCTTTGGGGGTCTTATTTTTAAGCAACTTTCAGCACTTAATGAATTATTTATATGACTCTCCCATGTAACTTACTCAGAGGTTATCTGTACTCATCAACAGACAATATTTGCTGCTGCACAAGGGATCATCTTCCACATCCATAGTCGTACAATTTCAATTGTGAGTTATGCTATTATTTTGTTGACCACAATGGCATGTAATGACTTTGGACATCACATTGTGGCATCACAGGGAAACTAAAAGTAGTAATAACGCAAATCAATAAACTTGTGTTGACTTCCAAATATCAAATGTCTGAAGGTATAATGTGTTATCAGCTTAATGCCAGTTCATTTCTGAGGTTACAGATAGTTTATCCTAAGCAAATAGGTGGATATTACAGCATTGCTGTATCCCTTCTGTAAGCATAAATTCTTCTACAAAATCTTGAGTGGAAGCTTGTTGAAAATAGAATGACCCTGTAGCAAACTCTACTGTGGTATAAAATTATACAGAGCACATCAACATAACTTTCACATAGATTAATACTTTTAGATTCCAGCATAACTGTCTCTTTGTCTTTGCTGATATAAATGAAGTTTTCATGTTGAATTGTCTCAGCTAGGGTAGAATGCCTCATTTTAAGATTTAGACAGAGTGGTTGACTTTATTCAGTGTGCAAAAATCTTGGAGAGTAAGAGGAAAAAAAATGGGGGAAGAGAAGGTGAGAGTCATTTAGACAACTACTTAGTCACAGTTTGAAGTAAAACAAAAACTACTATAGTTTTTAGAAAAGATTTTTAAAGCCCTATAAAACACACAGCACTTTGTCATATCAAAATTTTATAACTTTTGTAAGCAAAAATTTTGAATTTTATGTTACATTTTTTTTAAATAATGCTTCTGGTAAAGGTATGGAAGAAGTCCACTCTGCTCAAAAGGCCTTTCTCTCTGCTGTCACTCCACTGTTCTTGTCTTCAGTTTCCTAAAACATAAGGCTAGCTTTCAATAAATAACCACCCATAGCAGGGTTTTTATGTAAAAGCATTCTAGGAAAAAAATGTCATTTTTTAAAAATCCAGTGCAGTCTTTTTTAGTTTTGTATTGTGTTCAACCTGTGTTGAACATAATTTTGAAGTTGGGGTAACCATCTGGGAGAAAATTCTGATCTCCTTGACTTATTTGGATCCATAACTCATAGTTTGGAGATAACGTTAAAAATAGAGTTTGTACTGACTGCTCTGATCATTCCTCTTTATTTTATCAACATGCTTTACAGCGTATAGTGCAGATAACAGTTCTTTACCTGGTTACTTTTGAAATTCAAAGGCTATAAATTTCACTTAAGAGAGGGGATTGCAATTTCTGAAAGAGATGGGAATTACAGCAAATAAAGCTATGTGCAATGAAGTTGATGAGAAGGTAATGACTTCAGAAGACCCTAACTCTGCCTGTGGAGAAGAGTTGCTCAGTGCAGAAGGCTATGCTAAACATCCATTGGACTTTTGTCACATGAGCATTTCGCTGCAACATTCTCACACACAGCATAAGGATTGGCAACATATCATTTTTCTTCTCTTTGTTGGACTTTCTTGAGATATCTGGAATTAAAGGTAGAAAAAATTTTTCAGGTTATAATTCTTTTCTGCTGTTTCAGCCCAGTTTCTGATGCTTCAAATTTAGATTTGCTTTGTTGCTTACCATACTTG
>WUAM01000133.1:3206721-3220400 GCA_024336885.1 Actenoides hombroni
GGGAGGGCTGGAACCCCTCTGCTGGGAGGCCAGGCTGGGAGAGCTGGGGGGGTTCAGCCTGCAGAGGAGAAGGCTCTAGGGAGACCTTCTGGGGGCCTTTCAGGACTTCAAGAGGCCTGTCACAAAGATGGGGACAGACTTTTTAGCAGGGCCTGTTGCAACAGAACAAGGGGCAATGGGTTTAAACTAAAAGAGTAGAATTAGACTAGATAGAAGGAAGAATCTTTTTTTATGCTGATGATGGTGAAATTCATTGTGGTGGTGAGATGCTCTGAGTTTGGGCTGCTGGCTGGATTAACACTTTCTCTGGTAAAAGCTAAACATGCACGGGAAATGCTGGCTTTCCAAGAGTCCACAAAGAGTTACATTTTTCTGCCCACCTTTATATCCTTGTTAATTTGCTCGTGTTGTTGAATTAAGCTTCTGACTGAAACAGTTGGTTTCTCGATTTACCCCAAGACTCAGATATGTAACTTTTATATTAAACTGTGAAGGAAATTACTTCACCCTCAGCACAATTCCAAGCACTGTTGACCCAAGCAAATGGCTAAATAAGGATTGATGAGGTGTGGCAGGACCACGGTTTGGGTAGTTCTTCCTACAGCTTCCTCCTATAGAAAGCTGCGACAATCTGAAATGGCAATCTCCCTAGCTGGTGTTTGAGGAGGAATCCACTGACATGTTGAAACTAATTGCTGAAAAACTCTTGTCTTCGCTGAGTGAGAGCTTGTTTCTCTACAGGAGTTCAAACAGGAAGATGTGTGAATTACAATGCAACTTTTAAAACCTGTGAGGTCAGGGCATGGTGCCCTGTGGAACCCATGGAAAGACCCCCTGAGTAAGTGAAAGAAATATCTGCTTTTTTTTTTTTTTTATGCCAAAAGAAAGATTTACTTTGAAAAAGTCATGAAATTTTAGGATAATCCCTTTGCCAGGCATGTATAGATCCCATGTATGTAAACCATCCATTTCCTACATAGCCATACTGTTGACACTCATTATAATATCTAACTAATTTCTAACCATGGGTGATTCATCCTGCTCTATGATTCTGCAGTGAAGTCACAGCCTCCAGTTTGTATCATCATGCAGCTGCCGTAGAAACACTTTTAGATGTCACAGGCTCATCTTGAATTCACTAGAGGCTTTTGGCTCATTAATTCAAATGTCAAGGAAAATGCATCAGTGTAAGATAGGTTTAATCAGTGGCAGAAATAAAGTTTCTTAACTCTGGGTTTTCTTCTGCCAGGCGTAGGGCTCTATGGTGGAGAAGTTCTTTGTGGGTTCATTTGTCACAGGGGGGTTGGTTCCACTGCTCAGAACAGTAGGAGTAGATTGGTTGTACACTGTGCTGCAGGCTAATGTTTGGGGATCCACTTCAGACTAAGGAACAATCTCTCCAGCCTCCCGAGGTAGAGGGTGAAGACCTCAGTGCTGGCAATGAGTAATAGGGAGCTGAAGAAAACTCTAGGAAGAGGGCTTCATGGAACAGTGCTGCTGTGACTTAGAGAGTAGGCTGGAGGGCTCTTGTAGCCATCTTTTCTTGTAACCCCCTGACTGTACAGTGTTCCAAGATGAAAATGTTCTATTTCTATTCTGTGGCAGCCAAAGCATGAACAAATCTTATCAAAGATTTGATTTCAACTGATATGATGGAAATGATACTCGGAGAGCAAATGATAATCGATATTAGGTTCTTTCAGCCAGCTTTGAAATATATGTGTAAGAAATAAGGTAAATTATCACTTTTATTAACCCATTGCTTTTAAAAGATCCAAGCATGATTCTATGTATGTATCCCATCTTTTCCCTAATGCAGGGTTTTCTGCAGAGACTGAGCAGTTTTTCCACTGCCAGCTCCTCTCCAGTGCCCACAATGCCTCCTTCAGCTCCTTCTGCTGAGGTTTTTTTCAGCTCTTCAAAGGAATTTCCATTCCCTTCTCCTGCGGACAGAGTTGTGATCTGAAAAAGGCTTTGTCTAACAACAGGAAGGCAGTAATTGTTCATAGAGCTTCCGGGAAAGATATGCATGAGCTTCCTGAGCTAATGAAATCCTAGGGGTTTTTTATAAAGTTTCAGTGACTGCCAGTCATTTTTAAATGTCACACTGCGTAGGCTCACTGCTGTGTATGTTACAGAGGGAATTTTGCTTTTAATTACATCTCACAGTTGACACATTCTGTCTTGTTTCCTAACCTCCCTCTAACGTGCCAGCAGTCGGTCACTACAAGAGACCAAAAATAATGGATGAGAGGTTTGATTCAAACCTCTAACATGTAAAGTTCCTTCACAAGTTCCATTGGTAGGAACAAAATGAGGAATCACTGAAAAAAAAAGAAAAAAGCTGAGTGTTTATTTTCTACCAGAGTGATACATAAGACCAAGGGCAGAGTCCAGGAAGCTTTGCCACCTGGGTGAGATACTGAAGTAGCAATGTTGGGCTTGGATTTCACCCATGATTGTCTTTGTTGTCCAAACTCCTTTCAAAGGTAAGTTTTGTGAACTGTACAGGAGGCCTCCTTTTCCTTCCTGTTAGTTAGCAAGAGCTGAACAAAGTCAGTGCACTTGGGCAAGAAGGTTCTTTTATTTTGGATTGTTTGTTTCTGCCTGAGGCAGGGGACAGTTGTCAGATTAGCTGGCTGAAGGCCAGGTGTTTGCAACACCTTTTTCAGAAGGCCTTTGGATCAGATTCCAGATGCTCCCCCTTGGATTAGTTATGGAGTGTTTCACATTATAGGTTCATCCATTTTTAGTTCTTTAAAAATTAACATACATTATTAATGTCTTGACAGTTACACACTGAAACCCATCAGTGGTTCCTGGTAGCATCCACAAATGTTAAAGTGGTTTGCAGTCGAATCTCCTTCACTGACTTGCTTTAGAAGACACTCATGAGAAGTCCCTCACAGAAGCTGCTTGTCATCCAGCTAAAGTGCCTCGTGTCATCACAGATCTGTGATGGGGAGGTTTTGCTCAAAATACAGTGTCAGGAAAAATATTTCCTGCTTAGAAGCACTGTCCTTTATGCAGATAACTGCTTTGAATACTGCCTTTCTCCCCTGAAATGGCTGTCATGACAGGAATTAAAATATTCCTGGCTCATTCTTAAAATGGAACAATGCCAGTATTCCAGTTCAGCATAGTCCCTATGCTAGACTAATAATGTTTAAAATTTTACCTCTTACTTTCCTATAGCCCTGGCAAGTCCTGGAGTGAAGCAGAGGTTGTCTCACACAGTCTAGGCTGAGGTTACCCAGCTGGCTACTTGTGGGAAAATTCCTTCTTTCCTGCCACATTAGCTGCAGAAAAATCACTCTTTTGAGGAAGGGTCAGACTGGCAGCCTGCTTTCCACTGCATTTGCATTCCACCTACATACCTACTGACACAAACCACTGCAGGAGAGGTCCTCAAACCAGCATCTGCTAGGAAGGCAGCACAACCTTCGGTGCTGTGATTTGACACCTGACTTCCAGAGACACCCTCTCGGAGCGAGCGCGTGGCTCGTTCTTACGCTCTCACTGGATGTGCAGCTCTGCTGTAAATGGCCACTTGTCTGTGGGCATCAGCAATGAAACTGCCAATTCATTGTGCAGAAGTCATCAGCTGTCAAATGGTGTCATTTCTTACTACTATTCTTTAGCAAGATTTATATCAGAAGTCTCCTGCCAATCGTATTTCAGCTGCATGTAGACTCCAGTTAGGCTTGGCCCACACAAACAAGTGCAATAGAGAGACAATTTAAACCTAAAACTAAGAAAACCATCTCTAACTTTCTTGATCCCCTGAGCCACCTAACTCCCTACATTTCCATCTGTTATTCTTAGCAACGTATTCCTCCTACTGACAGCTTTCCAGGTAATAGTAAAGTAGCATAACATTAACTGATCTATTTAAGTGAAAGAAGTTAGATAATTGGATGTTTCCTTTTTTAGGCCTGCTGTTCTGATGAGTTCTGAAAACTTCACCGTGCTAATAAAGAACAACATCCACTTCCCGAAATTTAATTGCACCGTGTAAGTCCAAACATTCCTCAGTGCTTTCTGTAGAGTGAGTAGTTGTGCTCTGAAAAAGAAAGATTGTATAAATTGGCACATTCTTTACTCAGAAAGGCTATGCATTCAGGGCTATATCTGCCTCAGTGACAAATACCAAGTTTTTATATTTCCTTAGCCCTGTTAATCCTTCAGGAACCAAGAGAAATAAGGAGAGCTTGGAAACAGAGCCTCCCAGCATAACTCTATTTCTCTCATGGTCTGGACAACAGAATTGTTCATTCAGATAGACTGGTTTATGTTAGGGTAAACCCCCTAAAATATAGTACAACAGATGTGGATTCAAATGATAAGGTGAAAGTGTTTAGTTTACCCAAGTAAAAGTTTGCTGGTAATAATATCCAAAGAGTAAAGAATTCATCTGGATTCCCAGATCTCACTCAGGCATATGTAGATCTGAGAGTTACAAACCCAAACCCTCATGTACTTACCAATGAGCATATTTAACACAGGTTCCAGCAAGTGTGATGTCCCTTACATGGATCTGTATCTGCTCCAGCTTGTTTTTAAGCTGAAACAGTTGTGTGTGTTCTTCACAGACTCAACACTCCGGCGATTTTAGATACTTCCTGCATATACAACAAGAAAACTTCCCCACTCTGTCCAATTTTCCGCCTGGGAGACATCGTTCAGGAAGCAAAACAGAACTTTCCTGAGATGTCAGTAAAGGTCTGTGGTACCACTTTTTTTTTTTTTTTTTTTTTCAAGCTCAGTGTTAAAACATTTTCTTGATTCTCTTCCTTCATGTTTTGCTATCTGCCATATAATGGAATTGTCTTAGGTTTAGATACTGATTGTGCAAGAAGCAAAGTAACCCCAGCTTTCAAGAATTAAATGTGCTTAACGTGTCACAGGATGGGACCCATGTTGACAGAGCTGTTGTTATTTTGTTAGTATTGTAGCACGTAGAGGCCCTTTTACAAAGCACAGTGCAATTCCAAAGGGCCTGCACAAGGCTGTCACTCGTGGTCATCTTGATTCTGTTCAAGCAGATCCTAAATCATATTGCTAGGGGAATCATCCAAAAGTCACAAACAGCAGCTTATATTCAGAGTAAAAAAACATTTATTTTTGCTATTATATTTTCACTCTGTTCTTTAAGGTATTAAGCCAAGTGCCCTCAATACTGATCCAGCCATACCTCTAGAGTGCTAACAGATGGGTACAATAGAAGCAGAGACAAAGTGTCCTGCCCAGAGTCATCAACAGAGCCACATTGATTGATTCTCAACCCGGCCCAGTGCATTCAAGATGGAACATTTGGACTGGGTGTCTCCAAAACTTAGGCTTGCACTCAGGCTTTTGCTTTGAGCCTCTAGGTAGTTTCAAGCCACAAAACAACTGTCACAGTGTATCAGCTACAGCCACGCTTGTGCTGCTAAGATGAAGAGAGCAAGGAAAGGCCTGAATAAATAATATCTTCTAGCTCACGTAGCTAAGTCCCTGCCATAGAAGACAAATGGTGCTTATGAGTTAGTGTGTCTATAGAGAGGTGTCCCTGCCAGTGGCAGCCATCAGCTCTCCACTGAGCAGCAGTTTCGCACGGTCAGCCATCTCAGCCCTGCCCCCTGAACTTACTGTGTCTGTTTTTAGGGAGGAATCATTGCCATTGAGATTAACTGGGACTGTAACTTGGACAGATGGTTTTACAACTGCAATCCAAAGTATGGTTTCCGCCGCCTTGACCACAGAAAAATAACTCCTGGTTTCTACATCAGGTAAAAAAAAAACTGTTATGTGAAGCAAGTAGCTTGTTTTCTGAGTTGAAGCAAAGATGTGGTGAGATGTGGGGAGTGATGACTTGGAATGACAAGGCTTTTGATTCTCTTTCTTTACTCTTGTAGTCATGTCCTTCACCTGCAGTTACTGCAGCTGTACTATCACCTTCCAAAGGAACATGCTGGTATTGCAGGGGATTTTCTTTCTGTGTCAAAAGGCCTAGAAATTTCCAACGAGTATTCTGGGAGCTAACACAGAGTGGTTTGGGCAGATTCCTCTATATGGCAGTTGAGGCTTGAAACTACCTACACTTGTGAGTTTCGCAGGGCAATTAACACAGATAAAATAGCAAACTGGTTTTCTTTCACCTGGATAATCCCCAGTTCACTGAATCAGACTTATTCAAAAGCAAATTAGAGCTTTTGGTTCTCTGTGATTATAGCAGATTTATGAGAAGTTTTGACAAAAAAAAAAATAATCTTGACATGACTCCAGTTCTAGTGGCACAAAGCATTTATCAAACATTCATCAGCATGTTTAAATGAACGTTGTCCCTCAGATCTAGGTCAAAAGTGTAACAATGCTCTTTCTTTGACTCATGGCGTTATTATGGGTTTTCATACATTTGTGATGCTAACATGAGTGCTGTAACTGTCTAGGAGCTGCCAGCATATTCCAGAGCTGCATTGTGCTGGAGCTGTGCAAAGAACAAATAGGTGTTCCCTCTGACGAGGCAACCACAGACAGGAGGTGGGGGAAATCACAAGGAAAAAGCAAGACAGTGCTGTGAGGCTGAGCCAGCAACCTTTCTGTTGAATACATTTTTGTAGGCAAAGCAGTTTCTGAGAAGGCTTTTGGAAGGAGACAGTGGGAGTAATTTTGAGGATGTTTAGTGTCAGATTAACAGCTGGGGTCCAAATGCCAAGAATGGGTATGCCCAAATTTTTTTGGTTTTTAAGCATCAAAATACTGCTCTGTAGAAAGATTGTTTTGCTGCAGTTCAGCTGAAATCTCTGCTGCAGTGAGCCTGGCCTGAGAACACAGGCTGCTGGGAGAGTGTGCATGATGCCAGACCACATCCTGGTGGCCTGACTCTGGATCTGTTCATCAAGGGCTTTATTGGCAAGGAAATACCATTCTCTAATGTCTCCAGAATGAAAAAAAAGAGGAGCAGAGTAGTTCAGTGCAGCAATTTTAAAAGCAAAGACAGTGGAAGTTGAAGAGCTGTGAATAGATGGAGCATAATACTATTTAAAACAAGCATGGATGTTCTGGCAAAGAACATGCACAAACCCTGCCATGCTTTTGAGCTAAAGTGTGCCAGCTTGTACAGACAGAGCTGCTGCTTTCAGTAGAACTACCCGAGTGAGGGAGGGGAGGAGAGCTACAAGTGATCCTAGAATTAATATATTTCAAGAAAACTTTTTTTTGACATCAGTGACGTGTCATGAGAGTGTAAAATATTATCAGGCCATCTCTTCTGGCCCAAACCATTCTATGCTTCTATGATTGTTTCTATATGATCATGGGTCCATCCAGCCCAGTGCACTAAAGCTAACAAAGATCAATAGCAGGGGAAAGTTTTGGAAAAGAGCATAAAAAAAAAGGGGCACGTGTAGAATGCTGCTTCACCTGCAGTCTAGCTGTCCCAGAAGTCAGGAAAGCTATTTTGGGCAGCTTATAACCTCTGTCTGCATGGAGCCTTATTGATTTAATCTCAGTTCTGTAGAGAATTCTGTGATAGACTTCAACAGAAACAGGCTTTAGCCTTCCAGAAGAAAAGAACTGCTTGAGGTGCAAAGGAGCAAAGCTTCAGCCAGTGGTCAAAAGCTCTTAACGGGTCAGCTCTGTGCACAAAGGTGTTACAGAGGAGAAGGCTTCTATGCCATCGAGAGCAGATGTGCAATGACCTCTACCCTCAGGGCTGAAGAAAACCTCTGATCCTGGAAAGAGTTAGGAAAACTTTCAAATAAAACTTAACTGACCTGCAGGCTACAGAGGCTGAGAGCTGACCAACAAAACATGTCTTGGCCACAGCCTGTGGAACCGTTCAGCCCAGGAAAAAGGGTGTTTAATGTCTGTGCAAGCAAAGAGAAAGCAGAACACATGACAGTGTCTTTTTTCTGAGTGACTCACTGCCTTCAGAGAATACAAATCAGATCATGGTGAATGGGAAGCGAATGATTGCATGATCTAGAGAACTCTGATTAAAAAACACTCGGAAAGTCTGCCAAACTTAGCTTGCAGTAGGATGTGCCAGAGAGAGTGGAATGAAGGAAAAGCTTGCTCTGGACTGGTTTGTTAGCATCGAGATGGCAAAGCAGAGCAGCAGGGACTGAAGAGAAAGGAAGGAAGAAATGTTTCATTAGATGTCTCTGTCATCTGAATGAGCACTGGGGATGCTAAAAAACAGAGGGCTGAGCTGATGCGATTTACACCTGACATATCCTCTTAAACAGTATGAGGTACCTGAACCAACTATATATATACCAACCAAGGCAACCAACTATAAGATAAATTTTGATTAGCAGTGACAGACTGCTCTGTGAGTCCCTGCCACCCCTGGAACTGACCTTCTGTCCTTTCAGCTAAGAATATTCCATTCAAATTATTTATCTAAATGAAGAACAGGACTTAAGAGTTCAGTCAAGTAAACCCATCAAGAACAATACAGCACTTTAAAGTCCTGACAGCGTGTCTGAGGCAGAAGACATATGGGTATTATTATCAGAGGTTGGATATTAGTTACCATTGTGTGCCTTATTATGTCTTCCAGTTTAATGTAATGATTTTGTCTGTACTGCCAGCTTTTCATTGTCAGATTTAAAAAGATCTCTTTGTTCCGTGCTTTCTGTGACTGCTTATTGATCCATAAGCTGATGTGAGCTGCACATCAGGAGGGTCATGTTCTTGACTGAGTAAGAAACTGGAAGTTAGTAAAGGCTCACATGATTTTTTCCACTCTATTGATGGAAGAATGGAAAACAGGTGATCTCCAGCATGCTGAAGTGTGCTCAGGAGCCCAGAGTTGGTCATGAATAATATGACATTAAAGACGTCAGAGCATGGGCACTCTTGTCATTGCCAGCTCCTCCCACATCCTTGCCAGGGTTTCCTATCTGCTTTACCTGGGACTGAACTTCTGTCTGCAGCTTCAGGTTCCAGTTTGAATTGAGACAGCAAAACACCCATTGGATATTAGTTGGATTTTTCATTTATTTAAATCTCTATGTATGTATTAATTTAGTTTAGACTGCCAGGTCAGATGCCGGGCAAAACCCTGTTCATCAAGCTGGCCTCAGCACCTTCATTTCAGAAGGCTGAAGGGGCTGGAGGAAGAAGGGAGAAGAAACTATGCATCTTTTTGTGTTCTGCAGCCTCGTGGCGTTGTAATGCCCCAGGGCAGCTGCACAGATCTTCACAGATCTTCATTTACTCTTTTGCAGACACGCAAGGTACTACAGGCTGCCAAATGGGATGGAGCAGAGAACCCTTTTCAAAGTCTATGGAATACGGTTCGATGTCCTTGTCTTCGGCACAGTAAATGCAATTCTTTTTCTTTGTGGAGGGAAAAGAAAACTTGCTTAGTCCCACTTCTGCCATATACCCCTCTCCTCTCTCCTGTCCATCAGTCTGGGATGGAAGTCATGTCAGATGAGTAGATCTAAACTGAAGTCAGCAGCACAGGAGAGGGAAGCTGAGGATGGAATGGCGGGGCTGGGAGAGAGGCAGGATTATTGTTTAAGAATGAGACAGTAACGGGTATCATCATGACATGATGTTATTGTCATAACCCCTTGTGTCACCACACTTTCTCTCTCAAATTATTTACTGTCCCTCCCCACCCCGCAAAGTGTCCAAGATGCTCTATGAAATTTTAGGATCGATTGAATCATAAAGACAAAGATACTCTGTGAAGAGACAAAAAGAGAAAAGCTGTTAAGCTGAATGAATGGTAACAGGTCTTGCCTCTCAGTTTTTCTTTTCCGTTGTCTTTCAGGGCAGAAGATTTAATAGCATTGAACTCATTAAAAACATCGGGTCTATGATCTCCTATTTTGGTTTGGTGAGACTTACTTTTTCATGTTAATAAAACCAGTTCTGAAGATAGAGCCTCATTAAGAAAGTGGAATCACTGGCTGTTGGCTTTTTTCCTCACGTGCAGGTTGCGATCACCATTGAAATTGCCATTTCTGTAGGTAGTTACTGCAGCGGCAGCAAATCACCGTTCTACAGAATGTACAACAGGAAAAAGTATGATACTGTGCTGAACCCAAGACAGGTAAAGGATAGAAACTGCTGATCTACGGATACAAAAAGGCAGGTGATCCAGGAAGCTTCCCACTGAGCTGTGCATGGCACGTGCAGCGGGCTCTGCGCGCACGCAGCCGTGGTATGGCAGAGTCACACCGGCTCGATCAGGGAAACCTGCAGTGGGTAGTGAACCTTCAGAACAGCTGAGTGATGTCCTGAAAGGGCTGTCCACATTGCTCAAAGCCTCCTCCCTGCCAACTTCAGTTGCCTCTTCCACTTCTTAAAGACATTAATGGTTATTTCTCCAGGCTGCCTCTACTAATCCCCCAGCATTTCAGGCATGTGAAGAGGAGGGTACCTAAAGGCCCTGCACAACCACACGCCTCCAGTTAGTCCCATACTGTGTCTTCCTGTTCCCTCTGTCCCCAAACTCCCCATGTCCTCGCTGTCCTGGATACTGGAAACACGGGCCCTTGCAACGTGCAGTTGCAGAGGATTGTTACTGGAGTACAGGCTGTAGAAATCAAGCCCTGAGGTCACATTTATGCTGTGTTTATCCCCAGTTCTCTAAGTAGCTACTCCAGCTGACAATGCTCCTTCCTTCTGCTCCACAGGTGATGTGTGTGTCCTATGTCGATAAGCCACATATTACCTTGATAAAGAAGCCTCTGAAAACAAGCTTGCAGCACACTAAAGGCCACATTGTTGAGGTAAAGTCAGACCTTTGGGATCCTCCCTTCAGAAGGGAGAACTGAAGTCATTCCAAAGTGATTTGGCTTTCCACCCCCACCCTCCCTAGTTCCAGGTTAGATCCTGAGGGCCAAAAGCTAGATTCCCATTGTCTGCTTCAAGCGAACAGGTCCTGTGACTAGGGGATGGCTTTTCTAGAGACAGCTAAAAATTGCTGCTTTCCTGTGGTGGGAAAGTGCTGGTGGGAGTGCGTTGGTGTTGCAACAACTTGCGAGGTGTCGATTCAGTTTTGCTAGAGTGGGTGTTGGCAACACGGAAAGACAATCCTCCTCCAGATCTGCTGATCTGTCATCATTATCCCTATTGTGCTGTGGCAAATGAAGAGCCCGATGGCGAGGATCACTGTTGTAAATTCTCTCTGCAGTTGGCTGAAGCAGCAAAGGCTGTTTTCTTTAATTTAGGTTGGGTATTGTTGTTGCAGAGCCACCCTGTGAAATTCTATGATGCTGGCAGCTGCTGCCACAGTGAGTCCAACGAGAACCAGGATAATGAAGAATATGAGCTGGGGCAGCATCTCAGCCAAGAGGCCCCTTCCCCAGGCTGCCAGGAGTGGTGCTGCTGTGGCAAATGCCGGCCCACACAGGAGTTCCACGAGCAGCTCTGCTGCCGAAGGAGAGAAGGGCAGTGCATCACAACCTCCTGTTGGTTTCAGCAGCTGGTGCTGTCCCGTCTGACCCTGGAGAGAGCCCTTCTCTACACAGACCCCTTTCTGGACTTGAGAGGTGACGATATCGACACCCAGCTGCGTCACCTTGCTTACAAGCAGTACATTTGCTGGCGCTTTGGCTCTTTTGATCTGGAAGACAGAGCTGTCGTCCCAAGCTGCTGCAGGTGGAAAATTAGAGATACCTATCCCAAACCAGGCAACAACTACAGTGGTTTTAAGATGGAATGAGGACGTAGCTCAACTTGAGCTCACACTGTGCCTCACATTGGTCATTTAACTTTTGTTTTCTTTCACAGACCTTTTAAAAAAAATGGTAAGAAAAGGTTGAGACTTCCCTGAAATCTTCTCAATTCTTGTGTAGACTTTGGAGGGGCACAGATGCCTACTGCTTAGCACAGAGCAACAAGTAACTTGAGTTCAAGTGCTTCTCTCTTTGCTTCATTCTGTGAGTCACCCCATGTGGTTTGGGAATGTAGGCCCTGGGGTGAATTTTTAGGACTAAATTTTAGTGGGAGGTGGCAGGCCTCCTGCTGCATCCCAGCTGAGTCAGGAGATGACCAGCACCCTGAAAATAAGATGGAGCCAAGAGTCATCTCAAGGATGGAAGGAAGGAGAGAGATCATTTTTTTTCTCCTCCCCCAGCTTCACCACCTTTCTGCAATATCACAGAGGCCACTGAGCCAGTAGGTTTCGTAACTCACCATTGAAGACCCCCTGGGTCCATCCAGATCAAACAGGTTCCTTTTAGATGATTTCAGTGACACGGACAAAGCAATTTCTGAAAAGCTCAGCTGTACTTTTCACATCTATGTAGTAATTTTGGGCATTTCATTCATACCCACTGAAACTGTAATGTTGGACTTTGGCCTTCTGTTTGCTCTTACCATCCAACAGGCCTTGCCTCCTACACCTCCTCGCGCAGTGGGAGTTGCTTTGTGCTACGATGCGTAAGGCCAGAGTACAGCCGAGGAGCAGCAAATTCAGGGTAGATTAATCTGTGCTCTCTTTTTTCTTTTTTTATCCTTGGACATGTTCTATTTTTGTAGAGACAGGGTGAGAAGGATGGTAACGTTTATATGCCGCGCTCCTTTCAACTAAGCTTTGTTCTTTCTGAGTTAACCCAGCAGTTTCCTATTTTCCATTTCCCACATATATTTTAAGATACATTTCAGGCAGATTATGCCCAGTGTAGTTCTGTCTTCTGCTGTAATATGCATTAATTGTATTAACATTCATATTGCAGCATCTTGCATATCTAGAGTGGGAAAAGATTACAGTCTGCATCAATTCATTCCTGTTCCAACACTTGAACTGACTGCTTTTGGAAGGAATTACACTGATTATTCACTTAAGACTGTGATTTTTCATCTCCTTTCACATTTGTGTATGTGTTCTGCCTTATCCCTGCCTTTTTTTTTTTTTTTGTCCTTTCAGTTTTGTAATAAATAGAGCATTTTACTAATCTGTAAATGACTCAAAATCTCTTTAATAGTTTTATACCGTTTGAAATCCCCGCTGCCAGTTTGCTTCATCTTTCTAACCTGCTGTTATGAGGGGTTTGGTGATGTTTCTGAAGTAAGCACTGCGTTGGACAGCTCGGTACCAGGTGGAAGGTGCGTGAATTAGATAGTGCATATCTTAATATTTGCTTTAATAGCAAATCATTCTGCAGGAGGATAAATAAAGGATTGGCTCATCGAGGGTGGGAGGGTGACAGTCTTAGCTATGCTGCTGCTACTTTTTGCAGGCAGGTGCTTTGTCCTTGCCCTGAGCTGCCTGCAAATTCTGTCTTGATGTTTGAATGGCCCTTGGCTGAGATCATCTGTCCAGCTTCTTTGTGAATAGGGCTGACAGCAGAAGGCTTCCAGGTAACGGCCGAGTGTGGAGGTGAAAGCCACATAAAGTTGCTAACAGTGAGTAGTACAAGGGGGGGGAAAAAATCTCCCAGATTTAGCAACTAGGCTGAGAGCATCCTCCTGAGGATGACCGCGGCCTACGCTTCCCAACCCACGCCAGAGGCCTCAGGGCAGAGCTTTGCCCTGGCTGCCGAGCCCCAGCTTATCCCCGGCACCCCCGGAGGGGTGAGGGCGGCTGGCAACCCCTTTCCCAACGGTCGGGGAGAAGCCGCGGGGCCTCGGGGCAGCCGCTGCCTCCTCCCGGGCCGCGGGCGAGACCGGCGGGGCTGGGAAGGGGCGGGCGGTGACCGGCAGGAGCCGCTCCGAGCCCCGGGGCTGCG
>WUAM01000133.1:3225038-3235679 GCA_024336885.1 Actenoides hombroni
TTTTTTTTCCCCTCTTCTTTTTTTTTTTGGCAGAACAAGTCCATTGACAGGGTTAGAGAACCAAGCTGCCACTCACACTCGTTTCCCCAGTGAAAAGGCCTGGTGAGGAAAGGGGGGAGCAGGTGGCTGTAGTAGTGCTGGCACTCCAGTTACCTGTTTGCTTTTCCCATAGCTGAAGCTGCAGGGTTTTGGCATAGCCTGGGACTAAAGCGGGAGTAAAACAGTGTGTGTCTTATGGCTCCAAAGCCCATCGTACTGCTCCTAAACCACGGACCTGTGGAGAGAGGCCAGCAGCACAATGTTTTGGTGATAAATTGCAACCGAAGGGAAGCGTTGCTTCGAGTGAGGACAAGATGCAAGGGACAGTTTGTGCAGGTACCTGCACGCTTCCTACCGCTGTCCTGGCTTTAACAAAGTCCTGTCCCAGCCAGGATTTACCGGGCTGGGTCCAACTGCAGCAGGACCAAGGACCTTGGCACGCTGCTGCTTGCGCTGCCTGAGATCAAGGAAGACAAGGGGACAGTCACTTCCTAAAGGCAGGGCACCCGTGGCCAGGGTCAGCAGGCAGAGATCTTACCATTACTGGAAATACCGGGGTCTCGCCCAGTGCCTTCTTCCTGATGGCAAAGAATTATGCCTTACATGCTTGGGCCATTTGAATGCTCCCCCTCTCTCAGGTACACCAGCAGTTTAAATGCCTCATTCAAGGTCACACAACCCCACCCAACTGAGAAGTCAGACCATTCCACCCCCCTCCCAGTCCCACGCTCCATCCACAGAAGAACTGTACTTACCGTGACCACTTTCCTCAAGCAAACCCTGACTTTTTCTCCCACTCACCCACATTCTGCTGTTCTCCGAGCACGGAGGACCTGGGCAAGTGAGTCTGGACATCAGAATCTCTCCCACCACGTGACAGATTATTATTTTTTTACAAGCACCACAAAATAATCAGAGTAATCTGACTGAAGGTGATAGAGCTCTTCATAAGAAACAATCCATGAATTAGGTATACACTTAATTTACTAACAAGCCTCTGATCCACAGGCATTCACAAATTACTGGTAACGAACTTGCAAAAAATACACAGCACTGGCCCCAAAATCCAGATTAAGAGTTTGGAAAACAAAAGTTTCTTTGAAAACTACTAGCTAATCTAAGTATTTCATTAAGATCTTAAAGTCTAAGCAAGCCCTAAGTCTATACTTAAAAAATAGCATGAGTTGTATTATTTTTAATCGTAGTAAACCATGTAATGTACATGGAAGTGAAGGATTTTACCCTGAATTTTATATTTAATAATATATCTACCTAGATCAAGTAAAAGATTTAGAAACAAACTTGTTAGTGCTTCCTCTGCTGTTCAAAACATTCAGCGAAACGCCACCTTTCACTCCTGTGTCTGCAGCAAAAATAGTTCAGACTGAACTGAAGCCCTTAAAATACCTTTTCCTTTCGTACATTGAATACTCAATTTACCAAGTCCTAGAGTCACACCAAGGCCTTAGGGAAGGCGTTAATTACCCTAGGAGGTAATTAACCTCACTTGCTGAACAGCCCAAAGATGCTGTTTACTACAACTTGGCTCACAAAGGTAGGCATTCTTTTAAAAAGCTGAGAAGGTGGGTTGGTTGTTGGGTTGGGTTTTTTTTGCTTTGTTCCCATGCAGTTAAAAAGGTTATCAGTTAAAACCAAACCAGAACGATGAGAAAGAGATGCAACAACATTTCTGGGAGGTCGTGAACTCTCAAAGTGTGCACGTGTAGTTTGCCTGGTGTGTAAAGTCACTCGGCAAAAGCTTCACCTTTCTGAGCTTGCCCGCCGGCTACGCGGTGGGCACACGACACCCCTGCCACGCTGGCGTTAGTCCCTGGAAATTATTTGGCATTAAAAGCAGTTCCAAATGCATTTTGACTGGGTTTGTTGGTTTGTTGGTTTGCATTAGTCGGTTGGTTTGGTTTGCCAAGCACTGCTGCTGCTCAAGAGGGTAGCTCACCTCTCTGCTATCAGCCAGCCCCTCTCCCACAAGAAGTCAGCGGCCCCAGCCATCGGAGATGGTCAATGGTTTATGACGAGTAGTCGGATGCTTTACAACATGCTGCTACGTAAGCTTCCACACCCAGCATTATACTGCAATAGTGCCGTGCCATGCTGTGTTTGCTGCGGGCTCTGGTAATGTCGCTCGGCCTCAAGCCGCACGCTTCGGAACGTGCCCTGGGCCGCGTTGCTCAACACAACCGTAAAGTCGCCGTTCACGAAAGAAGTTCCTCCTCTCCCACGTTGGGCAAGTCGTTGCATTTCAGATTATCTTCGCTGCCTTGTTTCCTGCTTAAAAAAGGAAATAAGACAGTTGCTGAGTGATTCGGAAGAAGGCAAAGCGGACGACGAGACAACAGCACCTGCCCCTTCCCTGCCATGGGGCCTCTGGGATGCTGAGCATGTGTCGTCTCCCCCCAGCTCCCCTGGAGCAGGCTGGAAGTGGCATAAGAAGATGCTTTTCGGCCCCTTGGAGGGGCAGTATATGCCGTGTCACAAAAATCACCCCCCAAAGCGGTTACGGGTCAGACAGAAGGGGTGTGCACGTGGCCCAGCCCCTTGAATTCTCCTCCTCTGTGTTGCAGCGATTTCCAGGACAATTTGCCAAGAGGCAAACATCTTTCTCGGGCCAAGGTGAGGTGATGACACTTACGGCAGCAGGTTCCCAGAGGCAGACGGTGACCGCTCCTCCCTCTTGCTCCCCTCGAACGGGTTCCCAAAGGATCGTTTCCGGATCATCGTTTTAACCAAGATCTGCAAGACCAGATTGGAGTTGGTCAGGGACTCCTTCCTTTCATTCAAGAGCAACAGGAGCACCCAACCCAAGGAGTTAAGAGAAGTAGTGAAAACAAGTCAAAGTTTTCTTTTTACAAAAAAAAACAAACCACCCTCACAAAACAGAAGGAAGCACGTTTACAAGTCTCCAGCTGCTTAATACAGGGGTTGGATCCTCATCTGAAATCCTCAATGCAACGACTCAACACGCAGGTGAGAGCCACGCTAGGGTGAGAGGCTGGAAAGGAGAACAAAGCCAAGTCTGGGAAGATTATTCCCACCACCCCCACCCAGAAGTAAGTTTTACATCCAGTACTTGTGTATTCCCAGTTCCCCATGATTACTTGGCAGAAGAATTCATCAAAAAGGGAGAGAGGAAGGAACTGGCACAATTTTGCCTTAATCTTTACCAAAACCACGCTGAACCCTTGGCCGTCGGTCTGGCTTTGGCTGCGAGACACAAAGTTCCCCAGCGTCAGCAGCAATCAGAGACTGCTGGGAACAGAGCAAGTGTCAGGTTCTTCCCAGGCATCCCCCAGCTCATTTTGCTGGTGAGAGCGGAGAACAACCTGAGCAGCACTGGAGCCTGGCTCAGCACGTGCATCCCACTCTGGGAACCCCCTGGCTTTGGTTGGTGTTGCTTCTTGCCCCTCTGTGCCTCATGTGTCTGCTCACCAGGGCGCAGGAGAGCCCTGAGAGGTCTGAAACCCATGTGCCAGCAGGGAGGGTCCTGAGGGGGAAGGCCTTTTATGTGAGTCGAAGCCACGGGAATCTTGTACTCCTGCAGTTGGATGCACTAAGATGAGGTTGGAAGCACTAAGATGAGGTTGGAAGCGCTAAGATGAGGTTGTCAGCACTAAGATGAGGTTGTCAGCACTAAGATGAGGTTGGAAGCACTAAGATGAGGTTGGAAGCGCTAAGATGAGGTTGGAAGCGCTAAGATGAGGTTGGAAGCGCTAAGATGAGGTTGGAAGCGCTAAGATGAGGTTGTCAGCACTAAGATGAGGTTGGAAGCACTAAGATGAGGTTGGAAGCACTAAGATGAGGTTGGAAGCACTAAGATGAGGTGCCGGAGAGTGATTTTTGAAGAACAAATGCAAATGGGAAAAGAGAAGATCTGCCTGGAGGCGAGGTGTTCTGTAAGAGGCGAGCTCAGTTTGCCCTGAGCTCTGCTAGACACACCTGGATTTTCAGCTGGGTTGGGAGCACTGAGCCATCCACTGCTGCATCTCAGCAAGTCACCTCCGAACAGGAGCAAGGGGGAAAATCCCCTCCTCAGTGGTGAGCTCTTTAGGGCAAGAGCTGCTTTTTCAGCCTGAGCAGCTCAAGGCACATTTGCACATTAACGTAACTGCGGCTGAAGAGAATTCTGCAGGGTACTGAAGTGGGAGAGAGCTCCAGAAATGGAGCCAGAGGTGGGCAGAGGCATGAGACAGAAAAGGGGCTTCAAGGGGAGACCTGTACTTCAAAAAAAAAAATCACAGCCTGGGCAGCTACAGGCAGATGACACCGTGCCGGGGAACTGCGAGCGGTCGCTTGCTGTTTCTCCCAGTGTAAAGGCTGGCGGGCACCCAAGAAATCCATTAGGGTCAAAACCCCCAAGGATTTCACTTTCCACACAGGGCAGTGTTACACTCCAGTTCTCACCACCGCAGCAGGTTGCAGAGAATAAAAATACGAGCTTGAAAAGAGATGAGATGAATTCACCAAGAATAGCTCCGGGCGGGGGCTGGCGCACGCTGTAGCCCAGATAAAAATCTCCATCCCAGGAAGCCCCTGCAGCTCCTCATGCCTGGACAAAAAACTCAGTCCCGGCCACGGGCAGGTCCTGGACAAGATGCTTTTTTGCCCCGAGCAAATACAATGGTATTTAGGCAGCCAGCTCAAGAGTGGAGCCCGGCAACCCACGGATCGGTCCCTTAGGGACTGCTCTGAAACATTCCCCCGCACCATGGGGTACAGCCACCTTGGCTGGGATGCAGAGACCAAGAGAGAGAAGGTCTTTGCTCTACTCTGCCCTCCAGCAGTGACCTCCAGCTGCTCAGAACCACCCCGGGAGGCAGCATGGACCGCAGTGTGTGTGTCCACAGACCATCACCTCCCTCCCACTCACCACGGTGGCCAGGCTGGGGATGTGCTTGACCGAATTCTCCACCTCCTCCTCCGTCACCTCGACGAGGGTGCAGTTCTCATCCTCCGTGGGCAGCAGCTCCACGCCGTTCTTGGTGACCCAAGGGTGCAACTTCAATTAATAACACAGCCTGTCAGGGACGATTTCCTCTTTTTCATAACTCAAACAACACGAGCCTGGCCAACGCATCTCCTCGCCCAAGCTACGGCCCCTACATGCTCCTGAGAGTCGTGACATCTCACTGGTGAGCCAGCTCACCCCAGCACCACTGGGAACAGCTCAGCCCAGAATGGAAAAATACCAGTGCTGGCCCCATCTACACAACCTTGGTGACCTACAGCGCTGGGCATCTCTGTGGGTTTTAGGGAAGAAGACCTATTCTCACTGTCATCTTATGGACGAGACAGCACCAAGAGGCAGGAGCCATTTATTCCAGACCATACATATGAGCAGTAGCGATGCTGAGACCCACCGAGTCCTAGTCTTAGGCCTGAATTAATCCACGACAGAAGGCAGAAACCCCTCTTTCTCCTCGCCCACACGCCTGGGGTCTTGGGTGGCTGCAGGAGGAGCACAAAATGGTTCAGCAATTCCCCCGCAATTCTTTCTCCCTACCTTAGTCTCCTTTTTCTCAGCTTCTCGCCCCTTCCAGGCTCCCACAGGGGCGGAGGACCAGAAATCTCCTGCGAAAGGCTGTTGCACAGTACTTTCCTGGCAGAGGAAATACTGTACTCAGGGGATTTCCTTTTGCCTGTGACTTCTGTAGGCACCAAAGGTCCCAAAACTGATCAGGTCCCGGAGCAGGGGAAGGAGCTGGGACTTACCTGCCCAGGGGCCCTGGGCACAGGGGGAGGACCTAGCCTGGCGCGAGCAAACTGACTCCCGAAAAAAAGCCGATCAAAGAGAATTCAACAGAAGTGAAGCCACAGCCAACACCAGGGGGGGTGGGTCAGTACCTTGATTTCTGGGACCGAAATCCTAGATTCAGGATTTTTATCCAGCATCCGTGTAATCAAGTCCTTCAAGAAGTCTGTAACTTCTGGCCTGGGGAAAGGAGAGAGAAAGGATAGGACAAGATGATGAGCTGAGCTGAGCTGAGCTGATGAGGAAGTGGGTGGATGGTGCCTCCCTTCTTCACCCCAGTGCCAGCTACTATGGGCTTTCCCAGGCAGACTGGGGCTGGACTCCAGCCCTGGTAGGGATGCAGCTCTGGGTCCTCGTGCACCCAGGTGCCACACATCCCTTCCTCCTTAAACCCCCCCCCCAAGCCCGAGGAAGGAAAATATCCCCTTTTTGGGCAATCTGGAGTGTGATCCTATGCATACAGGACTGGGAGAGCCCAACACCAACTCCACCCAGGCTAAAAGCCAACAGGCAGCAGCTGCACGGGTTCATCCAGCCCCTCAAATGCCTCTGGAACTTCAAATGCTTTTTATTCAGCAACTGCAAAGCAAGTGATGTGGCCTTCACATTTAATGCAAAGGGAGTTTTTCAGGGCCAAGGGCCAACAGAAGAGCCTTTGCCAAAGGGCAGCGTAGCAGGGCCAGCCCCAGGCAGGCAGCACCTGAGACACAGCTCAAATGGGCTTTAAAATAGAGGCTGAGGGGTTGAGGGTTTTTCTGTGAGTACTTACTGGTCTGGGAACTCCAACGTTTGGGTCTTGATTTTGTTATGTAAACTCAGGATCCTTTCATCCATAAAAGGGCACTAGGGAGAAGAAAAAGAGCAATGAGAAAAACAACAACCTCTGTTAAGAAGCGGCAGTGGAGTGGCCAGCCAAGCTTCGGGATCTTGTAGGATTTGAAGGAGAGCAAGGAGACAATTATGTGGAAATACCAGAAGACACATTTGACTAAAAATGACCAAATTACCACAACAGCTCCTTTGCTTAAAAAATATGGCCAGGCACACAGGTTTTTTTTTTTTTCCCTGGGGAAAAAAAAAGGGAAGCATGGCCCTTTTTAGCTGCATCCATCCTACAGACAGGCAGAAGGTTCCCATTTCCACCCACCCATCCCCATCTCCCCCTGGCAATACCCAACTGCTCGAAGAGGCTGTAGGGTGCAAATCCCACCGCATACCTGGCATGTGGGAGGCACACGACAAACACCCCCGGACCACCAACGGCGCTGAGAATCCCAGCTCATTACCTGCCCAAACACGAAGCAGTACAGTGTGATCCCCATGGCCCAGACGTCCAAAGCCTGCAGAGTAGAAAGCGTAGTTAGATCTGCAACAGACAGTGGTTCGAGGAAGAGTAATCCCAACCCCCTCAAACTGCTATTAAATACCTTTCCAGAGAAGATTTTCCTGGTTTCTGAGAGCGTCTCCGGGGCCATGAAGGCAGGGGTGCCCACCGTGTTGGTTAAGAGGGCATCAGCTCCCTTGAACTCGTTGCTTACTCCGAAGTCGGCGATCTTGATGTGCCCATCTTCCCCCACGAGGAGGTTGGAAGGTTTGATATCCCGGTGGATTATCTTCTGATAGTGCACTGTGGCCAAAGGAAACACAAGTGATGTGGCAGCAGAGCAGCCACCAAGGCCCCGCGTGGCTGGAGCCTTTCTGCTAACACCATGACCAGCCCCACCTTCAAAACCCCCTGTGCAGCAGCATAAGTCACCACTAATGGCACTGTACACCAGCAGAAAGTACAGCCCCAGGTGTTTAGGGAAAAAAAAACAACCATAAAAATGAGAAATCCCATCCTTTTTTGCACAGACACTCACAGTATTCAATACCCTTGATCAGATCCTGGAAGTAGAACCGAGCCTGGTCCTCGCTGAGAGGTTTCAGGGTTGGGATTTCCATCACGGGGCTGCAAAGGCAACAAAGAACGGAGCTTGTTCCCCATCCAGTTGTGCTGAAACTGGTCTTGGAGGCTTTGCTGCTGGCCAGCAACAGCATGCAGCCCTGAACACAGGCACATACTGGGTGTACACGACTGTAACTGGCTTGGGGAGATGCTGTAGGAGACCCACCATGAACCTGCCTGCCACCTCTGCAGCCCCAGTGCCACCCGTTGCCCGCAAACCAATCTCACATTCATGCTTTAGTAGGTTTAAACCTGGAACTCAATACTCACCCTTGCTTCACCAGCTCGAACACTGAAACACAAAAGAAGAAGTGGTTACCGATCACTTACAGGTTAGAGCTCCTGCCAGCAGCCTCAGCACAAAAGCAATTATTTTAATGACAAAAAAAATTCTGAAAAGAATATCTGATTTTGAAAAAGGAGATGCTATTTTGTGCAAGGCACATGGTGTTTTGGTTGCTTCCATTTTCAGTTAAGAGGAGGCTGTCAGCTCCCTGTTGCTCTGGCCATTATTACTCCTCCAGCCCATCCAAGCCATATCCACGCTGGAGGAGAAACCCAACCCCACACACAGCTGCCCCCAGAAGACAGGGTGAACTCTTTGCCCCACCAAACCCCCATCCCACTGACACCCCACGAGCACCACAGGGTGATGGGCAGTTACCCATGTACAGATGGTCCTCGCTGGGGTCATCCAGGACCTGCCAAAAGAAGCAGAAAGGAAATTCAACTGAAAAAAACCCAAACCAAAGAAAACACAACCCCCTTGAGAATGAAACACCGTGATTTTTATTTTTTTTTTTATTTAGCAGCCATCTCCAGTCTGCACCATCTGCACCATTAGCTTGGTCTGCTCCTCTCTGAGCTTCTACCCACAAGAGGTGGGGAAAAAGAGGGCAGGAAAAAAAGAGGTCAGAGATATAGCTGTACTTCAAGGAAGTAAATGTTTAAAACACACAGGGAGTATCATCTGACTCATGAGCCAAATAAACTCCAGGCTGCACATCCTTAATTCTCGATTTTTTGGGTCCGTTTCCTACAGTCAGTAGGCGGAGGGCAGGGCAGCTGCGCCGCAGAAACACCAGTTGCTCCTCAAAACCCATCTGAGCACTTGTTTCCCTCAAGAAAGCAACATTCTTCTGCATTTCCCTTTCTGGGCAGGGAAGAAAAACATCCTCTTGTGGGAGGTGGGGAAAAAATATAATCTTTTAGACCAACAAAAACACTGGTCTGCCACAGGCAGGACCTGCCATGGCCATCCCAGCCCCTCTGGAGTTGCTCCACTCCACCCAAGCCAACGTGTAGCATCATCCAGGCTGCTCCACCCTGCAGCATCTGGGCTCCTTCGCGCTCAGGGTAGGTTTTGGGGAGGAGCTGGCCCGTGCTCACCTCCACCAGCTTCACCACATTGGGGTGATCCAGCTTCTTCAGGATGGCGATCTCCTGGTAGACTTGTTCGATGGGCCCTTTGGGCTGCAGGCAGCCCTCAGAGGCAGCTTTGGCCCCGCGGGGCGGTGGGCGGCCTATGGGAAAGGCAAAGACGGGGGGGTCCGGTTCGGAAGGAGCTCCTGGGGTCTCCAAAGCACAGCATCAGAGAATCATAGAATGGTTTGGGTTGGAAGGGACCTTTAAAGATCATCTCATCCAACTCCCCTGCAGGGAGCAGGGCCATCTGCAACTAGAGCAGGTTGCTCAGAGCCCCGGCCAACCTCACCTGGGTTCCAGGGATGGGGCAGCCACCACCTCTCTGGGCAGCCTGGGCCAGGCTCTCACCATCCTCAGTGTTAAAAATTCCTTCCTTCTCTCCAGTCTAATCTCCCCTCTTTTAGTTTAAAACCACCACTCCTTGCTCTGTTGCAACAGGCCCTGCTCAAAAGATTGTCCTCGTCTTTCCTGTAGGCCACCTTTAAGTTCTGAAAGGCTGCAATAAGGTCTCTTACCCAGCTTTCACCCCCCCCAGCACCCCCAAGTCCTTCTCCGCAGGGCTCTCTCCATCCCTTCACCTCCCAGCATGTGCTGATACTGGGGGTTGCCTTGACCCAGGGGCAGGACCTTGTACTTGGCCTTGTTGAATCTCATGAGGTTCACACATGCCCACTTGTCCAGCTTGTCGATGTCCCTTTGGATGATATCCCAGTACCCTGCCCCTCGGGAATGCCAACCATCCCCTAAAGCTTTTGTGCCACTTACGGGGGAAGCCCGCTTGTCTCATCAGCTTCTTTTTGGAGAGAACCTTCATTGCCTACAAGAGGGGAAAACCCATGACGTTTGGGGCAAATCAAGGACAAAATGGGGCTGGTGGGATGGGGCTGACATGGAGCCAGGCAGGGAGTCAGCAGAGGGGATCCACCCCCATTTCACCCACCCCTCTGTGGGCTCTGGGGCCAGGCACTACTCACATAGTAGGTGTTATCATCCTCGTTGTAGGCCAGCTTCACCACCCCGTAGGAGCCCTAGAGAGAGGCACAGCCATGGGGGAACAGCCAAGGACAGTCCAAAAGAACCCCCTCAGCACAAACCAGGCTCCAGACTCCTCCACAAACCCGGCCCCATTGGGGTCACTGCACTGGCAGGTGGTGCTGGTGCCAGTGGGACACATGGGCTGGTGTCACACCACTGGCAAAGCAAAGGTTCCCATGTCCCCTTTGGTGGGAGGGAGAGGGAAGGGGGCATATTGATAATAAAGAAATAAATGCAATTCAATTGGCACCTCCCAGAAGAGACTGGTGTCCCAGCGAGGAGCTGCCTGAGCTGCTGTGGTGAGCAGCTGAACTTGTCACCTCCCTGGCTGGAAAGCCAAAGTGAGCGCACCCCCACCCCCCCCACCCCGCCAAACCACCCCCCACCCACCAACCCACCGCCACCAATATAGACACTCCCGAGCCCG
>WUAM01000133.1:3236307-3246707 GCA_024336885.1 Actenoides hombroni
GGGGGCAGGGAGGGGAGGGAGGGGGGGGAGGGAGGGAAGGAAGGAGGGATGGATGGAAGGAGGGAGGGAGGCCCCGCTCCGCCCCGGGGAAGAGGAGGTTTTCCCCCGGGCAGCAGCATCCTGCCCGCCTACACCCTGTAAGCCGTTCTTTGGGCTGGGGTTTTTTTTTTGTTTTGATTTGGGTTTTCTTTTTTTTTTTTTTTTTAGTATTTTCTTTCCTCCCTCCGGCCCCGCCTCGCCTCGCAGCGCAGCCGCGGGATGCAGCCGCGGTGCCCCGGCCGGTCCCGCTCCTCCGCCGAGCCCCGCTGCGGGCACCCCCTCCCCGGCTGGGCATCAACCGCAGCATCCTCCCGGCCCGGGGCTCGGCCGGGGCTTCCTCCCCTCTGCCCTTGTGCAAACACAAGAATTGCCATCGTCGCCCACTGGCGTTACCTGCATCAGCTCCCCTGGACCTTGGCTAAGCGGTTGCCAGACGCTGCTGGAATCATCACCTGAAGGGGTTTTCAGGGACCAGTGGTTTGGAAATGGCACAGCGGCCAGCGGCAGACCATCGCCGCGGCCGAGCACAGCCCCTGCTCAGGCTGCAGCTCTGCAGAGCCGCGATAGAGGCAACGCTGCCGCCCGGGCATGGCCTCCAACTCCCCGGCTGGCACCAGCCCTTTGTAAACATCTCCCGTGCCCTGTCCACGCTCATGATCCGGTTTTTCTTACCGAGCACGTTCCCGTCGAGCGCCATTCTTGCGCTGAGCTCACCTGCAGTTTTCTGATCGACTCTTCTTTTCACAAAGCAGCAGCTTCAACCTTGAGCAGATGCAAATGCCGTGGCTGGTGCAAACCCTCTTCCTCATTTTGCTTTCAGACCCATTTGTAGGCACCGTTTCAACACTGTAGAGGTCCCCAGAGTGAAGCCAGGCTTCCCTGTGAGCTTTATGGATAAATGCTAATGTTTTAACCAGGGTCTTGAGAGCCACTCTAGAAAGCAGCTTTGTGCACTTACTGGAAACCAGCTCCAAACATTTTATGGCTTGAACCCCTTGGCGTGGATTAAAACACAGCTGAGAGGGGTCCAGCCACCAAAACCAGCATTCCCACAAAGCTGGGTTACCCTCTGCTGCTAGAAACCCAGCCACTGTTTTAAAATCAAGGCACTGATTATCTGCCAACACTAATTAACAGGATGCGTAAACTAGCACCGGACTACCCTCATTTCAACCACATCTTAGAGCTTCTCTCTTCCTGCCTTCCCTGGCAGGGCTCCAGCAGAGCCAGGTTTAGGTCTGGTCTGGCTTTATCATTGCTAACAATGCCACAGGTTTATTTAGCACTCCCTAGCCAGGTATCTCCAGGTGTTTATGTTCATGATGTTCAGCTTTTATACAGTCACAAGGTAAAAGGACGGCGACATCCAGCCCCAAGGTTCCCCCACAAAAGGTTTACACTCACAAAAAGCAGCCCCCACCTGCCCTGAAATCCCGCACTACATCTGAAATTTCCTTCCACAAACGGGGATGGGTTTGCTGGGAGTCAGCAGCCCCGTGTCAGAGAGCGAGGGAGTTGTGATCTCCCTTTATTCACCCATGAAACCAGAGCAGGTAAATCATAGCCAGTGGGAGAACGTGTACAACAAAGACACTTTAGCTGAGCTGGGGGGGTTTGTTTAGCACCCTCTACTTTCCCCAGCCGCTCTTTGCACAAGGACACACGTAACAACAGTGCTGGGACTTTGCACCATTAGACCTCCAACTGAATCCTGGGGGTTTTTTTTCCCTTCTGCCAGCACCATCTGTTTCTACAGAGTAAACAGCGACTGTAGACAGGTTAAATGCAAGGACACGTTTTAAATGAGACTTCCCATTCCCTACCACTTCAAATGAGCACAAAAGAGCTTCACCTACATTTTCCACTCTTTTTTTGTACCCCACTGTTCACAAAGCCAGCACTGATTCCAAAAATGTCACTAAGAACAGATATTATTTCATGATGACTGTGCTACTCCCCTCAGTTTGTTTAAAGTGCAGTCAAGAGAATCTTTTCTTCTTTTCTTTTTCCCCCGTTCAATTCATAATTTCAGAATACAAGTGAAATGTTTTCCCTTAGGTCCTTACAAAGCAAATGCAAGTTTGTTCAGTAGAAGATTGTGATTTATTGGCAGTTCTTTGGAAACGTGGATGACTGAATGTAATAAAAAGACATTTGTAAAAAAACTCAAACCAACAAACAAACAAAACCCAACCCAAAACCTGGGAAAACAAACAAATCTCATCTTTCAATGTATCACTTGAAGGAGTTGATTAAGGGGACACCATGTGCTGGCAGATCCTGGTGCAGCTGCCGGAACAACATGGCACATTTGTTCCTTTCCTGGGTCTTGCCCAGGGTGTGAAAGAGCCGTGCTTGGAAGTAGAGAACATCTCTGAGCTGCTCTTTGCAGTCCACTTTGGCAAAGTAACTCCGGGCTTCGTTTAGATTCAGGACAGCAGATTCCAAAGCTGTGGAAAAAAGGGGGACAGGCATAGAATCATAGAATGGGACGGGTTGGGAGGGACCTCTGGAGATCATCGAGTCCAACCCCTCTGCCAGAGCAGGGTCACCCAGGGCAGCCCACACAGGAACAGATCCAGGTGGGTCTGGAAAGTCTCCAGAGGAGACTCCACAGCCTCTCTGGGCAGCATGGGCCAGGCTCTGTCGCTCTCACAGTGAAGGAGTTTTTCCTCATGTTGAGGTGGAACTTATTTAAGATGATATCAAAATAACAACTCCAAGCAGCTCCATTCTAAGGAGCTCAATTATAAACTCCTCAGCTTTTCAAAACAATTTGTGTCTTAACAACATGGTCTTTCAGCTCGTTTCTCTTATCCAGGCTTTGCTGCAAAACATGGGTGTGAGTGTATGCAGATAAACAGGACTCCATTACAAACACTGCCTCTGCCATTAGTTATTCAACTAATTCCTGATCAATTTTGCTATCCCATAATGAGGTAAAACACTCTGCTGTATCATTTAAACTCTTTTAAAAGCGATCGTGTTGTGGGACTCCAATATTTACACTAGTCTGCACTTCTTGACTTCTGAGCACAGCTTCAGTGAGAATTACTCTCCACAGTACCTTCAATCTTCTTCTCTGGAGTGTAGGAAGCTGCAGAAGCCACCTGACATTTGGCCACCAAGAACATGGCACAGCCTTTGTCCAGCACAGCTCCGTGGGCCAAGACAGGTTCTATCGCCATGTGCAGAATATTCAGGGCTTGTTCAGGAATGCCAAGGATCAGCTGAAAGAGAAATACTTGCTGGTCTAATACTGGAGTCCACTGGGGAGAGCAGCTTCTTCAGAGAAGACCAACATAAGCCACATCTCCTTCTAATAACGCAGTGCATTACAGACAAGGTTGTAAACACTTTTTCCACATAATCTTCTTTGAAATCTAAACTTATTAGCAGACCTGAGCTGCTCCCTGCAACAATTAGGCACTGCTTCTCCCCTGCAGTCAGTGCCAACAGCCACAGAACAGCTCAGAATGAACTACATAACTGAACTCCATCACAGGCATTAATTTTAATTCAAGCACACGCCAAATTGTGCTACTAGAAAACCAAAATACCAGCATAAAAAATAACTATTGAAGGAATTAAGGCAGAGCCAATTTACACTTGCCTGTATTATATGCAATAACTACAGATCTTAGCGATACACATGAAACTCAGCTTTTCTTAACTTCCTCAAAAGGTTTTACACTTAGAATATACTTCTTCAGAATCAATTACTTAATTCCAACAAGGTCGTGTTCTTAAATCTCATGGGAGCAAAACCAGTATCCAGATCTCCAGAATAAACCTTGCCCTACAGCCCTGTGAAACCAGCCATCAGAGGTACCTGGGAGAAAGCCAAGTTGAGCACAGTTTCAGAAGCCAAGTACTGCAAACTGTATTCTCGAGAGAGGGCAAGAGCCTGCAGCAGGACAGGCAAGGCTATGGTGTGGCACGAAGATCTCCAGTAGAGCTCTGCTATTGACAGCAGCACGCTGACCAAAAACAGGGAGAAAAGAATTACAAAGGTTTCCTTTTGATGAAAAACATCCACTCGTTTCCCAAACAATTATTCCATCCACACTGGTATTGATTTTATTACGAATTACGTTACTGCATATACAGCAAATGTCAATTACCCCCTTAAGAGGGGATGCCTCTGACATACAAAATATTAACAAGCCCTGTAACTACTCTGCAGGTCAGCACAAAGCTACAGCTACACACATGCATTTCTATTCCCTGTTTATTCTGGATGCAGCATTCCCTTCTTCCTTAAGTCCTCAAGGAGCTTTAAAATAAGTTTGCTACCTTTTAGTTTACGTATTAAAGATGACCGGGTTTCTATTCCACAATATTTTGAGGATTCCTCCAAATTAATAAATTAATAAGCAAATTTATTTTGTAATCTCCAAATCACAGCGGGTAATCTGAAGCCTAGTGAGGTCTGAACGCGGATAAACCGAAATGGCTGATTCTAATCACTGCCATGTGCTTTTAATAGTCTGAAAATGAAACAGTCTTACCTAATCACCATCTCGGTGTTCTTGATTTTCTGGCAGTGGATCAACAGTTTCTGCAAAAGTTTGTGTGCCTCTGACATCTGATTTTGGGCTTTCAACACAATGGCTTTCCTGCCGCGGTAGAAAGCAAACATCACTGATTGCATTTTTATATTTTAGATACAATTCTGCTACTCAAAACACAATGAAATAGGACCTGACAAAGAGGACACACACCACGTACAGCGGCGTCTCCGACTCCAACTGGACAACTCACAGGTACAAAGGATTGAGTTCATGAAACAGCTTTAGATAGAAAACAAAAAAGCCAAACTCAAAGGCCGACCAGGCAGCAGAAGTGGGAGGACATGCAAGCTGGAAAGCACAAGTCATTATTTGTGAGAAAAACAGGCATGAGGTAAAGCAGCTAAAATTGGCTTGAGCTAACAAGGATATGAGGCAACAGGGAAAGAGCGAGAACAGGGAAATAAGAAACAAATACACAGCAGTAGGGATGTGTACAAGTGACAGATGCCCTGAACCCAGACACTGAGCAGAACGTTTAAAGCTCAGAGAAATCACAAACAGTCCCATTCCAGAAGGACAAGCATCGGGTCCCCCAGCCTGGGTCTTCTGGCTTGGTGCCACTGGTTGTGTTTTTAGGTGTTTTGAAAATCAGCAAAAAGTTGCTTTTGACAGTGAGTTGTTTTCCATACTCACCAAATAGCAAGTTTTAACTCTACCTATTTTTAACATGTCACTGTCATTTAGAAACAAGAACCTACTAAAAATGAGAGAAAAATCACATTGTTCCATTTTGTAGGGCACAGATGAAGACACTCAAGCTCAGCCCAGGCCTGAGAGCCTTCACTATGTGACAGAAACTTCTGCTTCATGCTGAGCTTTGAGCACAGTTCCCGTGGTAGATTTTGAAGAAATATTTTGTGCTCTCACAACTGATCTACAGTTCTAGAACAACTCCAACTTCAGCAGTGCTATTCCAGCTCTTAGGATGTCCAGAGAAACAACTAGAAATTATTACTGCAGGACATACTCTAATGGAATAAGCACGAGAGGTTTCACAACATGACCAGAATTAGTGCTGGAAAGGGAAGAACATGTAAGCACATGTGACTGCCAGCAATCCTTTTGTTAAATTTCTCATTATCTTCGTGGGCCACACATGCAGAGTCATGATTCCTTACCTGTACACGCCTTCAATGCTGTTGAGTGCTGTGATTCCTGCGACGAGAGAATCTGCTACGTGATACCTGCCGTCGTTCATGGCTCTCTCAAACTGTATTTTCTGATCGAACAGCATCCAGAGCTGAACAAGGAACACCCAGCAACAAGTGTTAGAAGTTGTGCCTGCTCATTTTCTAAGTTAAGAGTTTACTTTTTATTTTCCCCTGTGGATATTTATGTCTACACGCAATTAACTCCACTGTCCAGTTACTGGATTTACTAAATTACTGTCCTCAACAGAAATGCTCAGGTCTGGATTAATGTCACAATAGTAAAGTTCACCTGTTTGACTGCATTTTAAGTAAAAAAGCTCTTTTAAACCATTATTAATGCTTTCAAAGAGTAGACTTACTCTGTAGCAAAAAGAGAAGGACCGAACTATGTCTAATGGAATCTTGAACACTTCAGTGTAAATATTACCTTACAGAACCATGTGTTACAGTGTTACCCTGAGTCACACAAACCCCAGCCTATTCTCCCTGTTATTTCTGGGTTGAAACGCATCAAAATAAGTAGCACGAATTAAACAGAACTTTGAAGCTCCAGCTCAACACAGAGCTTAATTCCTGTATGTGCTCATGAAGGAGATGTACTTTCCTCTGTCAGTGACAGTCCTGTTTAAACAGCTTTTTCTTAGGAGGTTGTGGTGAGGTAAAGGTCTCACCAGTCTCAAGACAACAGAGGAATCTTTTTCATGCTTTGGTGGAGAAGTTTATGCCACACAGCTTCCTGTGAGGTCTTGGGCCAAGTCAGATTAGCAAATGTATAGCCCGAAGCATATGGGGGAAAGAACTCAGGTGCAATGGAATTCAGATCCTATTGCACAACAGTTACATAATTTACAGGCTAACCGATAAATATTCTACCTGTGCATGCTGACTGCTGGGGGGGAATCTTTCCTTCAGGTGCTTCAGTATTTCAGAAGCAGCTGCAAAGTAGCCCTGTAACACAGAAGCAGCACGCTGATTAACGTACGCCGGGCAAGCATCGCTCCCCTGGATTCCAACACAACCTGCAGGGAAAGAACTTGCCAAGCACAAAGCTCCACGTTTTCTTCGCCCCCGAAGCAGACAATAAAGGCAGAACGAAACACGAGTCAAGTCTCGCCTTCTCTGTCAGTAACACCCACACGTCCTCTCACATTTTGTGCAACTGGCCCTAAAACTCACCTGCTCTGCATGTAGCTCAGCCAGGTGACACAACACCACAGCGAAGGACTCCGTGTTATTCTGCTGAACGCCCACGTTCACAGCCTCCAGGCTGTTCATGCTCAGCAATGTCTGGGCTTGTTGAAGTGCCATGGTGCTTGTGCAAGAGAAACATCTTTAAGCTTTCAAACGACAGGCAACAACCATTTTTAATCAATGCTTTTGTTATGACAATAGTCTACGTTTTCTGGTAAGCCAGGGAGGGGCCTGGGGGTGAATGAAAGCCCCTAAACCAAGTGCCACTCAGGCAATCTGGGCTACACGGGCACGTTGAGCACTACACACTGAAAGCTGCATACAGTCTGAGCACAGAGATGCTGGAAATGTGGGCACAGGAACAATCTATGACCAATTTGCCACTGCTAAATGGAAACTCAATCACTTCTCCAGGATGAGTTTTAAAGGCACGTAAGAGGAAGGAAAAAGCACTGCACTCAGCCTGTACTGAATTGCAGTCTCATTGCTTTGTTTTAGTGCAGCGGGGTGACAGAGTCACTTGTCACATCTATATAACTAACTCTAAATGCATTATGTGCTAATAAGTACAGTGAGCTAACCCAAGAGTTCCAAAGAAACAAAATACCTGCGGCCATACAATCTCCAAATGGCAGTCTTCTGTGCTATACTAATGTCAATAAGCTCTGACAGGCTGTGTTTCCAGTGCAACAGATCAGAATCTTTTAAGGCATCCATTAGTTTGTTGGCAGCCTTTCCTGCGAAAGCTCTTTGCTGAACCAAGGACTGTATTCCCAGGGAAGCAAGGTACTGGGAAGAAGAAGGGAAAAATACCAACAGCATTGAAAGACCGCAGAGTATATGATGCTTTTACACCAATGCTTTGCAAATTACACTGGAGGAAGAATTCTAAACTCAGAAGAAAAATAAAAAAGCCAAAGAAAATGAGGTGATGTTGTTCAGCACAGACAAAGGAACAGTGCTCCAGGCATTTCTTTAAATACCCACCTATGCACACCCACACATACATGAATTCTGTTAGATGGGAAAGGTAATTTCCACTCCCCCACACAGAATTCTTAAAAGAGGATGACAAGACTTGTACCTGAAAGGGCTGTGAAAACACAGAGCCTTCCCTCCCCCTCCCTCTCCCCACCACACGACCCCGTCTGCTCTCATCTCTCACCTGCAGTGGTTTCGTGCCTTTTAGAGCAATCTCTTCACAAAGAGATTGCAGATCTTGGGGAAGACTAACAGCCAACAGATTCAGGGCACAAAACTATCTAAGGGGAGGGCTGCACTGCAAGATTTCACAAGCAAACATGTGTTCAAAGCCCCTGCCAGAGGCACCAGCACTGAGTTGTAGGCAAGGTAAGGGCATAAGAACCTCCCTTTGAGCACCAGCAGATTGTGCTACAGGCCTAAGGCTGAAATGGTGCATGGGGCCAGGTGAGTAGCCACAGAGAGTTTGTCTGCCTGGAAAACAAACAAGTTAGAAGGAAAACCAGTAAAAACAAACAAGTTAGAGGAGAACCAGTGAGCCTTGCAATAGCTCACTGGCATTAAAGCAATTGTTAATATGAAGAGTGAAAAATAATAGAAACAGCTGGATTTTGGAGTGTTAAAAGAGATTTGTGTAAATTCAGCTACATATTTTGAACAGACCAGCCACAAAATCCCAAACCCTATCGTGCACACTCCCCATACCACATGTTTGCCCTAGAATAAAGTTAAAGATAAATGAAATGGACTTACTGGCAACCCAAAATGTAAAGATTTGTTCACAGAGTGCTCCAGCAGAACACAGCTATCGAATATCTTCTGCTCCAAGATGTACAACCAGCTCTAGCAAGGCAGAAAGAGTGAAAATCTCATTGTGAAGAGCTAAGGGCTTCAGCACTTCTAACTTTCTCTTTTTGCACAGAATGAAGAAAAAAAAAATAAAATAAAAAAAAAATCACTGAGAATACAAATCACTCTTCAGAATTAATATGATACTAAGGAAACTTCTTTGGAATGCTGCATAACAAAATATATCTGAAGTGCAGCTCTGCTGAGACACTGGCCAGACAGCAGCCAACGCTGGAGGTTCAGAGCAATGCACAGAAATGCCAGTGTACAGGTAACTGTGGAAAGTGGTGTCTCAGGAGTTTGATACCATTGATGCCTGTTCATTATAACAGGAATATCAATTACAGGAAATATACAGAGTCATACTAAGTCAGTCCCTCTTCCTTTTTGTTTGCTCAAAAGAAGGCTGACTACTCTTTGAGAATTCAGAAGACAGTAAGGAGGCAGCTTATGAAATACTTTGTCTCTTTAAAAGGTATAAGACTAAACTTCGAGCTCAGTACTGAGATCTCTGTACTCTGGGATCACAACTCCAGCTTAAGAAAGCCATCTGGAGTTGCAGCAGAAACCATCACACCATCTCCCTACAGTTCACTGCTGTGTGACCCATCTGCACGGAACAATGTCACCCCACCACTGGACAGTCCTATTCAGATGTCTGATGTATTTGGGGCGGTACCACTGCAAGAGCAGCTCTGCAACAGCCTCCTGAGCAAAGGCTCGGCCGATACACGGTGACTGAACCTCCCTTGCAACACAGTCATCTTACCAGGCAGTGCTGCAAGCAAACGTGGTCGTTAGACTCCTGTGCAATTCGGATGGCTTCCTGAAGTGCAAGTTCAGCCTGTTGGCTATCAGCAGACAAAAAGAGAGAACATATTAGTATTCCCCCAGTGCTTCAAATACAGCATTACAATACAGAGGAATACTGATCTAAATTATGCATACTGCACTCAGAAGATAACTCTGATTTAATAGACTGCTGTAAAAGCCTGTATTTTCCTCCTAGCACTTCAGCAGTATATTCTAGTCTTGAGGATAACAAGCAAGATGGCATCTGCAAGCCACAACAAAAATGCAACTGCAACCCCTAAGTGGGCTTTCAAACCCTGTACCTGCCACTGTGCCAAGTTACTGTTTGAACAGGGGCGACGTTAAGCGTCTGCCTGTGCAGGAAATGTTGTTGCTCTCCATTTTACAGACGTCCTTCCCATCTCCAGTCCTTTCACATGATGCATCCAGGCAGCAGTCAATAAATGCACAGCATGGATGGAGATGGTTAAACCAGCTCTATCAATAAAATAACACCCGCCACTGTGGCATTTTAAAACTAAAAAAGCTCAGGTGGCTTTTTTATTACTGTTATTCTGCCTCCAGATCATCAGCTCCACGTTGATTTGAACGTTAACAGAAAACCAACCACACTTTCTTGAAAATATAGCTGAAAATAGGCATTTGGGTCCACTGATCTTCTGAGGTCGTGGAAATGCAGCAACTAAGAACTTAAATGGAGCGAGTGCAGAGGAGGCAACGAAGCTGGTGAAGGGCCTGGAGAATAAATCTTATGAAGAGGGATTGAAGGAGCTGGGACTGTTTAGACTGAGGAAAGGGAGGC
>WUAM01000133.1:3257423-3269573 GCA_024336885.1 Actenoides hombroni
GTAAAGTCCTCAAGACTCCCCAGTAACTTCTCTCTGAACAGAATGGTACCCACTGAACACCATAAAGCACTCCTCCCGTCCTGCCCGGGGCCGCGTCCGCCCCGTGCCGGCTCCCGCCCTGACCTCCGCTCCGCTTCACCCCCAACCCCCCCCCACCCCCCCTTCCTATTACAGAGCTCCCGCGCATGCGCCGACCCGAGGCCACGCCCACCGCGCCATGCGCCGCTCCGTCGCTCCTCAACCGAACTTGCTGCTGAGGAGGGAGGGGAGGGGCGAAGCGTGAAACGACGCCTTCTTATTGGACGCCGTTCCCGTGGCCTGTGACGGGATTGGGCGGCTGCGGGCGCGAGGTGGGGTAGGGTGTAGGCGGCGCTGCCGCCAGGCGGCAGTCCCCGCAGCGGCCGCCCTGCGCTCGCTGCCTCCAGAAGGTTCCTCGCCGGGAACCGCGCTCCCGCCGCCGCGATGATGGGTCCGCGCCCCGTCCTTGTGCTTCCCGGTCAGGGCTGAAGGCTGCGGGCGTTGGGCATCTCCCAGCTGGGCGGGTTCCGAGGGCTGCGCGATCCCTCAAGAGGGTTTTGCTGGATCTCAGGGTGGGCGTGAAGATGAAATTTCAGCTAAAAATTAAAAGGAACTCCCATTCTGTGGCTCCGCTCTCGGTCTGCCGGCTTTGAGAGCTCGTCCTGCGCGCACAGAGCTGTGCGGGGCAGGGACAGGATCCCAGCTTCTCGGGGCGGGTGTCTGCCCGGGGGGACTTTCTCCTCAGGTTACTGAACACCCGTAAAGCCAAAACCAAGTGCAGAGAAGTTCAGACGCGGTATTTTGTCCCTGCAGGGGACACATAAGGTGCCGAGAGAGAATAAAGCTGATGGCAGCTCGGGAGGAGCGGATCAGGAAGCGGTGGCTGATGGAGTTGGAAGGGCTTTTGGTGCAGAAATTGGCAACACTTAATTCTCAAGAGAGGGGGTCTTTGTTTTCGTGCATCTCACGTGTGCTGGTGCTTTTCAGAGCAGTCTCGTTTCTTTTATGGAGTAATATGAGGAGCCTAGACACTGTAATTCAATTAGCAGTTAATGACACTAGTGCACGGGGGAAAAAATCCACCTCTGATTGAGGTTAAGGAGGGTATTAAGGATGCCCACATTGCCTTACCTTTCATCTTAAAATGATTGAATGCTCAGAGGTAACAAAAATGCCCTAAGTATATATTTATTTAGCATTAACAGGGATGTCTGAGCAGTTGTTACAGGCTCTTGAGTAGGTCTTAAGAAGCAGGTGTTAAACTATCAGATAAGGGCTGGGGTCGCAACCATGTTATGTCCTTTCAGTAGCTGTGTTACCTGCTGTTGCTGTCACCCCCTGAAAAATACCTATAATGGAGGAGTCTGAATTGTGACAGACCCTTTTGGTTCATTGTTTTATTTGTATGCAGCTCTTTTTTGTATCTTTTAAATATAAAGCTGGCTCGTCAGTTTTTAAGAATAAGTGAAGAATTAATGTTTCTCCAACTGACAACTTTCCCCCGAGACGCGAAAAACTACTTTTGAACAAAAGTCCTGCTTTTTAAAACTTGGAGCTCTCTTGGATGAAGTCCTTGTTTTTCCGAAACGTGTTTCTGAAAAGTGAATGAGTCTTGCCTAATAAACTAGGGCAATTACACCCAACTTATTTTGTATAGGGAAAAATTGATTTGTTTCCGCTCTTGATTATTGAGAAGTAGAAAATGAGTCTCGGTTGGCCGACAGTTTAACGAGTGTCACGGCAGGCCGACTGCACCCGAGGCGGGCTGCGAGCATGGGGCGTTACTGGTGCGCGCAGCCGCGTGCTGGGGCTCTCTGGGTCTCGGCTGGAGGTCGGGGACAGGCCACTGGAGCTCATCCTCCTCCCAGCTCTGTTTGCGGGCAGCTTAGGAAGATTTGCTCTGCTGCGTGGGGTGCCCGCAGCGCGGGAGACTCGGTACGCCTGGGACAGATTTTGCTCTTGAAATACCTACAGAACCGGGCTGGTGAATGGGATCTGTCGCGCGTACGTTCGATGTTGGCGCTGCGGACACCGTTGTGCCTTGTACGGCTCGGAAGCAAACCGACCGCGCTCGGTATTTCACTCTATTGCAACACTTGTAACGTTGGCTTACAACAGCAGAAGTGAAGTACCAGCTTTGCGTGCGTTGGAGAGATGCTTCTGGTGCTTACAGGTGGTGTAGTTGATGTTTGGTCCTATGGCATTTTCTCACAGCTTCTCTCTAAACCCTCTTTTCTTACCTCAGTGGCTTGAAAGGAGACGTCCTGGTGTATCCCCAGTTACTGTGTTAAGTTCCTACAAATGTATCATTTTTTGGTTTGGGGAAAGGTGCCCCTTACTACAGAAATTGGTCTGGTTGCTACAGGAATTAAAGCACCACTGTTGTTGAGCTGAAGTGCGTGTTCTGCTCAGTTTAGGTTTTACAGCAAGAGCTGTGAGTCTCACAAGCAATTATTTTGTCTCTCTGCTTTGGGACAAAAAGGATGCTGCCTGGAATGAAAACCAAACCATCTGTCAATAGCATAGTTAAGGAAAACAGTATGGAAAAATAAATATTTAACGGAAGTTGTACCACGCACATTTCAAAAAAGAACCTGAAGTGATTCTCTTTATTTTTTTTTTTTTGGTAGGTTTCAGTGAGCCACATGACAGTGATTAAACATGTGACCTGAACAACCTGGAGTCCAAATTCCAACTTGAAGGAGAATATGTACTTTTGATAGAGAATGTAGCACTAAAGGCTTTCGAGGATAAAAAGTAGCAGTTTATTTAGAAGGGTTTTTTGGTAACATTTTAAGATGAAATTCTGTGACTGGAAACCGAAATCCAGTCAGTACAGGGTAAGTTCATTGAGAATTATTTTAATTCTCCTTAAACATTTTGTAAAAGGACAAACCAGCAGGTTCAGGGAGGTCTGGAAAAACCTTTTCCTCTTGGAGAAACTAGACCATAACTAGTTTCTAATGAAGATTGGCTTGCTGAGGTTGTCAGCTTGCCTGTAAAGTGTGTCTGTGAAGGACATACATTAAAGCGACGTTAACAGTTGAGCATTTTCTGCTTTTCTAAGTAGGATTCCAAGAAACCAGGCTGATATCCGCTCTGCTGACCAAGTTCCTGGATGCCAGGGAAAGACTGTGGCTTGACGTGTGCAAGTTAGAAATTCATTTCTTTCTAAGTTTCCAACCAGCTCACAAGTTTTAGATTGAACCAGGCCAATCCCCTCGAAGCGCTGCTCTTCAGCAGAGGCACTAGCAGTCAGGATGATGTGATGTTTGTACTTGTGAAAGAAGTTCAGTGCTTCAAAAAGCTTTGACCAGTCTTGATTTTCCTTGGAGAATCTCCTTTGTCACTGCAAGACCAGGTTTGAACTCCTCCGTCGTTACTGCCGACGTTGTTGCAGATACGTTGTGCGCAGAGTTCTGTTGTGGGTAGACTGGGGTGATGATCAGCGTGACGTGGTACTGGTCTGATGGGTTCCCTGTGGGATCCCACGTGGGTACATTAAGATTGCCCTCTTTGGGTTATTTCAGCAATGCAGTTTTTGGCCATTGCCACTTTGAAAACAAGAAAAACTCATTAACATATGCACCTTCAACTGCTCTTAGATTTTACCTTCTTAATTTCTTCCTGATGTTTCAGTTTTTCAAAGAAAGACTGAAAAAGTTGACTTTTCCACGTGTCTGGGGGCAACACAAAGAGTGTCTATGGCAGCACCTTTAGTATGCACTCCAAGCTTGTAAAAAACTAATGTAAATATTTTGCTGCCAGTGTTTATGCTGCTGCTGAAGGGAGATGACTCCTACTCTCCCCAAGTTTGGAAATCCATTCCTTGACCAAATTGTTCAATCTCCCAAGAACGATGAGTCTGTGATTGAGTTGTCATCTTTGAACACCCCAAATGGTTTCATAGCTTCAGCCGGCTTCTGAGTTTGAGTGAAAGCTGTTCTTGGGAGGAGCCCAGCTAACTGGAGAAGGGAATCCATAGTGCCTTGGGGGCTGGTTCTGCAGCCTACGAGTACCAGACATCTCACCGAACAGCCCAGTCCTACAATCCTAGGGTTGGTTTGTTACTTTCAGGTTTGAAAAAACAGAAACTTTTTTTGTTGTTGTTGTTGAGTTTTACTGAGAGTCTTAGAAAAGCTGGATTAGTTGTGGAGAAGACCCTGCAGGAGACAGCTCTGCACTGATGATGATAAATTGTTGAGTTGCTGCCTGTCATAATTTCAGGTTTTGCCCCTCACCTCTGACTGCCCGTAAGGCTCCTCCTCCTTTGCTCTGCTGTCGCGTCACCTCCTCGAAGTCCCTACCCTTTTTTGTGCGGAACTCCGCTAGAAAAGGAGTCGTGAGGCGAGCTCCTTGCGTCAGCGTGAGCCTCTGGGCAGCAAATCTCACCGCCTTTGGTTTGCAGCCAGGAAGCAGAAGTTCCTCAGCTGCTCCAGATGTTGGTGCCACGAATTCCCAGCGTGCTGGGAACTCACACCGCGTGCCTTTGGCGCGATGACGGCCGGAGCGAAGCAGCCCTTCGGTAGCAAGTCGCATCTGATGTCGACTTTTCCGGTATTCATTTTCTTTTGTTTGCTTTGTGACTATTTTCAGGCGGGAGCTACTTCCATGTGGGCTTCCTGCTGCGGGTTGCTGAATGAAGTCATGGGGACGGGAGCTGTCCGTGGCCAGCAGGCTGGCTTTGGGGGAGGCGCTGGCCCCTTCAGATTCGCACCCAATCCGGACTTCGCCGCGTACCAAGCTCCGGCTGCGGCGGGCACTAACATCGTTTGCAAAGCCTGTGGACTTTCCTTTTCCGTTTTTAGGAAAAAGGTGAGTGTGTTTCTTGTTCTGTATTTGTGGGAGTGTTTGTTTGCTCACACAAACTCATCTGTACGCGTGCTGGGAGATAAGGAAACCCCAGGCAGATTGCCAGGGACGTAGCAAGCGCCTTATTCTGAGGTGCCAGGAAATAAAACGTCAGGCAGGATCAGAAGTTAAAGGTCAGCTGTTCATTAAGTGGTGATCCATTCGATCTGGTCTGACCAAAAATGAGTGGATTCTAATTTGCAAGGTGGGTGGTTTAGCTTCAGAATCTTGAATGTTCGAACATCTGGTTTTGAAGATGATGCCAAACACAGTGGTTGAGCACTGGGATGAACAAACTGGGTCATGGAAAAGCTCAAAAACCTCAAAATATAGCATTGCAGATTCTTGCTGTGAAATACTCATTCTGCTCGTTCCCTAGCCAGCTGTAGTCCTGTTAAATGCTGTCCTGCTCCAACAGCCTCTTCCTTCATTTGGAAGCAGGTCGGTGGCTTAATGCAGATAAATAAAATGAAGATTGTTAATGTTATTTCTCTTTCTCATGACTTTGTCCACTCAGTGACCTAATTCTCTGCAGCTCTTAGATAAACACAAAGCCTCTTCCCTCGGTTTGTGGGTTCAGTCTCCCCCTTCCTTCTCACCCTGTTGTTCACGTGGCAAACACTTTGTTGAATTAACTGTTGTTTTCTGAAGCTAATATTAATGTACTAACATCCTGAAAATCTTGAAGAGTTTGGATTTGCTCATGGTGGATGAGATGACCATTTAAATGGCTGCAGGAAGTGTTGCCTCTTCTAGCTGTTGTATATTGTAGTGAATCTTTTGCGCAAAGCTTTCTTCAGAAATGACATCTGGGTGTTTGGGAGTATTTGCTTCTCATGCCATTCATCTCATGTAAGGCCTACTTTGAATTCTTTCACTCGAGGAAGAGTTAAAGTTCGTTAAAGTTTGGGGGTTATACTGGTTTGTACACACATGCAAGAGCAGTGCCAGTATATTCCGAAGTATTTTAATGTGCCATAAAGTTGACTGGCTTTCAGTTTCGTTTATCGCCTCAACTACAACTTGAGTACTTTGTTTATTCATAGTATTTTTTCACTGAAGCCACCAATCAGCTGACAGGAGTGCTACAAAAGCAACAGACTGCCTTGGGACACCTGCAAAGCTATCTGACAGGGCAGTTTTCTAGACTGAAATCCTAAACATGATGTATGATAATATCAGTGATGGAAAGAGGAATGGTGAATTCTTTAGACCGGAGAAGGAAAGAGCAGGGTTTGTTTTCTGTGGCCTACAGCCCAAGGGTTATTTTCTCTTTCTCCTCAGCACGTGTGTTGCGACTGCAAGAAGGATTTTTGCTCCGTTTGTTCGGTCTTACAAGAGAATCTCAGAAGATGTTCCACTTGTCACTTGCTGCAAGAAACAGCTTTTCAGCGACCTCAGTTAATGAGATTGAAAGTAAAGGATCTGCGTCAGTATCTGATTCTCAGAAACATACCCACGGATACTTGCAGAGAGAAAGAAGACTTGGTGGATCTCGTGCTGTGCCATCACGGGCTAGGCTCAGAGGACACGGACGCTGGTAGCTTGCATTCGTCGCGCTCACAGACTGCGGGGTTTTTTACTCATCCATTTTCTATGTCTGTATCGGTGTCGTCTCAAGGAGAACTTGCAAGCAGAAGGGGAAGCACAGGCAATGGGACACCATTACAGGTACAATAATTAACTGGTGGTTTACAGTAGAGCATAGTTTGTGGTGGGTTTGATTTTTTTTTTTAATAGGTATGCATCACTTTAAAATAGAATCCCAGTTGGCACAGTTCTAGGTGGCAGGAAAAATGCCTTTTGTATCTCTCACGGGGAAAACAGATGAGTACTAGATAAGGTTCCTAGTTCAGGTGACAGGGGCGACTTCAATCGATGCTGATTAGTAACCAGTGAAGCTTCAAAATGTCACTGCCCTCCGTGATCGGTTCGGTGCGGTATCAGTTTTATACGGAACCGTGCGTTTTTATCCTGATTAGTTTTTGTTTTGTACACAGGGACAAATGGAAACATCCTCTATAAATAACGACGAAGAAAGCGCCGAAGAACAGGTGAGATCTGAACGATCCAAAAGCACATTTTTGGCACGCGTCCATACTCAACGTGGCACTCGAGTTCTTCCCGAGTTTGCCGCGTCTCGCAGCGCGTGTCCGCACGCGCTTGCTTTGACAAGAAACTTAAGCCAAGCTGCTGCAGCTTAGCATAGCACTTGGTCTGGTGCTCTGAGCTTATCAGGACAGTTAAAAATGTACAGTCGATGTGTTTCAGACCCCTGGATTGTCCAGAAAGCGAGCGAGGGCATCTTTGTCCGATATTTCAAGTCCGGAAGACATCGAAGGGTTGAGCGTGCGGCAGCTGAAGGAAATCCTTGCCTGTAATTTTGTCAACTACTCAGGATGCTGTGAAAAATGGGAACTCGTGGAAAAAGTGAGCAGACTGTACAGGGAGAGTGAGGAGAACCACAAGACACGTAGGTTTATATTTCATTCTTACTTTCTTGCGACTGTTTCTTTTCTGGTTTCCAATAGCTGGTTCTACCAACAGAAGGACTTGGCATCTAACTCGGTCTGCTCAGCTGGAACAACTGGAAAGTGTGGGTTTAAACAATATTAAGGTGCTGTCTAGAGTAGTTGAATGTGGTTCTAGGGAGCAACTGAAGCTTTCCAGGATTGTGCTGGCTTTCTGAGACTTTCTTCCAAAGCCTGGAGAGCTCACTTTCACAGGGAGGGTAAAATTGCACAACTGAGAACCAGTTCCTCGGAGAACATGAAACTTGGCACCTCCACGTCCTTTATTAGGTTTCACAAGGCATTAGTGAGAGAGCTGCTCAGTAGCTGCCAACAGACCAAAGCCGCTCAGGTCTTTTAGCACGACACAGAATTAAAAGCTACAGCGGCAAGAGTCCAAGTTCAGGCGGTTTGATCTCAGTCCATGTTCTTGTGATAAGGTGGTTCTGTGGCTGCAGCTCCATCTCTGGGATCCTTCTGTCCTCTGTTATACTCAATGGCTGGAGTCTTTCTCTTGCATCACTGTAGTCTCTCCACAGACTGATTCCTGCTCACAAAGTATAGTCACAGGAGCAACTTTTTGATGTCATTACCAGCTGGAAACGCACCTTCCTGGCACGTCATTCCCATGTCCCACAGTCAGGTCGTACAGAACAGGGGGCCGTGGTGACTGGAAAACTCAATAGTCCTGGGCCACTGCACAGTCAGGTGGTGCCACCATATAGACTGCGATAATAGGGTGTGAAATAATCATCCTGTTGGGGTGGAGAAGGATTGTGAAGGTGGGGGGGTTGCTGGTGACTGTCTCAACGTGGTTTCGGTGAGACCCTCCCCAGTTCAGGCATCAACTAGAGTTAAATACCTGTCTGAAATCAAGCTCGAAATATACAAATTATTTTTTTTTTTCAACATGTTCTGACTGAACACTCAGTTACTGATAGGAGATGTTGTCTGTTTGTGATGAAACTTGATGGGTTTTATTCAGTTCTGCCACGTTTACAGCCTACTTAAGGCGGCTTCTTCTTCGGCTGCTTTATTATTATTGTGTTTAATCTTCTGCGGAAAGTGTTCTGCCAAATGAAGTCAGCTCAGAGATGGAAAACCAACATGCTCTGAATTTTAATCCAGCATGCTATTTCACAGCCATTATATTCCGAGTTGAAAATAGTCTCTGAGTTTAAAGAATGGAGCCAAGTGTTCGATGTTGACTGGGGGACTTTAGTTCTTGTTTCTTTGCTCTTTTTGAAGAAAAGCAGATTAATTCTTAGCTGTGAAGAGGGAGCAGCACCGCTTCACGCCAAGTTAGCTGCCTTACTTTAGCGGGTGCCCGGGCTAGAACTGAACTGGTTTTCCCTTCCTGTTGGGTTTCAGAGGGCGAGAAGATGCAGCTGAACGACAACGACGACAACCTGTGTCGGATCTGCATGGACGCCGTCATCGACTGCGTCCTGCTGGAGTGCGGCCACATGGTCACCTGCACCAAGTGCGGCAAGAGGATGAGCGAGTGCCCCATCTGCCGCCAGTACGTGGTGCGGGCCGTGCACGTCTTCAAATCCTAAACCCAGCCCAGCACCGGCTTTCCGAGTCGCCCTTCCAGGATGGCCGCAGGCAGGCAGGGCCTAGGTCAGCTTCTTAGCTCCCAAGAAACAGCATTTTCAACACCAGGACGCAGAGGATCGAGAAACACTTTTTCTACAGCAGACGCAGGCCGGGGGCGGGCAGCAGCGCGCGCTGCCTGCGCGCACAGCGCAGCAGTGCTTCACCGCTTACCCTCCAACCCCTCAGACTGTTTGAGTCAAACTGTTTACAGCAGTTCTTGCTCTCTTCTGAAGAATATCACCTCCGCTTACAGCGTTCACAACTCAGCAAGGGGTCAGGCACCACCTCTGCTCGACTCTTATTACCTTGTCTAGTGCATTAGAAGCAATGAATATATCAGTTGACTGTTCAGCTTTTATGTAATAATAGAATGTAACTGCTGTGACACTGTCCCTGCAACAGTGTTAACAGTAGAAAATATGACTGTAGGAAGCACTGCCATTAACTGTACCTGCACAGAAGCCCTTAAGCAATCTGTTTTGTGGTGATTGCTTCATTCTGAATGTCTGTCCTTACACATGTGAGTGTCTCGGCCATTCTGTCTGAACGTACAGAAAGTGCTGTCAGGTTGCAGGGCTCTGCCAGGGGCTGTCCAAATACCAATTACTAAGTGTTTTTTAGTTTAGGAATAAAGTATTTTTTTAACCAGGGGTATAGCAAACCATATTCTTGTGGTCCTTAATCCACTCATGCCTATTGTAACTATTAATCTTACGTGTGATGATTGTACACCATGTGCCGACAACCTGATGTTACTGTGAATACTAATCAGGGTCAGGAAACTACTTGCTGCTAATGTGGAATGTACATGTGGTCTTACTAACCTTAAAGGGGGAGGGCTTGAGCAAGGAGAACAGAAACAGTATTTGTCTAAATCCTCCTGCTTACAGACTTTTTGCTGAGGCCGAGTCACTATTAACCACAGCACCCCTTGGCTAGAGGCTGACTGGTGGTGCTGTCAGCCCTTGGCTGTTTCCAGGCCAGCTTCGTGCCAGCAGCACAGGTAAGGGTCCTCTAGAAGCACAAATTCCAAGAGTCCTGGTAGGGTAGCAGCAAGAACAGCTCTTGTGCTGGGGCCAGGCTGCCTGCGGCCCAGCATGGCCATCTTTTAAGTTGCCAAGCAGGGAGGAAGGTCCATCCTTGGTTCATCCGTGCTGCAGGTTCTCCATTTCCCCTGTGCTCCCAAAGTACCAGAAGCAGGGCTGTGTTTAGCCTTGGCTGTGGCACTAGAGGACTCTGACCTCTGTTATGCTGGCCTGCCTGCTCTTGGCTTCTATGAGAAAAAGGCAGCTGTCTTAGAAAGTAGCTCCTCCTCAAGATACAATACACAGCTTAGAGCCACTGCTGGTTATTTTTCAGAAGGGAGCAAACCTCTCACTGGCTTTATTTTTTAGAAGTAACTTTTTAACAGTACTGAATTCCTGGACTCTCTGCTCAGTGGGTAAGCTGATGAAGAAAAAACATACCCTGTGTTATTTCCATGCTGATCATTAGCCACACAAGATTAATAAAGATTTGTGATGGGCTTTCTCAGCCTCTGTCTCTTTCCTTCACCAGCTGTGGGAGCACTCTTGGTGCTTTAACCTTCTCCTTGAGTTCCTCTAGACAGGACCAAGTCCAAGTGCTGTGAAAGTGCTACCTGTAGCTTCAGCTGTCAGCCCTGGTGTGGGCCGAGGCCGGACACAGGGACACAGAGCCCAAACAACCCCCTGTCGGGACAGAAACCCCCAGAGCCAGCGCCTGTTTTTGTACAATTGTTTATACAAATTCAACAAAGGTAAAACTGCATCAGGAAGGTCTACGAAAACAACACCGTACAACAATGGCACTTATGAATGCAGAATTTTACAATCAGGAAATAACCATGTTATAAACCTTAAATGAGAACTCAACTCACACTTCAAAGAAAGAGAGACTACGTTTGACCATTTATTCTACGGCTGGACTCACTGTATAAATTAATTTTATATTGAGTACAAGAGCTCATGCTACAGAGTGAAACCCTCCTATGTGCAAAAGCTGAAATTGGAATTTTTTTTGTTTTTAAAATTTTGAGAAAAAGGTGATTTCTATACAGATAAAAGTGTTTTACTTCAACTATAATTTACACCTTATTTCCACAACATGCTTATGTCACTTCTGAAGTATACAAAGCAGGATATAAACTTCCATTAAAACATGCTTTAAGTTGAAAGTATTAACCTACTTTTCCTGACCTGGGCACATTTGTAGATAGATACTGTCTACGAAGTATAGGTTAAGTTCTCGCCTACCATAAGTAAAGATAAAAATTGGCAATCAAAACCAAAACACTGGTAATGCATTCAAACATTGCATAAATAATTTTTAAACAATTTTTGTACAAAAATAGTTCTGCATAATGTAAGATGTAACAAAACAAAACGTGTTAAGAAGGCAGAAATGCAGTGCGTGGTCCACTGTAATGACACCAACTTCATTTTTTTTTTTTTTAATTTTTTTTTGTCATCGTCGTCGTCGTTTCAAGAAATGAAAAGCAGAAATCAAATTTACACTACCAAGCACATGCTGTGGTACTTTAAATAACAGTATTTTCTTGGAGATCAGTCGTCTTCCGGGTGTGAACAATTATCATCAGTAACAGTCGCCTTATGAATTTGCATAAGAGCCAGTGCAGGACATCCCAGGTAGACTGAATTAGTGGCACAAGTTGTAATTCTTAACATGGGTAGTTTCATGTTTTTCTCTCCTCGACAAGAGTTGTAAAATCCAATCGTGGTATTTTCCAATATTCCAAGTTCCCAATTGAAAATAAAATCCCTACGTGTTCTCAGTCCCCCCACCTCCCCCAGCCCACCCCAGTATTTACACATGTCCTTTAACTAACTCAGTTTTTGCAGAAGTTTTTCTTCCACTTGCCCAAACTGAACACTTACTGACATCTCTGCGATGAACTGCTCGCAGCCTTCTTTTGTCACTTGCTTGCAGTACCTCAGGTCGATCTGGCAGATGTTTCCACAACGTTTGAAGTAAGACAGGCACTGGTCAGTAACCTTATTGCAGTCTGACAGAGGAGAAAGGGAAAAAAAAAAGGGGGGGGGGGGGGGGGGGGGGGAATTTGCCACCCTGTGCCCGTGTGTTTTGGGCTTCCCCCCAGCGCGGTCGGTTCTTCGCGTCAGCGCTTGGGGTCCGC
>WUAM01000133.1:3269673-3293617 GCA_024336885.1 Actenoides hombroni
GTGAAAGGAGGGCAGAGAAGTGGAGCGAGATGGAGGAGCGAGGGGGGTGCGCGGTGGGGGGGGTGTGGGATGGGAGAAATTTAGCACCATGTCTTGCTTTGTTCTTGGTTTATCCCGACCGCGGTTGGTTCTTCTCATGATCCCTTTGTGTAACCACCGAGACAAAGCCAAGTGCACCAGATGTGCAGAGCGTCGGTAAATCCCCCGCGGAGGATGAGCGAGGCACAACCGGCAGCTCCGGGGACAGGCAGGGCAGCTGCCGGGTTATTTACACCCCCCCTCAGGGGGAACTTACCCAAGGGGCAGGGGAAGAGCTGGACAAATCCTCTCCCGCTGCGGTGTGCTTCACTCACACAAGTCCAACACCACTGGGCAATTCCCATCCTCCCCCCAGCTCCCCTGTGTTCGTGTTGCTCACCTGATAAATTAATTTCCGTTAACGAATCCCGCGTGGTGGTTCCAACCGCGGTCAGCAGGTTAATGGACTGATCTGTCACATGATTACAGTAACTGAGATTGAGTTTGGAGAGCAGGGGCATGTGCCTTATGATCAGCCGCAAAGAAGCATCTGTAATATCCAGGCCAGCCAAACGCAGCTCAACTATGTTCCGTAGTTTACTCCGGTTGTCGATCTGACCTGGAAAGCAGAGGCAGGAGGTCACTCCCACCAAGCCTCGCCCCGCGCCGCAAACATCTGCAGGTCTATATGAAATGCACCGGTGACACGCAACACCGCTGCCCTACGTCAACTTCAGACGCTTTGGCCTGTCTGGAGCTTTGGAGGGGACATCAGCAGGAACACTCGTCTATTTTTGGAACAGGCACGTGGGCAAAGCCACCTCCTGATTTCAAAACAAAAGGGATGAAAGTAACTGCAGGGGCCCAGCGGAATTACACGTCGGGAATAAGCAGTAGGCTGTGCAGTGCATGCCAGAAAGCAGATCTGATTTGCTCAAAATTTCACCTGAGCTGATATCCGGGCGAATGTGGCATGACCCACAGAACTGCTCCTTCCCTGAACTGGAAGAAAGTGTTTCCATACTCTCTAAAGTACACCCGTTGCAGCCTGAAGAGAAGAAAGTCAGACAGAAAACCAGCACAGTGGCTCAGATGACTGTTCAGCAGCCAGAGAACATCACTCGTTACCCAGTGGCTCTCAGCCAGGAGGTGTTGCGAGTCACTACTTCCAACACCTTGCGCGTCAGCGAAGCCCGGAACCCCGCCGGGCCTGGCTGCGGGGAGCGGGGGGTGTTTCTGCCCGGTTCCTCCAAGGGGGACTAGCAGCAGAACGTGCCACAGAATGGCTGGGACGGGTCCCCCGCGCTCCTCCCGCCTGTTACCTGGCCGGTTATCTGTGGGTGGTGACAAGAGGTCTCTCATTTGTGCGTCTTTCAGTCCTTCTGCCCACTGCACGTCCAGAGTTCGGAGTAAAGGACAACTGGAACTACAAAGTGCCGACACCGCTATCCATGAGCACCCTGATAACAGCAGGTCTCGCAGACCTGCGGATACAGAAGAAGTTGGAGGACGTGACCGACCCAGAGACACCCGTGGTGAGCTCTGCTACCACAAGCAGGTCGGGCAAAGCCCGGTGACAAACAATCGAAGCGCTGCGGGGCCAGCAGGGACCCCGTCAGCCTCCTGCCCAGCTCTCCACCTCTCCCCACCACCCGGTATTTCGTTGCCCCCCACTACCCACGTCAGCCCAGGCACTTCCCACAGCAACCTGACCTGTCGACAAAAGCCTGCCTCAAATTAGTTTACCCAGCATGACAAGTAGTCACAACGTAGTTAATTTTGGGCCCATTTTAGCCCACTGATGCTTCATTCCTACATGGTTAACTCATCCCGGGACGCCCAGATCCCTGCAGAAGTTCCCCAGAGACTGCAGTTCAGACACAAACTGGTTTGCTAAATTCAGTGAAGTGGTCAAAACCCATCACTTACCTGGCAGTCTGTTGATAAGCCAGCTCAGCTGCTTTTTAGATATATTTGTCCAGCTAAGATCAAGGGTTACAGGCTGTCTCCTAATAATGCCACTAAGCATAAGTGGAGTGATGGATTTACAATGGTTTAAATCTATTTTGGTCCATAATCTTTTGTCACAGCACCTACCCAAAAAGAAGAAAAGCCAACAGCACTTAATTCAGCACTTCTTTTGAGTTCTGCAAGACTTTAAAAGGTGTCGTTAAACAGCAGGGGGAAAAATGACAGCATTTAACTGAAAACAGCAAAACTTCAGGCTGAGCAATGGTAAGATAAGCACAACACGGTGCAGTGATACGTAGGTCTGAAGCTTCTCCTTCAGCTACGTCATGCAATAAAGCACAAAATTATTTCCACAGAATCACAAGTGCCAACAACTTCAGATCCCATTTTAAGTCATCGCAGCACTTACTAAAACCCATTTCCTGAAGACAAGCCACACCCTCGTGCTCACCTTTTGAATAAAAAGACTGGTTTTAAATAGTGCTGTCCTGATTTCTCCTGCACATTCTTTGCTTAAAACCAGGGAATTCAGTAAAACAGATCCCCCCTCTCTCCTGTTCTGTGTTTGTGTTGTTGCTATCTACGTGGCTTATGCATTTTTACGCTTTCTTTATTGTTCTCCAAGGACACCAAGCAAAAAGTCCTAACAAGCACAGAAGAGCCTGCATTTCCCACCCCCCTACCTCCCTCATTAGAAAATACTGGAGTGGAAAAGGCATTTACCAGCTTTCTGTGACACCAAGAAGCCCATGGAGGAGCCACTCCACACACACCTTCTTGCACTGAATTATCAACCTCTCAACTTTTCTGTCATTTACCCCATTTGTGAGGAGGATGTGCCAGAAAGGAGCCTCTGTTACAGTCTGCCCGTCTGCGTGCACATTACAGTCAGATCCGAGGTGACAGCCAACAGGAGACTTCACTGGGAGTTCAGTGGAACAGAGAAATCTGTCCACTGGTGCTTCCTGCTGCTGCACAGTCACCGACAGTGTCGGCACTCACACGCCGGTACCCCGAGCACCGAAGGGACACGCTGTGAGTAAATGCAATTAGGGAGGGATCCCTCCCTCAGCTCTGCTGGTCCGGGACCCAGCGAACGGCATCGCTCTCCACAGCCCCTCTACAAGGGAATAATCAGCACGGACCTTCTGAGGAGAACATCACGGGCACTGGGAGATCTTCCCTTGTATCTCCATAGATATTTAATAGCCGAGCTGAACAAACAACTGCATTAGCAATCGGCGAGTCCTGGGGCAGAACGACACCGAGACTTGGCGTGACCTAGACTGGCTGTTCCAGCAGGAGAGAACATTGTGGTGTCTAACTACAGAACAGGCTGCTCTGGGGCCCTACAGCCCTGGCGGGCTGATGCTGAGGCTGACACACACCCAGAGTGCACACAGTTCCCATCAGAGGTGCTGGGAACGGCTGTTTCTGGGAAAGCACCAGAAGATGTGCTACTCCTCCAGACACTGCCAGTCACCCCTTTTCCACGGGGTCAACAGAGCTTCAGCGACAACCTGCACACCTCTTTCGGGAGACAGTAACGCCTCCGTCACCCACCTCCCTTCCGAGTCCATCCCACCACCCGTCAGACCCTCCTTACCATCTGTTCCAGGTCTTGCAAACTCTCATACAGATGCACAAGTCTCTATGACTGAGGTAGCTAAAGACAGCCATCCAGACTTCCCTCTGCATCACGTGGGCCGCCCCGTCATCCAGGGGGAGCGAGTCCGGAGGGGGGCTGATGGGAGGTGGCCGGATAACGTGCCGCTCCATCTGGATGCATTTGGGAGGAGAGAGCGAAGGCGGTGGCCGGGTTATTCCCCGCGGTGTGCTTCGCAGGCTGGGGATCAGCTGGTGCCTCAGCTCCCGGGGAGTCCCGTTCAACCCTTTGCTGAACCTATGGAGTCTCTCGCTGTTGTTCAAAGCGCGCTTAGGCTCCTCGTTCTCGCTCTCAGGTTCAGATTTGATGGGTTGGTGATTCTCATTGGCAAGGCTGTTCTCGGTTTTTTGGATCTCCTGGTTAAGCTCCTTGCTGAGCTCCTTGCTCAGTTCCTTATTGGGAAGCCGCCTTTTCCTCCTCATCTTAAACTTCTTCTTGTCCCTGGGCTCGGCACCCTCCGTGCTGGGACCCGCAGTGGGCGAGCTGGACCGCGACTGGTCGCTATCCTTGGACCTGGGAGGTGCTTCTGGCAGGTCATCCTCTGGCTCCTGCTTCAGGCGCCGCAGGGGTTTGATCATGGCAGTTCGGTCATCTGGAGCCTTCCACGATCGCCGCTGCAAAGGAAGAGACACGGGCTGACTACCGGAGCGAGAAGCTGCTCGGCAATACTTCACCTGCTGATGCTCCACGCAGGCAGCCCTGCCCTGGGGGGGTCGGGCCACCTGCCAGCACCAGGCCCCACCCCTCCGAGCACAAGGGTACATTCATCGGCCAAAGGTATCAAGTTCAAGTGCCACGAAGGGCGAGGAGTCCAGCTATCGGCTCTCCGGACGCCGAGAGCGCGCTAAATGCATTTATTCACCAGGCACAGTCCTGCAGATTCGAGGGCCTTACTCACTCCACAGCGGACAATTCACACACCGAAGGCGAGCAGCGCACGATCGACAGCTTTTCCCCAGGAGGCCAGAAGAAACCAGGCTTGGGACACCATCCCCGGGGTGAAGCACCCGCTTCCAACACCAGTGGACGTGCGGGTGTGCCCAAGAGCCAGGGGCCGGTTTCTGAGGCCTCCTGAATCGCCCTCACCGACCCGCGCCGGATGCTCAGCCCCGTTCTGTTGTTTAGCTGCTCCTGTACATCCTGCTAAACTCTGCTCATCCTCTCCAGCTCCCCACACCTCTGGAGCATGCAGAACCAGGGGGGAGCTGACTGGCAGGGCTGACCCGCAGTGTGGGCTGGCAGAGGTTGGCTGGTGCCTTCTGCCCTGCCCTGGTCGCTGTTCCCAACAGCGAACTGCGCTTGGCTTGCTCGCGTTCATCAAATCTCTTTGGTGCACACCGGACAGAAGCGTAAGAGATGCGCAAACTAAGACCAGGCAAGACTTCAAGTCTAATCTGATCACTACGAGCAAGAAAGAAGCCACCAACTGTTAAAACGAAATAGCTGTAATAAGAAGAGATCTGGACTGGCGAGAAAAGGTGAACTGCTGCGAACACACTCGTTAGATCAGGAGGTCTACGCTTTCACAACAAACTAATTGGATCAAGTCAGTGGACGTGCTCCTGTGCTTCAGAACGCGGCGCAGAGCGGAGAAAGCTGATGGCCCTGCCTTTAAATTAACATATTATAAAGGGAGAGGTCATGGGAAGTTAATGACAGGTTAGAGTTAAAAAAAATTACATCAGACTGTGAGCAGTTTGCAGCATCCTTCAGACAGAGCGCTTGGTTTAAAGGTATGGGAGGTCTGTTAGCGTGCCCGAGGGCGAGAGGTGACGGATACTGGTGTGGCAGGTCACCCTGGCTCCCCGGGGTGGGGACAACGGGGGCTCTGGGGAGGTGCTGCAGTGCACACACGAGAAGCTGCGTGGCAGGGGCAAGATTTGGCTGCAAAGGAAGAGTGAAACATCAGCATAGAAGCAGGATTTCATTCCTTGGGTCCTCAAAACGCAGCTTGCTGCTGTGTTTTAATCTGGGACAATCAGAACAGCTAAAGCCAGACACTGCAGCTCAACTATCCTGGAGTGTAAAGGTTTCTATCAGAGAGAGATTCTGTAATTTTGGGATGTAAATGGGATAATAAAAACGCCTGCAGCGATACAAAGACATGACTGATAGACAAAGGGGCTCACCATTCAGCTCACGTGAGGAGAAGGGATTAAAAGGGATTGAGAACACATCTATTAAAAAGGCAAAGTACCTTCTTCCTGAAGAGTTTGTCTTCTGTTCCAAGTTTTAGCTGTTGGAAGAAAGAAAAGTAAAAACCCCAAACCACGACATTTGTTGTGCTGTCTGGTGAAGGTTTGGTCATCCCCAGTGCCTTCCTCATGCACTGTGGGGCCTACATGGAGCAATCTGAGCCAGCCATAAACACTGCAGCGAGTCCAGAGGGATAGGGAAAGGAAAGCATGGCCAGAAAAGGCAGATGCATGAACTGGAGAGGTGAATTTTGCTCTCGCTCCACCAAAGCAACCCCAATCCCTACGTTTTCCATACTGAAGCGCTCCCACCGTCAAGCCTTGCAAGGTGGACCGACTGCTGCTCCTCGTGAACCTCACATGCAATGCAAAACCAGCCACTGACTCTGAGTTTTAAAGCCATCAGCCATTTACTCACGGGACGTTAAATCTAGGTCCCCATTTCTACCTCTGCAAACCAGCATTTCTCTATATCCCAAGTACCGTATTTTACAATCCTCGTGACCAATTCTGAGTCTCCCTGCCTGGCCCAAGAGCTCCTGCTCTCCCACTCAGGGAAAAGCTGTCTACAGGGCTGCTGGGAGCTGCTGCTCCTCTCTGCAGGCTGCAGAAGGAGTGTCCTTTGGAGAGGACCTGTGCTGGGTTAGCCCGGTCCACCCCGACTCAGCCCAAAGCCAGCTCCCAAGCGCCACCAAGTGGAAAGAGACCAAAAAGGTTTCCATTCAAAAGGGATTTTTCACCTCGTTCCCCCACTCCAAGCACGGCAAAGACTTTAGTTAAAGCAGGCTTCCCAGCGTTCGGACTAAACCAGCCACAGCCCAGCGTTTTCAGCCTCTGAACGTCACGCCGTTCGAACGGCCGTCCTGTTAGACCGGCAGCTTTCGGAAGGGAAGGGAAAACGCCGCGATTTCTTTGGTAACCATCTGGGCTCGCGAGATGAGCTAGAAGCCAGAAGGCAAGAAACACCAGCCCCGACCAGCCCACGCGCGAGCGCAGCGGCCCGTCCTACCCGCTTTCTCATCGTGGGTTCCTGGGGTTTCTCGAATTTCCTTTTCCTCCACAGATGTACTTCGTCCGACTTTCTCCTCAGTATCGAGTCCACGGGAGCCTTTTTGGAATGCTCCTCCGATTTCCTCCTGGGAGTTTCTTCGCAGTCCCCTTTCCGTTTGGCGGCATCCGTGACTTCCTTGTTGTCTCTGTTCATTTTCTGCTCCTTCAGCAACGAGCCTGGGAGATTTGATGCGTATTTGAATCCTGGTCCGCGCTTTTGCTTGTACGCCAAAGAGACACAAAACACAAACAAACTTTATACCTTATGCCTTTTGCAGCTCTCTTTAAAGTTGCTTCCCACTCTCCCCCGCAACAAGGGTGGGTCCGTCGCTTTGTAACAGGCAGAATGTTTAGAGTAAAAAGAGTTTCAACCCTTCAGAATGTTATTTTCATAACTATACACTTGCAAGTGTCTGTCTCAGTTTGCAGAGGAAGAATGTTTTGGTAATTCCAAGGGGTACTTCAGGTTATGCAGAATTAGAATCATAGAATTGTCAGGGTTGGAAGGGACCTTAAAGCTCACCCAGTTCCAACCCCCCTGCCATGGGCAGGGACACCTCCCACCAGAGCAGGGTGCTCAGAGCCCCAGCCAGCCTGGGCTTAAAAACTCCCAAGGATGGGGCTTCCACCACCTCTCTGGGCAACCTGTTACTTCTGGATTTGTTTTGTTTGGTGGTTTGGTTTTGTTTTGTATTTTTAAACTAAGAAGTATTTTCACCTTAGGAATTAACATGCAGCAATTCACAGAACTAACCTAAATACTCCCCCAGGTTCTCTGTGAAGCATTAGCTCACGGAACTAACCTGGTTATTAAAGGACTGAAAGCCATCAGTTTATTTCCTTCAACTCGACTCAAGCACAAAATCTGGTACTGGGGAATAACTGTAACTACGAGCCAGAGGGAACGACTGAGATTTTTGTGTCTCCTTCCAGCACCACTTATTCCCATTAAACTCACTTTTCCAGTTTTCCCTGCATGGTTGCACTTTGGACACTCCCAGCAGTTGGGCAGCTCATCGTTCACCACACCGTCCGATTCCTTCACCTGGGGACAGAGAAGCACAACTCAATTCACAACCGTTCACAGGTAGATCATTTAGGGGCATTTCATACAGCTCGTGATTTTTCTCTTGCCCTCCCAACGGGCAAAGAAAAGGAACCCAGCTCACTGCAGGTGCTGCACCATCCTGCTGGTGCTGAGCAAACCCTCGGTCCTGCACAACCACCCTTCTGATGGGGTCAGCAGGGGGAGAAAGCACGCCGGGCAAATTGGTATTTGACAGGGGGTTGAGGTCTGGGCTGGTTCCAAAGGTCAGTGACAATCCAAGTTAACACAGGGCACATTCTGCTCTTGCAAAAACGACCCCCAAAAACCCAAGCCAAACCCCAGGACCGTGATCACGCCCTCACCAAGTGTCCTCCCACACCACTTATCTGCAAAGCCGAGGCCCGTCCCCCGACAGCGGTCTGATCTTTTCACAGGAAGGGATTTTTCCCATACACACGTTAATACCATTTGGCATTTTTCGAAGCAAATCACCCCGCGCTGTAATCAAGTGCTCCTTAAAATATTTTTCTTCCTGGATCAGAACTAGCAATCTCGTGCCTCCAGCCCTCAAGCCAGTAAAAACGACAGTTGCCAAGTCAGCTGGAGAACAGGCACAGAAGACTGGACACAAGAAGGTGTTTTTAAGGTTTCTCACACCCACGGTTACCCAGTTAGTGTGAGGAAGAGGAATGGTTCCTACTTCACTACCTCCGAGAGGCTGGGACATTCTGCTTTTTGAAAGAGAAGATGCACCCACTGTTGTTACACTGCAGTGAAAGCAGAGTCCTGCCCTACACGGCTGAATTTCCACACAGGAGCTTCACGTGACCTTCCAACCAGGAGAAAGGTTCTGAAAAGACACTCCTGTGAATGAAACTGAGGATGAAAAGGAGAGCTAAGCTAAAAATACCCTCCACACGAACACACTCTCACTGATGGCACGTTCATCTTTAAGGGTTTAGTTATATATTCAGGAAAAAAAAGCCTTGGGGAGGGAAGAAAAAATTAACTTATTACTATTGTAGACACCAAAACCACGCCGCTGTCAAACCAAACAGCCGGGCACTGGCAGCAGCCAGCAGGAGACTGCTGCTGAAACAGGCATGGGCAGAGATCTGCAGATTGTTCATGTTTCTGAAATGTTTCCTCCTCTCCTCCCAGCTTGGCAAAAAAGAAAAAAAAAGCACGAGGCTGGGCGGGAGCAAGGCCTTGGGTTTGAGGGAACTGCTTCCTCCAGTCCCCCAGCCAGACAGCAGCCAGTCGAGTTTCACCATCCAGTCAGAGTGATGACATGTCGGTCTCTCTCAGCCAGTCTTCTCCAGTTAATAAAGGAGTAAATGAAGTGGGCAGAATTTAAATACTGGTTTTATCACAACTGTAAGCCTTTGAACCTTCTTTCCCATGGTAGGTGTAAGATACTCCAGGAGTTGTTGTATACATCTCCGCCTCAAGGGAACAATTCCTGGCCCAAGTCCAAGTTGGGAACAAGTTATTTCCCGCACTGAATACAGAACAAACACTCCTGAAGGGAAAGCATTACAGCTCTGTCCCCTCTGTGAAGTTTAAGGAACTGAACAGATGTGAAGAACTGGAAGCAAACTAATTAGACACACACAGACCTGCCACCGAATCCTTCCCGAGCCTTTCAGGCTGGGTGGCAGCCAGTTCTGGGTGTTTGTCACCAACAGCAGGTGGGTGTCTGAGCCACAGCGAGAGGCATCTTCAGAAACAGGCCTGCAGCACAAGGGCAGCAAGTTGGGAAGTCTGAATGTGAGACTACACCGCGGCAAAGTCGTCTTGGTGGGGAATCTGGAGAGCCTGTGATGCTGATCTGACAGCGCCGAGGGAGAGTCACGATCACCAAGATGGTTTTTGTAAGAAACTCTTCAGCAAAATGAGCATTTGTGTTGGGACTGGTAGTTTTGAGGAGAGAAGAGAGTCAGAAACCTCCCGTGGCACTTCTCAGCACATGGAACACCCCGGCTGTCCCCAGCAGGGTCCCAACACACGCACCTAACGCACTCCGGTACCCGGGGCTCCCCCAGCAAGAGGCACCCACAGAAGCCTCCCAAGGCTGCGAGTGTCAGAGCACAGAAGCACCAGAGAGACCCTTCATCTCCTCAAAGATGTCATCACCTGACACTTTTCTTTTCCCACGGAGAAAACCCACCACAAACCTGTACAGCCCAATCTGGAAGCTGAAAAAGGATGGACTTCAAATCAGGGACAACCTGCCCCAGAATACAAATCAGTCACTGCATGAGCCAAACGGCTCCACGAGTTTTGGAGATGTGTCTTGGAGGGAATTCACTGCACCTGGGAATAAGCCAGGAAAGGACACTCCTCTCTTCACCGATCCAGTTTATCCCAGTCTCCCTACAAGTACATTTGCCAGACATTTAGCACTTCACATATACTGCTGCCTATTTACCAAGCAGGACAGGAAGGGACTTTCTCTGGGTGGCCAGGCAAAGCAGCTGCCCTGGGGCCGTGTCTGCATTCAAAGGAGCTTCCCACAAGGACTATTTATGGGTTCCATCCTCTGGGCTTAAGGCCACGTCAAGGGCTCGAGCGACATGTAAACACGGCAGCAGATTTTTGTTTCGCAGAAAATCGTGGAACCTGGGAATGAAGAGCAAGGAGGGATCCAAGGAAGAGGCTCCATTTTCCTTTCGCTGTTCCCCCCAGCATAGTCTCATCTCATCTTCTAAGATGATTTTGAAATCCTCCCAGTGCCCTTTTGTCTCAGGAAATGAACAGTCCCCATTACCCCACCGTTTTAGCTCAACAGAAGCATTGAGAAATTAAAATACAAGCCACGCAAGGCACACACTGTAAATCTCCCACCACTTAATTTTCAGAAACACCCAAAGCCACGTTGTTCCTGGTTACCAAAACAGTGCTCAGAACACCACACATGCAGAAAAGAACAAACAGCACTCGCTTGATTTCACAGATCTGACCCACATCCTGTACAACTAGTCCCAAATGTGGCACGGGGAGAGGAAACCATAGAACTGCCACTAGACAACCATGGTGTCCTCTGGACACAGCCACAAAGTGTCACTGACGCTGCACAACGAGAGGTGGGGGAGAGCAGGGCACGTTCAGGAAGGACTGGAACAGCAGAGCAGCAGCTACGAGCCAAAACCTGAAGGTACCTCTGAAAAGGAGCAGCTCCTTCCCTTGCTTCAGCAGCCCCCAAAGCCTTGTTTTAAGCAGAGCCAAGCAAGCAAAGCTCCCTTTCAGAGCCATCTGTGGCAGGAGCTGCGAGCACCGGTTTCATGAATCAGGGAGACAGCCTCGGTTCTGGTTTGCCAGCTCCCTGCTTTCTGCTCTTAATAAAAGACACACGCAGAGCTCGGCGCAAGGAAAATAAAAGGCTGGGAGAGCATCACCCCGAGTCTGTGTAAGGAACATACCTCTCCCTCCCAGAGATCCCAGAATGGCCCAACTGCTGCTTTCTGGGGCACGGTGTGTCAGAATACATTTGCTTTGGCAAATCACTTTAACCATAAACAAATCAGCAACAGGAAATGGCTGATCAGCTGAAACGAACCAGCTCTGGAGAAAGGAGGCTTCTAAATGTTAATAAGGCAGAGATAGGCCCAAAATGACACTTTTGTTACCAGCCTAGAATTGAGCTGCTCACAGGACTCGAGTCAGCCAAGGGTGAGCGCTCCGGCAGCCTGGAACTGGCTCAGTTTGCTCTGGAGAGCTGCAGAGTCTTCCTCCTGCAACATTTGCTCCTAACAGCTTCAAAGGCAGCTGCTTGGCACGGCTGTGCCTGGACAACCACGAGCAGCAAGCTACTTGTTTGCACTCCCCGTGGGACATGGGAAGGAGCTACCGACACAGGGATGGTGACTGACTCATCAGGCAGATTTCCCTGTCCTCTTGAGCTTCCCCAGCCCAACTGAAACTCTTCACTTCCTTAAACAAGAGGTGAAGAAGAAAGAAAAACAAAACAAAAACCCCAACCCACGAGGCATTTGCATGCACACGCATTTCGGAGGCTGGCCAAAGCCAGGGGAACCCTCCTGCCAGTCAGGTCTGCACGTGCCAGGGCCGTCACCCTGCTCCTCACACCGACTCGTCGCTCGCTGAAGTTTTCCAAGGACAAAAAAGTGAAAGCTTTCCAAGTTCTGTGCACAACTTTTCCATTAAGGTGTTAACTCATCCGGTCGGTTGTTGTTCCCACCACGTATCACATCCTTGTACTCACCTTAAGGCATCCTGGGTGTATGATTTCATTACAAATGGAGCATTCCATTAGCATGAGATTAAACTTGCTCTCCTCCTCTTCCACGGTGTCTTCTTTCCCAGCTTCTCCACACACCAGACACACAGCAGTATGAGGCAACACCGGCTGTTTACACACATCAGAAAGAAGTCTTGAGCGGGACAGGGAAGACACATGGAAACAGAACTCAAGGTGCATTTAAAGTACCCTCAAATTGGAGAGAAATAGGAATTAATTATGCAAACTGCTGAAGGCTCCGGCCCAGCAGAGCAACGAAGGTGAGAGAAACTGCTAACAACTGGGGCTGGGTACTCAGGCCAAGCACCACAGGGTGTGTTTCATGGAATGAAAGTGCTCTCCCCGTAGCAACAGGGATTCATGGGGCATCCCAGGGATGGATGAAAATGCTGGGGGTGTTTTGGGGGGGTCTCTTGAACCTGTGAGCTGACACAGATTGGCGTGCAAGTCACTTCACCGGTGTACAATGGGAAGGAAAAGCAGCAACCTAGAACATCACTATTCACACCCATTAAGCTTCACAATCTTACTAGCAATTTGGCAGCTCCCCTGTATTACAAGCAGGGCAGACAGATGTTATGGGACCCAATCCAGGTCTCACAGCAAGCCCACAACAGAACCAAGAACAGACCTTTTCCTGACTGACAGTCTATTATCTGGGGCCCTGCTCCCAACCCGAGCATGGCAAAAAGCACTGTGCAGACACTTAGAGAGAATCCCTCTCCTGCAAGTGTCACAAGTGAGAAGCACACTGGTTTTTTAATGTCTTACACCGAGGCAGAAAGGGAACTGTGGCACCTCACCTACCTCTCACCCGTGTCAAAGAGCTGAATGGCACTTTAATTAAAAAGCCACCTTTGTGCTAAGAAGCAACAAACTTCTGGGTTATGGCAATAAAGAGACAAGAAAGAAAAAGAAGATCCTCATAAGCAGCTGGCTGTAATGTGAAATGCAACCAATGAGATTGCAAGTCCTTAACTCTTAAGCAGCCGGAGGTAGAGATGTGGTTTTTCACAGCAAGGATCTCTCGTAGATGGAGTGGATAAAATCCCTAAGCAGACACCTGCCCACCAAACCTATGCAGCACCAGTGCATCCAGTGGCCAGTTTGAGACTGGGGAAAGCCTTGCTGGAGTAAGCCATGACAGAGTACAGCTTCTGAGACGTTAGCCACGGGAACACTTCCCTGCTTTCTCATACCAGGAACGTACCCACGCTCCATTTTAAAAAGCATTTTGCAAATGCTATTGAATTTCCACCCTTCCTCCGAGCTCAAAATAGGAATCCCCAGGATCCCACTCCCCCAGCAGGTAAACCAGAGCAAAGCCAAGTCATCCAGAGCCGTAAGAGCTCTGTCCACTTGCTCTGTCCCATCTCCCACACAACAGGTATTTATATCCACACACGAGAACAAACACCCCAGTACCATTTTTCTAGCTGGGAGTGAGGCTGTCTAGGAAATCTCTGTGCCCCAGCTAGCTCTGTCCCACTGACAGGCTGGCTGTCACTCTCACGACTTGTCCTCCCAGCACAGAGCCCTTCAGACCTATTCCATGCAGCATGAAGTGTCCCGGGCACTCCTGTTTCCTTTCCTGATTGAACTAGTGATGCAGAAGAGTTTCCTGTTCTCTCAGCAGCAGCACAGGCTCTCTGAAGGCTTCCGAGTTTAATGGAAGTCTGTGTCTAGTTGACATTGTCAACGTTATTAACCAGAGGAAAACACAACCCCAGAAGTGCAGGGATCACTGCTTCCCCAGAGCCTTGCTTGCACGTTTTGGGCTGGGAGCTGTTGACAGGTACTGCCACAGATTCCTGCTGCAATTGTCTGAGAACACAACGAGCAAGAGTGAAAACAATAGGACTGGTTATGGCAATGTAGAGCACCCTTAAAAGTTACAACGGTTCAACTTGCAGGTTTTCTATGCTTTTGGTCCTCCCAGGAAGTCTGTAATAATGCCCCCTGCTACTTACACCTAAGAAGAGCAGACATGCCTTCCCCAGTGCGTGCAAGGGTTGGAAAAGGAATCAGAGCAGTGCAGCTACCGAGCCTTGTGCTCTAACCACAGCTTCTGGATATAAAGCTGCAGATACTATGAAGAAAATTACTTCTTCATTAGAAGAGGAGAGATGAGAGGATGACTACACTCAGCCAGAAGAGAACCCAGTTCATCTCCAGAAGGCTCAGCCTGTGTTATCGAGAGAGAAACAGCTTAGCATGAAAGTTTCCTTCATCAGTCAGGACAAGAAAGCACACTGCAGCCCTAATTTAATCCCTCCACTAAAAAGGCAGCACAATTTCACTATTTCTTCCCCCCGGAGAATAATAAATTCTTCATCCATGCTGTTCAATTCATGCCACACTCCAGGAAATCAAGCGTTCAAAGAAAAGATACTTGAGCTGCAAAAGCACTCTGTGGAAAGGTAGATATTCTATGTACTTTACTGAAAGATCCAGCAGAGCTGAATCCAATCCTCTATGTCAAGAACAGTGCATGGCGTAGAACAGGACATGGAGTGAGCTACCAGAAGCAACTACTGGAAACCTTAAGTGCTTATCAGGTTTTTTTTGTCAGTGTCAGACCAAGTCATTTAATGCCCCCACTTCAGTTTCCTCATCAGAATTAAAAGGGAAAAAAACCCCACCCAAACAACTAAGTAAAAGCAATTGTAACAAGAGTTAAGAGAGAAATCAGTATCAATGTGGTGACATTTGAGTTATGAATAAATAACACTCCTTTCTTCAGAAGAAAAAACAAACAAACAAAGAAAAAAAACCCCAAAAAACAGAAAGCCAAACCCTTAACAGCAGCATAAACAAGACTTTCCAAAGAATAAAGATAAAAGCCAAAGCTAACAGGGGTACTGCGGACATAAGGCCTGAGGAGAAGCTCCACAACAGTCAGTATGAAAGCAATGGATTCAAAAGCTACTTGAACAAGAATAATCTGTCAATATTTGTTAAATACAGCACTGTCACTTACAACTCAAGAAACTTCTAAGCAATGTATCACAGGAGCCCAGGAAACCCTCTTTGACTGCCTGTTTGTGCTGTTTTGATGTTCACCCCTCGATGGCCATTTCCAGTCCCTGAGAAGACAAGACCCTGGCTTGATGGCTCTTTGGGCTCATCTGGATCAGTCCCCCCTGCTATATGCCCAGGTGACAGCAAACAAATGGAAATTCAGATCTCAAGGAGCCTGGAGCTGGGGTCACCAACACCAGAACCTCGGAAGATGCCAGTTGAAGATTTCCTCATATCTTAATTTGGTTAAGTGGTTAAGATGGTAAGGATGGTCACAAGGCAGCTCTCCTCAGGGAATTCAGAGATCCAAACTGAACAGGCCTCTTCTTCCTTTGAAGCAGAACTACCCACTCTCTCCCCTTCTCGCCCAAACCCCAGAATTTCAGTGTGATTTGAGTGCCAATTCCCACCATACTGATAATCTCCACTTCTCTACTCCTGCGAATGAAAGCTGTGCTATTGAGCTTTAGCAGAATTCTGGTTTAAGATTTAGGGAGGATAAAAATCAACGGGAAGAAGAGATCTGAACCAGGAGGGGAGGGGTTACCCTGCTTTCTCTGATGCACTCCAGAGACCACTCAGTTCTCAGTTCCACCCCTCACCACCAGGAGATACGGGGAAAGCAAAGTCTAACGGAGCTACAGCACCAGGGGCACTTACTGCGATACACTGCCTCATAATGCAGGACTGTTTCATCCTGCCAGGTCCCCCGAATTTCTTCATGTCCTTGCAGAAGTGACACTCCCCGCACTCCGTCCGCAGACAGGCCTCGCACTTGCGGCATCGCGTCCTCCTCCGGCGCGCCCCGGCCGTCGTCCGGTTAGCCGCGAGCTTCACCGCCGAGGTGGTGCCCAGCTTGCCCTTGGGCCGGCCGACTGCCCTGTTCTGAAAGAGCCAGACACACGAGGTTAATGGCACGTCCCACTCATCGTCCCGCTCCCCATCCGCGCGAGAGAACTTCCCTCGGACAGGAGCTGGCTACGTCTTTCGATGTCAAACTGACAAGCGCAGGCAGACGGGTAGCGCTCGGCCGGTGCACGCCACTGTTCTCAGAGCTGAAGGACTGCCCTTAACTTCTCATGAAAGAAGCAGTTATAAAAAGACAATGAAACAAAGGCCTAAAGGAGACCCCAAACCCAGAGCAAGCCCACTTCAGCACGAGGGCAGGGAGAAGCAATTGACACACAGCTCCATACACGACTGAGGCCCAAGTGATGTGTCTGACTTAGGTCAAGACATGATCTGTGCCACTGCTGAGCAGCTCTTAAAATTGTGCTCAGGTTAAGCCAGGTCTAATTTCCTCTGCTGGAAGTGGAAGACTCCAAGGAGGCAGCAGAAGTAATTCTGTGGTTAGGTACAGCAGAGAAAGACTGACAACGGCTCGTGCCTCAGCCACGTCCCTAAAAATCCAGGTGAGTACAACCTACTGCCAAGTGATAAAGCAGGAAATAAAACCACAAAAACTACAAACCCCTTCCAAAGTAGCTCCCCTCATACCCAGTATCAGCCAGTGCTCAAAACCAGGACACTAACTGATGCTGTGCAGAGGCTAAAAAGGGCACTGCAGGTCTAGATTTCAATGACCTTTAAGACAGAAGCTAGAGAAGCACAAAAAGGCTTTAAATTATTAAGTTAATTGCAACATATTCACTCTGAATAACTAAATTTCCCATTCTCATCAGAAACTCCCAGTTAGACACAAGAACTCCCAGCTCAAGCCAAACATCACTAAATACCAGAGCATCGTATGGGGCTAATTATGGAAGAACTGGTTTGGCTCATTCTTACCACTGACAGCTTTGTCCATAAAGATGATAATACCAGGACTGCAAAGCTCATCTGGTTTAGCATTTACACAATTTCTCCCCTTTCTGCATATCTCAGCACATGACCGACAGCCCGGCCACTTTCACTTTCTGTTCCTGCTGAATTGTGGGTAATCACCAGGGCACGTTGGCCATAGAAAGCCATGGAGAATTCCCATGGCTGTTTAGCAAACTTAAAACTCGAAGAACATTCTACTTGGACCTAAAAAGGGCTCCCCAAAGTATCCTACTACATAACCCTAAAGAGAAGCCACATCGCTGAGTGTTTGGATCCCCTTCCCAGCTGCCTTGGCAAAGCTCCAGTGACCAAGATGCTGATGTTTCAGCAGAGACTCCATCCCAGCAACCTCGGTGCTGGGAACGCGGAGGAGCCTGGAGCTAGACCTCTGAGCCCTCTCTCCCACAGACCTGCTATCGTAGCTGAGGTGGGAGAAAAGCATCGCTTAGTCCTCAAGGTTACACAGATAGCAGCAAGTTCTTCCTGACCCTCCTCCCTCCAGAACGGTTTTTCCTTCTGCTCGCAGGTGGAATCGCGCTGTGCCCTGAGAACAGCCAAGAGGAGCTTCCTTCCCACCAGCAGCCACCTGGATTGCAGATCAATTGCAGACACTCTAAAGAATAAATATTTACCTTTTAGACCAACTTTTCAGCCTCTCAAGGATAAAGCCAGCTCTGCCAGGACTGGTTTAGAGGCAAGCTAGATAAGGGATAATTTGCTTCCTTGGCATGAATCACTCCTCCGTTCTCTCTATCAGAGTCTGTAGGAGAGCAGCTAGAGACACGACCCGAAGGCTGGACAGTGGGGGGAACAAGTTAAACCAAAATATGTACAACCACCTGGGCAGTTCCCCTCTGCCAAACAGCACAGGGAAGATTCCGCACGAGCATCTGACTCCTTCCCGCTAGGTTTGAACATAATTAAGTTTTTAAAGAAGGTAAACAACAGTGACAACAGCATCCAAATGGTCTCTTTAAAATGCAATCTCTTTCAAGGAAAAATCAAACTCTGTACTTTTCCAGCTGAAAGACAACTCCTGGTTCCGCCACAGTAACACGAGCCAAGTCCTCCTCCTGAGGACAGCGTCTTAAGCGCCAGGGCACTGCAAAGGCACAAGGGTAAGAAGGCACCAACTGAGCACAGAATGTGAGAATCCTGAGAGGAAAAAAAGTAAAAGAAAAAAGAGGCAGGAAGGTGAAGGTACAAGACCAGGTCTGAAGCCAGACCACCCCACCCCACTCGGATTTCCTCACAAATCACCACCACGCAGCAGATGGCAGAGGTGCAACCCCCCGACCTCACTGCACGCAGCATTTCCTACCTCCCCAGACCTCTCCACTGCTCCTTAGGAAATTCAAGCAACGGTCCTAGCTGGGTTTGTACTAATTTACCAACCCACCAATCCTCGATCCGAGCCACGTTTTCACTCCAGGATGTCACAGCCAGCGAGGCTAGAGGGGCCTTGCAGGATTTCCCACTAGTATCTAGTTTCAAGGGGCTCCGAAGTGGTCGCTTAAAAACCTCCACAAGAAGAAAATCTGGCCTGTGGGTTGCTATCCCAGAAAGGGGCTGGGATTCAAGGGGGTAGAAGGAGCCTCCAACATGACTTGGGGTTTATTTAGCATGTGGCAGCCAGCCAGATAAATTCCAGGTCTATGTTAGCAAAGAGATGCTGCAGGATTTCCAGCTCAGGCTGCAGCTTTACCATGTCCCAGCACTGGTAGCAAAACTAGGTTAAAACTTCCTTCCCAGCTCTGTGCTGTAATTTGTCTCCCTCCCGGAGCAACTCTGTGGAGCTGCCTTGCAAACCATGAGCAAGTGGTAGGGGATGGCTGGATTCCTTAGCCTGGGTTTACCACTGTGACCAGCAAACAGCAGCTCCACAGCCTCAAGCTCAGGACTGGGAGACCACCGAGTCCTAAACTAGGTTCTGGCCCAACAGTCTCCCACCTGCGTGGCAGAGCCATCATCTCCTTCCCAAGGAGATGGGCTGAGACCCCCAAGCACAGCCTGTGCCTGCTGACTCTATAGTCCCCAATCCCTCTGACAAATGTCAAGAAAAGGAAGGGTGTACAAACCCTGGAGAGATTATTTTAAATATTTTTTTTCCCCTTCTTAAATCTCACAACAAAAGCCTGGGAGTTGAGACAGAGCCTGCCTGCAATACTACCACAAGCAATCCCCCATGTCCTCCAGTACCTCCACAGAAACCATGCCCATACTTCTCTGGCTACAGCAAGAGTCTTCAGAAGAGGGTTAGGAGGATGCTGAAGTGATGACAACCACTCTCCCAAGCTCCCAACAAAGGCTGTGCAAGTGGCTGATGAAACATTAGGATTAACGTACCAAATACCTGCCTCTGTTACACTGAAACCTAGAAAGCTGTTGGACATGCAATGCCCCCTAAAACAAGATACGTTAACTAAAATCCTAGCAAGAGGTCCTGATATCTGGGTTTTTTGTTGTTCCCCACCACATTACTTCCACACAACACACAAAGGGAACCTCCTCCCGCCCCTGAAGCAGAGACCGCATGGCTTCTGCAGCCCCTGGGCACTGGGGGTAAACTCAGACCATCAAACCCAACACCCCAAGAACTACCAGGCCATTTACAAATCATGAACTGGGGATCACCCAACACGCCCACCCATCGGACAGGAATGGGGACACATTTGCAAATTGCTTTTCACAAGTGCTAGGCTCCTACAAACCCCACCTATCAATTCCAGTGATTAGGGGACTGGGTGGGGTGCTCAACAGCAATCCAGGGCTGTGCAGAACTGGGAATAAGCCCAGGTAAGGCACTTCCAACTCTAAACACACCCCTAGGAAATGCTACCTGGAGAGTCACTACTCAGAACACTGGTTTATGTCCTGTGCTGGGTTATCTGCTTTGGCAGGAGGGTTGGACTTGACGGTCTCTATAGAGGTCCCTTCCAACCCCTACCATTCTATGATTACCTTGACTACGGACAAACATCTCACTGCCTGCTTACAGGCACCTTAATATGTCATTTCCCTGCTGGGCAGTCACCAAAAAGCCCCTTGCCATCACCAGGGTCAGAAGCAGCAGAGGCTCTATGGGCCTCTGCCCCAGCACAACTTTTACTACAACAGAAACACCACTTTGATGTTTGAGCAACAGATTTCTAACCTTCACAGCTGCAAAGCAAAACTCAAAAGACCTCAGGTAAACAAAATCACCAAGAGCATCAGGCTTTGGAGACAACACTTCAAGGGCTATCAGCTGTTAAATGCATCATTAAGTAGGTGCTGATGTGCCCCAGCTGCTATCCCAACACCAACAGGGCTCTGATGGACTTGCCACCCCGCAACTTCACATACAAACTCCTTTGCTCTGGAGAGATCAGCTGACCCTGCAGACAGGAGGTCCTGGTCCTAAAAAGCAAGACTGACAAAGCTTGCAGCCTAGAAACTTCTGGCCTCTCTACCTGGGCATGGGTCTTATCCCACCACTCAGCTTCAGACCCAGGACTTGACGAGCACCAGTCCTTCACACGACACCCCACCCCAGTGCAATTGGTTTAACAGAATTAGAGTAGACAAAATTAATTACCGGTTGTTTCATTATAACATCTGACAAATAAACACTAAGGAATGAAAAAAAAAAAAAGCCACCTATATTAACCCCCAGCTCCTAACTGTTGTCAGCTAAAACCACCACCCTAACCCTGCTGGGTCACAGGCTGACCCCAGGCTCTGGAGAAGCCCACGAGGTGCCACAGCAAAAGCTTCTGAGCAATTTAGTTGCTTCTTTCCATAGCATCAGAGGTGGGCAGACACAGACGTGCATTTCCAAATCAAACAGGTAGGAAGTTCTGGGGGACCAGGCTCCCTGCTTGCTGCCCAGGGCCAGTGAGCAGCACTGTCCTCTACTGCTCCAGTCATGTGTCCCTCTCCTAGCCTCCTAGGGACGTAGTTTTGACCTTCCTGCTAAGAAAACCAGTCAAATTGGCAATTACCAGCAGTGGCAGAGACCAGCAACACACATACCAATGGCACTGGACTGAGATCCACCAAAGTCACGTTACAGAGGTCTCCGAAACAGACCCTGCCATTAACTCTACGTTAACCCTGCAACAGGGGACTGGCAGAAACCCCCCTGGCAGGCTGACAGCCCGTCACACGCACACCGCCTCGCGCTAGATAATCACAACCAAGCCTACAGCTCGTCAGCATTAAACCCTTCCATCTCTTCAACAATTAACAGCAAGCTTTGTCAAGGGAAGAACTTAAGAGGAAGAAGGCCCGGGATGATGTGACTGCAGGAATTCAGTGGGGACGAGGAAGCAGCTCGTTGAAGACAGCAAAACTCACGCTGATGCCAAGAATAACCCTAAAAGCTGTATTAGCTGGAGAGTGCCAGCCAGCACCACACAGCTAACACGGCTGACTAAGGCCTATCTGCCCAAAACTCTACATGTGCCAGCTCCAGGGGAGTCATCTCCCTCCACCCGTGATGATTTACTGGAGTCACACCACCCGCACATGCTCACGCTGGGGTGGAGGTGTCCTGCAAGGCAAGTCCAAGGTCCCCCACTAAGCACGCAGCATCAGAGGGAAAGGGACGGTGGTGGAACATTTAGAAGCCCAGCCATCCCCAAGCAGGATTGATCCTCTCCACACGTTGGCTGCCACCATCCCCTCCAATTCATACCCACAAACTTCCACGTCCTCTCCTGCAAAAAGCAGCAGAGCTCCCCATGAGCGCTGCCAGGTGACCACTCACTGCTCTGCTACTGAATAAACAGATCCATTTCCCACAGGGCAACAGGAAAGCTTATACCTTGCAGGTTCATCAGGGCACTCATGACACTCCAGCAGCTTTTCTGCCAACAGTGATGTTGGTTAGGGTCTGATAAACTGGCACGTCAGCACCAAAGAGAATGCCCCCGTTTATTCTCCTCTGGTGGTGAGGAGGCAGAAGTTGGGCCCGGAGGGTGGAATAAGATACATTGGCAAAAATATGTTCTTGTAGATAAGCTGCATCTGAAGTAGCAGCTCTTTAAAAGAAAGACACCAGGAAGTCCCACAGACTGGAGGTACCTTGTGCAAACAGACCCTTCCTTCTCCCTGCTGCTTCGGGGCAAATCTCCCCAGCCAGGAGCATCCTTCTCGGTCGGCTGAGGTGTCACAGGCAGAAATGGAATTTCTCCCTACCCGGAGCGAGCCAGCAAGGCTGGGGGGCAGCTTCAGGATGATGCCCTACCTGCAGCCAGCAGGACACGCACCCCAGCACCCACACACTTCCAAGCCCCCAGTGCTGAGCACAACTACCAGTAAATCCCCTCCGCTCTCGTGCTGGAAACGCCGACGGTCTTTTTGCCTTTTTAATTTAGACACAGATGAGGGAATGAGGAATGAAAGTCAGAGCAGAGTCTGAGCAACAGAAACCTCTGCTCCTACCCAAGGACTGAAGCTGTGCTGCTCAGCTGCACCTGTAGAAGCCTTTCCACCTGTTACACACCAGGGACCATGGCACTAGAAAGAGCTTTGTGACACCGATTTGACACGTCCCATGTAGAAATACTTGGTAGGTACAGATGTTAAAGGAGGCTGGTAGGAAAACACAGTCGGACCCACGCGAGGCATTGCACCTTTGCAACCAAAATTCAACCCACTCCACAGGTCCTTGCTGCGTAGGTCACAGTGCTGTGAGATCACACCAAGCCTTTTAAAGAACACCACAAGAAGGATCTCCACTTTCTTGCAGTAATTATTGTTTTAGACTAAAGATCTATAAAAACGCTATCAAAGCCTCGGGCTTTAGAAGAGCTGAAGAACCTCAGAACATAACCAACCAACTTTTCCGAAGTCATCCAGCAAGAAGTAGCACCTCCAGCAGCTACTTCACAGCTGGTACGTGGCAGCTGAGCCCAATCTGCTCGCCCCACCAGCAGCTCGTTTGAAAAAGCCTGCAGTAACTGCACCAAGACATGGAGGCCCGTGGAGAAGGCCTGGCATGGGGCAGAGTTTAAGGAAAGGAAGGAGGCTGGGACATTTTAAGCCCCACGCCTGGGAGCCGAGCAGCGACTCGAGCAGCAGCACAGGCCTCCACGTTCACACAAGCCGCAGAATTAAGTACAGGCTTGATAAAGTCACTCATCCAAGACCGAGCTTAGGTTCTTGGACTGACACTCTACCAGAGCAGTGCAGCACGTCAACATCTCGTGAGGTTTCTGCACCACATCTGCCATCCCCGGGGAGCACCCAAGGCACCTCACCACCACCAGCCCAAACTCTTTTTTCGGCCCTACCTTCTTGGTGGAATTAGGAAGCAAAATCTAGCAAAGCTATTAGAAACGAGATGGCTTTTGGAGAACAGACACAACACGCGGCCTATGTGGAAGCTCATCTCCAAAAGCTAATTATTGGGCTATTTTAAAGAGCAAAACACCTTGAGTTGTGAACAAAGCTAGCAAGTTTGTGTTTAAATCGCATACACATGTTTACTTCCATTCCTGGTGCATTTTTAATTGCTTAGGCAGTTTTTAGAGAGTAAAATACACAATCTAGAACATATGTTCTGGATTATTTTTCACAGATTAGTTCATAAATTTAAAAAGTTTATTCTCCTCCCCACACAGAAAAAAACCTCAAAACATAAACCAACCCACAACAACAACAACAACAAAACAAACCTTTCAGAGAATGAACCCTGAAAGTATTAATAAAAGTTCTCTTTTCATCTCAGCACACAGCTTTCTCTTTATTCTACATCCCTCGTCCCTAGGAATAGAAAGGAGGTTTTGGCCATAAATCAAACTCAGACAAGGTAGCCAGGCTCAGCATCAGACACTCTCCTGAAGTCCTGCAGCCCCCTCAGCTATTTGAGGAATCTTATTAGAAAAAAAAAATAAAACAAAATA
>WUAM01000133.1:3297624-3345540 GCA_024336885.1 Actenoides hombroni
GAGAAGGGGCGGAGCGAGGTGTGTGTGGGGCGAGGGAGGGGGGGGGCGGGGGGGGAGGTGGGGGGGGGGGGGGGGGGGGTGTGGAAGATGACAACCCCTGCACTGTGCTCGCTGGCTCCAAAGCGTTTCTTGTGCCAACGGTTCGCAGCCGCTGCTAACCAGGATCTGTGTTTTCAGATCAGGCAGGAGAGCACAGGATTCTATGATCCTCAGTCTAAGGCGAAATAAAAGTTTTTTAAGGTGGCACAGACACAGCTTTGATTTAAACTTCCCTCGAAACTTTTTGTGCATCTTTACAGAATATTATATTTAGCTGGTATTAGGAAAAAAAACCAAACCAATATTTACGTGGAAACAATTGGAAAGCCATCCTCAAGCTGGTTTATATGCAAGCCCTTGAAAAAAAGATCTCGTGATTCAAGCTGCTGCTGCTTTCTGCAGGCCAGCACATGTGTTTTGGGAAAGGAAACCCACTGAGATGTTTATGAATCACGATTATTGACCTGTATCAGAATAAGAGAGTTACCCGATAGCTTTCTGAGGTTCATTGTTTTGGTGTAAGTGTCCATTCACATGAAATACGATCTGAACCGCCGGGCCTGGGCAAATTTCATGACACTCTTCTCAGGAGTTGTAGCCAATATTTCAGTCATATTCTCAACGCTGGCGGTGACATTCTGACAACCGAAATACCCGCCTAATATCACAATCTTACTACTTCCTACTGTTTTATCTCAACTATGACATAAAAGTAGTCATCAGATGCACCAAGCAGCCATCACAATCTCTTTAATAAACAGCCTGGTTGATCAGCCTTTGACCAAATAAAGTAACTCAAGATGAAATAATAAATGGATCCCTCCCTCCACACAACGCCTACTGCCACGTACTTTCCCTAACCAGTATCCAGCACAGGAGAGGCAAAGGCAGCAAGGGTTGTACAACTGTCTCTTGAAGGAGGACAACCATTGACTATCACAGTGCAGTAGAGGAGCAGCACCCAACCCAGCAAGAGCCCAGACAGAACGTGATGCCAGTAACTCACTTGGCTCCATCTCTCTCATAAGCCTTAGGAAGACACACACACACATTACCCAACACACTGTCATCTTAAAAATATAATAAATAATACTGCAGAGAAGTGAAACATCAAGTTCATCTACCACACAAGACAGGCTCTTCTCTACAGAAAGGGACTATCCACAGGGGAATGAAGGAAATCCTGCCACGCTTCTTTCTTCCACAGCTCCTTCTGCCACAGTGTGTTTCCACCACATGGTTTCATAGAATGCTTTGGGTGGGAATGGACCTTTGAAAGTCAGCTAGTCCAACCCCTGGTTTCTGTCTCCAAGAGCCACGTAAATGCAAAGCCGAGTGGAATAGGCTCCTAAGAAGATCAGTGACCTCCACGCCGTGAAGCGACATGCAAATAGACGTGGCTGCTGTAGCTGCAAGAGTGGATTAACCAGAACACGTAACCTGCTTTCCCCTGAGTGGCTCAGCACACCCCGGCACGCAGCACGGAACGCTGCAAGGCAGGCAGTCGTACCCAGCGTGTGGGAAGCGGCTTGCAAACCTAGAGACCAAACCCAAACATTTGGAGGATAACAAATGGTAAGCAAAGGAAAAGCTGAAGTACAGTTTGCTCCACGAAAGCTCTGGGGCTCTGTTGTCACCTACGAACCTCGCGTGGTTTTGTAGGGAAACACCCAGCACACCACCAACCAAACCATGCCAGGGTAAGTCTCCAAGCTGCTTCGCTTTTAGCAGAATTTGTCCCTAGCTTTTGTTGTATTTGCTAATTTTCAAGAAGGAGAGCACTTCTTACCTCTTCTATCTGGTCTACTAGTGCCTGCAGGAAAGTCATAAAGTTGAAACAAGACCTCATTTATATTCTCAGCAGACTTTAATTTCAGTGTGCTATGGAACTAAAAGGAAGCCATCTTCTCAGGGACAGAACATACAATTCAATTTTGTTCTGAGAAGTGCACGCAGGATTAATGTCCATAATTGCACAGCACGTCCTGTGGAATGACAAACGCCTTCCCCATCGCTCTGCCAATGTGCTTCGATCCAGAAACAAAACTATTAAATCTCAGATACGTAACTCAAAGCTCGAACGGTTTTAATGTCAGGGTGGGGGAGAGCACAAGGATGCTGGGAACACTTCAACCGGGCTCAAACCTTCGCTTTTGGGGTTGGTTTTGTTGGCCAACTTAGCGATGAACGTAGGCAAGCTCCCGGGGAGAAAAAATTGAGACCTGTCGACTCATTTCACATATGCCATCGAAGAAAAAGGCCTTAAGACTGAAGTAGTTTTCATCAGGACTTTCACTGCCATGAAATGGAGAAACCTGCTACCTTGAAAACGTAGTTGGGAAAAATTCCTGTTAGTGAATATTTGTGCATATGGTAGAAGAATGACAGTGGGGAAGACTGTGTAAATCTTCTCGTATGATACTTGGAGCACAACAGTTTGAAAACAGAGATGTCTGTTCATTTTTTTTCCCAATCCAGTCCAATTTCTCCTCAGAGCCAAAATGGCTCTAATTTACCTGTTTGATGTATTAATCACATCAAGCCATTGGTCAGATTTCAAAGCAAGCGGCTGAGAGTTGATAAGAAGAGAAAATATGAAGTCAAAGATGGAAGATTAAGAAGGTGCTCATTCAAGTCCTTGCTATTTACAATTACTCCCTGAAGGGACACAATATTTCAAGTACAGCCTCTTGAGGTGAGAAATAATCTGTCAAGTCACCAGGCAAAGCTTTTAGAAAAATACTGAGGCAAGAGGCGGGGAAGCTCCTTGGGCACGTTACCTACGACACACGTGCGCCAAACCCTGAAAACTCCTCCAGCCTGCGCCGAGTTACCACAGAAATGAATATGTCTTGAGGACTAATGTTCGTAAGAGACTGAAGCAGCACTCAGAAAAATAAACAGGTCAGGAGAGGAGCTGCCTTCCTCATCGGCGCTGCTCCAGGAAAGCAGGCGCTTGACAGAAGCTCCCAGCAGCTCCAGCAGCTTTTACTTCTTTGCACAGTGCCTGAAGAAGTCTCTGGTTCTGGTGCATCAGGTTTTTTCCTGCTCCCAAGTGTAGTTAGCAGGGAAAGGGCTTGGTCTCGTAGGTGTCCAGCTACTGTGGGAAGACTCCTTAAAAAAAAATAAAAATAAAATCCCCCCAAACCTCAACTGTGTGGTTTTGTTTCTTAATAGATTTGTCAGGAGCCAGAACTGGGATATCTTTCTGAAGAAATTTCAGCTCTTTCCTACCACATGGCATCTACTATCCTACAGTGTAATAGAGCAGAGAGTATTCAAAATTATTTAAATCACTGATTCCAATCACAAATTTGTTTTTCTCTTTACTGATTTAAGTTGATTTTAATCTTCATCTTCTTTTGTATTTCAGTTATTTTCTGGAAGAGAAGTTAATTATTAGCATCTGATAACTACCAAGAAACATCTGATTTGCAGCAGATTATGAACTTTATAATCGGGATTTTTATCAACAAAAAAAGGACTCACAATACACACATATTTGGATATGCAAATCTCCTCGCAGACTATTGGCATTTAAAATTGTTGTTGACACCAAGCAGAGTTCAGGCAGCGCTGTGCGCGTGAGATCACTTCAAACACCTTGAAGCTGGTGCCTGGCAAGGACGAAACGTGACATTTTAAATTCCCTTTTTGCTCCTCAGCCACTTGGAATGACTGATGTAAAACTTAGTTGAATCTCAACCAGAAAAATACATCCTATGACAATTTACACAGAATTGGTTTGCTGTCTTTCTACCTTTTTTTTTTTTTCCCCCCTCCTCAGATTTTTTCCAACACTACAACTCGATTTTTACTTTAATTCTTAAGTGCTTGGTTTTAATTGCCAGTATTTGCTTTCTAATACATTCGTACTCCCACAGGAAGTACCCTGAATAGATCTCCAAGGACTGGTCCATCTTAGGGAATTTGGCAGAGTTTTCCCACTGCTCCTGGGTGGAATGTTGCTTTCCTGGTGGTAGCCCCCGGGCAGGCTCCAGAGGCTGATGCTGTTTTGATGTCGTGCCATTTATACGTGCTCAGATCTGCTTCAGACACCGCTCTGGTTAAAACACTAATTGCTGTAACTAGCACCCCACTGCTCTTGCTTCTCTGGGTGGAGCTGGCCTGGCGAGAGCTATGGCAGGAATTCTTAGTAAGCAAGCAAGTAAAAACTGGAAGTATTTATTCAAAGGTTTTCAGGAATGTTCTTTGTCCACCAAGCACCTCACCCCACGAATTTAAAGAAAGCTCGATGTAAACCAATGCTCAGCACTTCTGAAAAATCACACTGGTTTCCAGTTGAAGTTTATCCAGACTCTTGAATTTACGCTTTTAGCCCCTAATTTCTGCATAGAATCAAACTGATTGTGTCCAGGGCGTAAGGCTGCATATACCTTCATAAAACTGGGGCCATACCTAAAGGAGCTCTGTTATTAAAAACTGGTAGAACTTCTTCCCTTCCCAGCATTTCTAATGTGAAACGCAATGAAAAGGGAAAACGCTTCCTCGCTGGAAAATGGCAGCAGACACATGACCTCTAGAGGCTCCAGACCTAGAGATGGTGACTAATACCACTGCCTTTGACTATTTAAAATACAAGTTATTTCTAAGAATCTAACACCCTTTGCACCGCAGTTGTCTACTGTTTTTCTTGTGCGTTGTTTACTTCAGAAATCTTATTTCCAGCCTAAATCTATTTATGGTGTGTTTATACTCGCTTGTTCTCATGCCAACATTGTCCATTAGCTTAAATAACTCTTCTCTCCTGGTGCTTATACTCCCCGAAGCACTTACACAACAATCACCTCCCCCTCCACCTTTGCTGTGCCATGCTGAACCAAGTTCTAGTTGCTGAACCATGTTCTTCTAGTCTCCACTCTTACACATCACATCTTGAATACTCTGTGTGGTTGTGGAGTCCCATACCCACCCTCATCTCAAAACCACCTCTAGCAGAACTAGAATACAGTGAGAAAAATGATCAAATGTGTGGTATGGTTTGTGTACCAGCAAAGATTGAACTGACGAGTGTTTTTCAGCTTGGGAGTAGGGCACAAAAACACAACCAACACAAACCAACCAACAAAGCGAGAAGCAGTAACGGGCACATTAAAAAAAACCAACTGACAGCACAGAGACCTCATTCAAACTGCATTCTCAGACTGCATGATACAGAGGGCATGGAGTGTATTTATGATATTAAGGGACAGATCTGAAACAACATAAGGAAGTACTTATCTACACAGAGCTTTATTACACTGCGGGGTCACTGCCACAGGATGCTACGGAGATCAAAAAGATCAACAGGTTCCACAAATTATTAGGTAAGTTCACAGAGGAAAATAAGAATTCTTCCAGGGAACACTGAGCACAAAAGATGAAGATACAATCTTCTGGTTTAACTGGGAAGATAAGGCAAGGAAAGATTGCTGGATGTTGGCTTTGCTCTCACAGTTGGAATAGTCACAGACTGGCCACCATCGGAGAGAGGACACCGCGCTACGAGGACCGTCCGGGCTGATGGAGCAGGACTAGCTCAGCTTTTACTCAGTCGTCCATCAGCCTTTTGCTCTGCCTCTCCCAGATCAGTTCTTACGAGTTAATCCTCCTTTTCCAGACACATGGATGTATCTGCAGAACTTTGCCAAAAGATTCCCAGTAAAAATAATGGGGCAAAAAATAAACTGCTGTAAGGCAGAATTCACTAATGGTGGGAATCGGATGCTGCCCAGATCAAAACCCCAGAAGGTCCCTTTCAACCCTGTGCCCACCTACCACCACCCCCCAACCCAAAAATCAACAGCAAAAGAACCCCAGAACAACAGTCTGAGAGATGTCTTCTTGTTTTTTTATCATCACTTTTCCTTCCTGGTTCTCATGCACTGATACATAGCTATGAACATCATTTGCATTGCCAAGTGCAGGGAAGGTTGGTTGGGTTTTTGTTTGTTTGTTGTTTTTTTTTAAATCATATTCCAATTAAACTTTCAGTTTGTGGCCTTTACTAATTAACAGTACTCCTTTAAATAAGAGTATTACTATTTCCTCATTATACTTGTCAAGCATCTTCTCTTGAAATCAACGGGCAAAAAGAATTACATGGAAAAAGGGCATCAGTGGGCACCAGAAAACCAGCCCCACGTTGCAGCACTGTTAACCAGCTACTGCAAATCACAGCTTCATCTCCTGCTCACAGCCAGACCTACAGACAGCTGGACCCTTGCTATCATTACAAATGCAGAGGTTTTTGTTTTGTGCCAGGTAACAGGGATGAGAATCTGGCTCCCAGGCTGCCTTTCTAACTCTTCCCAGAACAAGAGAGTCCAAACATATTTCAGTTCTTTAGAGCTGCTCTTCATAGACAACTAAAGATCTTTATCACAATAAAACCAGAAGGCACTGCCACGGAGTGTAATTACATGCTACTATAGTTGACTGTTGTCTTCCAGAAATAGGAAACGGTTTGAAAAATGCCATGGTTTCTGCTTGGGCCATACTCTGAGTTCCTTAAATAACATGCTACCCCCAAGCCCTGTGCAGATACAATGGGAACTCGGGTGTTATAGGGCTGAGCCAACCTCAAGAGTGGGCTTCAAGATTGGATGTGAGGGTCCTCAGCTTTCTGCACCAAGGATGAGCAACGGGTCACCACACTGGAGAATCAGGTTTAGGCCCTGCTGTCTTCTTCACACCACCCAGAAGTTCATGAAGGAGTTACTTAGGATTATTTTTTACTCCTCTTCAGTCACTTAAGAACCCAAAATTGCCAGGCAGTGACAGCTATGGAGTTCTTCCTTTGGACAGCAGACTACCATTGGAAAAAAACCCCACAGCTAACGCTCAGCACTGCCCCAACTTACTGGTGCACAACCCCCTTCCCAGCAAAGGGATGGGGTTTAAATATCCACAGCTGCATCCAAGCTCAGCAGCCAGCTGGGAAAAATGTGCTGCCCAGTCTGAAGGTACAGGAACTGTCCGTCAGCCGCCAGGACAAACTGGTTTCAAATATCCACTTGGTCCCCACATTCCTGATTCCTTGAAGAGGCCTAAATTAGGATCGTTGTACATATCCCAGGATCCCTGGCAAAGTCAAATGGTTTGGTAAATGAATCATTACCAGACAGAACTCTTTTGAAAGCAGACTGTTTTCTCTTGCTTTACAGTTGAAAAAAAAAGGCAGGTTCTTCCTGCTTCTGAAAGAGCAATTGCAAAAGAAAAGAGAAAGGTGCCTACTGGGGTGCAATTATTGTGCTCAGTAATTATCAATAAATTAGCAGAAGTACAACATAGTCAAAAAAAGCTCCATAAAGATGAGTAAATACGATCTGGAAGAGGTGCCTACAAATCACACACCGTTTCTCTATCACCCTAAAATCATAACAGTTCCTACGTTTTACTACAAAACTTTCAGCTGCAGGTGTGACAGGTCAGTACAAACACTCAGTTTACCTCCCGGGATGGGAAGCACCATCTCCCCACTCCGGGAGCAGCCCTGGGCCATTCACCTCACACAAGGCAAGGCTGCAGCAGAGCTGGGAAGGGGAAGGCAGACCCTTGCCTCCCATTTTGTGCACCAACCCCCAGCTCACCAAACGTCACCCGTTCCAGTTCATCTCCTCACAGACCCATCGCTGCTCATCACTTCCTTTTCTCGGCGAGTCATTTTTCCCAGACAGTGAGCTGTGGGATAACTGACAGAACAGGTAGATGGGGGTGATGCGGCACCACGGGGCCACACCATATGGATGGGTCTTCCACGTGCTAAGTGAAATGTCTCACCCATTCCACCTTACCCACGGTGAGCTCTGATTGCAGGTGGTTGAACGTGTTTCTTCCCTAAACCCTACGATTTCAGGGGCTCCCAGCAGCTGTTCAGGGCCGTGCGCGCTGCTGGCACCTCACGTTAGCAACGCAGAAAAGAAACTGTGACTCGGTTTTAAAGGGAAAGATTTCCTGCTTTGAAAATCATTCAGGTTATTAAAGGCACGTTATTTCAAAAGCAAGGCAACAAAACTAAGCCCGCCCCTCCACAACCTGGGTTATTCAGGTATTTGAAGTCACTCCCTGTCCCTACTCCAGGGACCAGGAGCTCTCTCCCTCTGCACTATGCTTTTCCTGCTCCACCCCTTTTCAGTACTTGCCTCTCTCCCCATCCTGCTCTCTCCTCATTTCTAGGCTCTTCCCCTCTTTTCTTTACAGTCATTTCCATTTTCTTTGAAATGTTTTGGCATTTAATGCTGGCTTTATTCTTCCATCTCCATCTGCTGCTCTTGTCTTTCTAAATCTCTTCTGGAGCTTTCTTTTGGGAGAAAGCAAGAGCCACGTTTTCCATTTATTGCCTTCTCTTTCTGGATTTCTGTTCCCTTCTTTTTCTTCATAGTCTTGGAATCAGACAATCCTCCTCTCCCTGGAAGATGATATATCAGCCACTGTGTCTCCTTACCAGCCCCAGAACAGCTGGTACCATAACGTCCCCTACCTGCCACTTCCTTTAAGTAGCAGTATCTCAGGAAATGCTTTCTTAAATATTGGTCATTTCTCCTACACACTATGAGAGCAACATTACAAAGAGCAAAATTACTGGTACATTTTTCTCTCCTGCCTTGTGCTTAACTTTTATGGCATCTTCTGGCCACGGAGACTTCCTCCACCAGCTACAATCCAATTTTAAACGGAGTTTCCCCCTCCCTAAGGGTTTTCTTCTCTGCAAAATCTTCTATTTCATTATCAAGACTTAAAGGGAACAAAGGAGAAATAATGAAGCGTAGCTACTAACACTGCCCTTATACAAATCTCCCCTGTATTGTCTTTCCACTGTATTTTAATTTGGGACTCAAAGTCTCAGCTCCAAGATGTGTCTCCCTAACCTGTTCACTTGGCCTCTCCTCCCAGACAGAAGAAATACCGGTGACATGCAGGGTGCTGCCAGGCTCTTTGCAGTGGTGCCCTGGGATAGGACAAGGGGCAATGGTCACAAGCTGAAACACCGCAAGTTCCACCTCAACATGAGGAGAAACTTCTTCACTGTAAGGGTGCCAGAGCCTGGCCCAGGCTGCCCAGAGAAGTTGTGGAGTCTCCTTCTCTGGAGACTTTCCAGACCCACCTGGATCTGTCCCTGTGTGTCCTGCCCTGGGTGACCCTGCTCTGGTTGGACTCAATGATCTCCAGAGGTCCCTTCCAACCCCTACCATTCTGTGAGGACATTTGCCAATTAGAAGCACAATGACAAAGTCCTTTGGGGCTTTAACTGTATCTGCACGTGCCCCTTTGAACCGAAACACAAGACACAACACAAACAGACCACAGAAGTTGATACGCAGAGAAGGCAAAAGGATTTCTTCTGTTACAGATATTTATTTCCAAACTCCAATCTAAAGCCTGACCTGCTGTGAAAGTTTTGCTGCTGTTTATTATTAGCCCATGTGTTTAATTGTTTGTTACTGTACCTTAGATGCCTTCTAAAAGTTTTTGCTTTCAGAAAGGCTAAAGGGAAATAAACACCAGAAAGTTAGATAAAAAAAATCCCTTGCAGGCAGCAAGATGCATTTTGCAAAGAGGGATAAGATTTAAGCCACAAAAAATACAAATGTTTTACAGTTGCTGTTATGTTGCCAATGCACAAAACTAAAATACAAGAAATGAAGCATCTATCAAGGATTCCAAAATAAAATGCCCATCTAAATAGCAAATGCCAAAGCTTATAAAAGCCTCAAAACACTAAGATCCTCAACTCCTACCACGAACTCAAAAGACAAGAGCACAAATCAGTCATTTCTTAGTTTTGTTTGGTGTGTTTCACACACCAGCTCTCCTCAGGTCGCAGAGATTTTGCTTTATTCAATGCCCAGAGTGTACCTGGCTGAGGAGCTAACAGCAGCTACCAAAGCAGTGGGGTGGAGAATCTGACACCTGTTCCTCTCAAGGTTTCCCACTGTTGTGGAAATGTTTGAAACACAGAGCGTATTCCCGTGGATTTACACCAAGACAGAAGTCATCTGAAAGATGCTCAAAGAGATAGAAGCCCAAGACAGACACCACGAAGGAAGGTGATGTGCTCTTTCTGCCCCGCTCTCCTCGGGCAGGTTGATGTTTATAGTCTCCTACTTCCCATCTGGAAACAGCAAATTCTCGTGGCTACGAGCGATTATATGCAAAGCCGTGACAAGCTCAGCAGCACAAAAAGTGAGAACAGGGAAAATGATTCACTCAGTTAATTATTTGAAAGTTATTTACAATGGTAACAACAACAACAACAGATTTTCAGAGAGCAGCCTGATTTAAGCTGACCGACCCTTTCAGCGTCTCTACAGAAATTATGTATTATAAAACTAATTCAGCGAAAAAGAAAAGTAAAAATAGAAGCGATGAGACATCTTCTAAATAAGCAAAGCTGCTTTTACAGCATGCTGAATAACTGCAGTGTGGTAAACACACCACTGTTAGAAATAACACCCAGCCTTTTGACATTATTCTTGAGTTAATTATTCCAAACCCTTTACAAGCATTAATGGAGCAAGCCTCCCGATTCTCCTGCAAAGTGAAGAGAATTGCTCCCATATACAGGAGGAAAAATGAAGATCCAGGGACAGAAAACAACCCTCCAGTGTTAGAGTGGCAGCTTTGTACAGAAAATTCAGGAGGTTTCATAGTAGAAGATAAAAAGCCATCCCCTCAGCCAGATGAGAGTGCTCACTAAGCCACCAGTTGGTAGAATTTACACGTCGTTTAATTTTTACACAAAATGTTGCATCGACATTTTTAGATTTAACTGTGACTAGCAAATGACCAAGGCATATCAAAGTTTTACACCGATCAGCAAGGCCCAAACAAATTCTTTTTAGATAGAAACCCTTAACGATTTTTCCCTGCTGAGGCACTTTTATGTTCTGCTACAACACCTAATCATAAAACCATTAAAAATAACATCTCGTGTTTAAAATGCTAGCAGCTGCCAAAGCACCACAGACAGCACTTTGTCAGACGAGAGATAAATCAACACCAAGACCTAGCACAACAATGATTAGCAAGTAATTGTGTCTCGTTACCTTTGTGGTCTTCTTGGGCCAGCTGACCACGGGGACACCCGAAATGGCGAGATTTTGGTCATCATCAGCATGCTCCTTCAGTATGTTCTGTTGCAAATGAAAAGGCCTTTATTAAGCAGAGAAATATTTCAGGGGAAGAGTGGAGGCTCAGAAGACAATACGTGGCTCTGATGAAAGACAGAGTGACAAGATCTTCTGCTGACTTGTTACATCTCTGCAAATTACTTCTGCTTCCAAACTTCCAATTCACACTGAAACTCTCACACCTGTCATTAAGATCCAAGATGTGAAGTTTCTTGCAAAACAGAGAGCAAAAATCAGCCATGAATCACCTCAAATATTACAGGCTTCTTTACAATTGGCATGTCCAGAAGACTGGTGGTTTTCCAGCGGTATTTGTTTAATACCAGTATCACCTCTCCCCTTTAAACCCCAGCTCACTGAAGCCCAAACGACCCCACCGGTCGCCACAAACACCACCTTCTCTTCTCATCAAGCCTACGAAGGACCTGAGAAGCATCTAGGCTCGGCCACCAATATTTCACAGAGCATCAAGGGTGCAGCTTAAGAGCAAGCCTCAGCTGTCTGAACATTCACTCCTGTCAGGAAACCTAGAAGTGTGCACTGTCACCTTTCATTGTTTGGCACGTGGCAACTCAAAGAGCATCGTTTCCACCGGCCCTCCCGCCACGCTGATGGGCAGGCCAAAGCTGTTGGAATCTAGTTCACTTTATGTGATCAGGAAGGTATTTGGGTTCCTGAGTATTCGCTAGGAAAGGATCTGACTAGGGATAGTACAGTATTAAGGAAAAAAAACCCACTGGTCTCCTCTCCCTTCCACCCCCACCAAATCCTTCTGCTTTGATGCACTGTCCTAGAAATTTCCTGAGTGGGTTGCACTGGCTTGCACAGCTTCCACTGCTGTGAATCACTCCCATGACCATAAAACTCAACACAGAGGTGGGGAAGAACTCTTTCTAAGTGTATTCAATTGTGAAGTTGGATGGAGTCCACGCTCGCGTCCCATGACACTCCGGGTACTTACTAACCTAGCCACACAGCTCTTCGTTCCGAGTGCGGGTAGCTGAACGAGACAGCAAATGAAAACACAAAACAACTCAGAAGGAGGGTTCTGCTGTGCTGCTGAAAACTGAAGCCCGAATAAGCACGAACAGGTTAAAGAGGAGGGGGAAAAAAAAGCTCCAATAAAAGAAACAAGAACCGTAGGTTGGAAATTACCTTGTAATAGACTTGAGGAGATAACCTCAGACAGTGAAGTTAAGCGGTGTTGCTCCCAAGTACACCGACTTCTTGAAAAAAAGCTTAATTAGACAACAGGAGGCACCAGGTTCCGGTGCCCCAGGCTCTGCCCTAGTGTAGAGCTTGAATAATTAGAAATTTCAGACTCTACACAAAAGGAGCTTAAAATACAGTAATTGTTTTAAAATAGGAAGCGCGCTTGGAATTCATCTAACCAGAGCCCGGAGTACGACGGCATGTGCCAGGCCCCAGGAGCCTGAGCAGGCAGATGAGCATCTACGCTGGGGTTTGGCTGAGGGTCCCCGGGGCTGCCTTTGGCTCCCCAGAGCTCAGGCAACCTGCTGCCTCCAGCCCAATTCCCCAGTCTGGGCTCAAATGAGAGATGCTTTCCTCGTAGGCAGTACAGCACCGGCACAGTGCTGCTTCTTCAGACCATTCTGGGTACTGGTTAGTCCGAGAGCAGTGCCAATAAGCAAAATAAGCAATACCAGTACAAGCCCAGTTTCGTCAGCCCAGCACTGTGGCTGAGCTCAGGAGCTTGCATAGGCACAGCCTGGCTGGTGAGGAGTACAATGCAGCTTGCCCCAACCTGTGATGGAGAATCTGCAGCTACCTCCAGCCCCGTGCTCTTTCAGCCGAGCGGCTCCTGACTTTTACATGCAGACCAGTCCTTGGTAAATGAACTCTTGGCCGAGCTGAGGTTAAGCGAGCACCTCTTCTTTCGTGTCCTCTTTGCCTTGAGAGAGTCATCCCTGCATTGACTGAACTGTGACCACATTCTGCAAGTTAGTTTTCAAGCTGGAAAATGGAGAGGTCTTTTGTTTTCTCAAAGCAAAGCCAGAATTCTCTGGAAGAAGGCGGCAGCTTGAGAGCCATATAAACACGAGGACAAATTAATCCCTCTTTACTTTGCTACTCTTAGATTTGAAAGCTTGTAAGTCAGAAAACCTTAACATTTCCACTAACAACTGTCAGAGACTCCGAGTTCAACAGAAAGCAGAGTATATTCCAAGAACTTGGCAAGATAAAGGTTTCTTGTTATTGTATGTATCACGTGAAAATATTATCCAAGAAGAAATGTAAAACTGTGGCAGTTTATCATCTCAGCCAGCTGAAAACAATGGGTGTTGTTTGAGCAGCAGCACCATAACCAAGCCACAGCTGCACTGACTGTAGTGTTAAGTGTCAGCGCACAACAAACTGGAGGAGGCAGAGTTTTGTGCACCTGCTTAAAAAAACCAAACCAAAACCAACAACCCCCCTCCCCAGAAAAAAAAAAAAAAACAACAACAAAAAAGAGAAGATGATAAAGAAAAGCCATGAGGCTCCAGTTAGACAAAAGTGATGCTCATCCAGCTCAACGCTGCCTGAATCATGACACTTGAAGGCTGTGGTGCCAACAGCAGGTATGGAGAAAAAAACCTGATTAACTATGTAAGAATTCAGCTTAGCCATTCATTTCAAAAGCCCAGCAAAGAACGACTCCCCTGAAATGCATTCAGCAGAGGGAGGGGTTTTTTCCTGTCATCAGAAAGGGGTAAGATTTCTTGGCAAGAAAAAGTAAGAACATATTTCAGTAGATATCATCTGTCTTGCACAAGAATCTTCTCCTCCTGCCAAGGAGTTGTGGATATTTGACAAAACTCTGTTCTTCAAACTGAGGTTCTTCTGCCCTAATGGACTTCACAGCCCCTTCTGAAGAAGAGCAGCATTTTTGCTTTGAAGTGGGGAAGGTCTGTGGCGTGGTGAGGAGGCAGATCTCACAATCCTCTTCCCCAACAGCAGCAAAGGAATTACCATCCCACCAGTAACACACCAGAAAGGTTGTGTGCTGAAATCAGAGGCTGCACGCAGGCAAGCAACGCTGGCAGAGGGTTTCATGTGGGGGGCAGACTGTCGCAATCACAGGCCTGCTCACCCTTACCTGTCCTGTGATGTGGGGCGCAAACTGCACCACGGAGTAAGATGGTGACCTCTCCATTCTCTTCTCCAGGCATAGTATCAGGAGGATGGAGCCAGGCCATGTTATGTCCAATAGAACACAGGGCAACGGGTGCAAGCTGGAGCATCAGAGGTTCCGCAGAAACGTAAGGAAAAACTTTTTCACTGTGAGGGTGACAGAGCCTGGCCCAGGCTGCCCAGGGAGGTTGTGGAGTCTCCTCCTCTGGAGACATTTAAAACCCACCTGGACACGTTCCTGGGTGACCTGCTCTAGGTGATCCTGCTCTGGCAGGGGAGCTGGACTAGGTGATCTTTCGAGGTCCCTTCCAACCCTGAACACTGTGTGATTCTGTGACCGCACCTTTAGCAGACAGACAGGCTATTTGGTAGCTAACTATGAAGCACAGAAGCCACACGATTAAACTCCTCTAATCCCCAAGGTCATTATTCTAAGTAAAATTCCTTCTCAGTGATCCTCTTCCTCACCAGTGCAGGTACTTTCCTAACAGCTCAGCTGCTATGTGATTTTTCAGTTGGGAGCCAGAGCTGTTGCACTGTTTGACATTTCACTCCACGGGGCACGTACACAAGGCAAACGAGGCAGGACCGCAGGCCGCACGTGCCTCCAGCAGCAACACCAGCCGCGCACCCTGCCAACAACCGCGCCGCCGAGCCCTCCGTCCTTCTGCAGCTCGGGTCAGCCGAGCTCTCTCGGAGAGGGGGGGGGGGTTTTAGCCGCACACCCATCTCCCCTCGCGCTTGTCAGGCAGAGCCCATCCGCAGCCATTTGGATCCGGGGAGCAGCGCATCTCCCCGGCCGGCCGTTCCGATGCCATCTGCTGCGGGGGGAACGCTGCCGGCGGGAATCGCTCTCCCGAGGCCTCTGCGGAGCTGCTGCGGTGGCAGCCACGGGGCTGGCGCGGTACGCTGCCCGGACAATCGACAACAATCCGATCCCTCCTTGGAGCTGGGGGAAGAGCTGACGCGCTCCTCAAGCGAGGCCCGTGTAAATAAGCCTCCCTTGTGCTGCTGCGCTCCATCCATCACGGTGATAAATGGGTTCTCGATCTGCAGAGGCACCAGCTTGGCACTTCTGGATTGCTGCGTCCCCACTAGATAAGTCGCGCTTAGTTAGGAGCTTAGATGACGTGTAAGGAATTTACACAGGCTTAGCTTAGTTTTCAGTCGCCCTTCTCATAAGGAAAAAATAAATTGCTTTACTTCAAAGAGTCTCACCTGCTTGACATTAAATAGCTGTAGTTGTATTTACCACTAAGAGCAGTAATGCAGTCGCCCGTCCTTTACTGTACCCTGGCTGTGCTGGGAAAGCAGGGAATCTTTGCGAGTTACCCCGATTTGTTCTGTGAAACTCCACATCACTGAATAAAATGGTTTCCTTTCTCCAGTTTAACCAGCCACATCCTGCTTTCTGAAAACATTAATTACCTTCCTGAAGCACAAAGACGGACTCGACTGTCACTCCGAAAAGTTCCGGAGTGCGTTTCATTAGGAAACAAAACTGCCACAATAAACGTGGACTTTTTTTTTTTCTTCAGGAAGAAACTTGTTCAAGACTTTCCAAGCAGAGCGAGAGCTTTCAGTCTTTCTGTCAGAACACGTTCTTGCTATGCATTTGTTAACAATAACTCTCAAAGGGATGCACGGAAAGGGTACTTTTTATAGGGTGTATTATTAATACATCACATGCCCAAAAGTGAGGTTGCCCATGAAGTAAACCTTGTGCATACAGAGAACACAGGCACAGCACACGTGTGATCTGCACAGCTGCTTCTGCAGGGTTTCTCTCTCCATTCAGTCACACAGAGGACTGGTGCTCTGGATATTCCTCAGGGTGAGGTAAAGGTGTCAGGCTTCTGCTCGCTCTACTGCTAATGCCATCAGCAAAATCCCCACGTTATTTTCTGTAGGAGCTGGAAAACTAGCAGCAAAGTAAGAGGGAATATGATTCAGTGGTCAAGGAGATAAATACCGTTCTGGAAAGACAGGACTGTGCTTCTTCCTCTGCCATTATGTCTCTGTGTGACACAGGGCAAATCTTTTAAATCAAGTTTCTACTGGCAGTCACAAATTGTATGTTCCTACTCTTCCTCACGCCTGGCTTGGGATCTGGCTGCTAAAGATCAGGACTTCTGCTCTGCAGGAATGTTAAGCAATTACAGTTTCAATGCCATTAAAATGATCTTTTGTGTGTCTTGTTCTTAAATAACGCCCGCTTTTCAGAAAATCACGTTGGTGGTGTGTAAAACCAGAGCCCAGAATTACAGTCGTTTTTCTCCGCGTTCCCTACCCGTGAACCAGAGATAACAGCAGCTCATCAGTTACCCCTTGTGAAGGACACGGCTACGGCAGCGATGAGTAGCACTGGAAACCTCAAGGGAACGTTCCCATCACCGTGTTCAGCTGAGGGTCTGAACAGTACCAGGAACCTAACACACTGAAGAGCAGGGATGGAACGAAACCCTCAACACCGAGCAGCAGAGGCATCCTGCAAGGACCACGATGATGTACACTCAAGGGGCTGAGACTTGGTGACATCTCCATCAGCTTGCTCGATCCCTTGAATGCAGAAGCACTAAACATACACTGAATCACTTGCTTCAGTTTGGGGTTTTTTAAGAGCCAACAAACTGAATAAAACAAACTTCACCCTTTGGCATCAGGTGGGTCACAAGGAGATAGGACGTCCTGGCTCCACTGCACTGTTCTCTACCCTGTCAATGAACAGAGAGGCAGAAAGGAGTAACGGGTTGTTGCATCAAGAGTCCCAGTGCTAGGTGGGCCTGGGACATCCCTTGTGAGTGGCCGGCTCAGAGAGTTTGGCGATGAGCACAGGGAAGGCCTCTGCTGGGGGTCCTGGGCTCCATCCTGACCTGACAGGAAGGTACTCAAGCAACTACTGATCTGAGTACAACTCCCCCAGTTCCTTCAGAGCATCTAGGAAGTGGATTAAGTAGCCGTAGAGAGAAGCACACTATATGGACTTTAATTATTTTACTATGCTGTATTGACTCCCATTCTCTAAAAACGGAGGGCTGCCTTACGTGGGGGCCAATACAGTCAAAGAGATGGGTGAGAAAGTTCTCTAACAGTTCTTTAAATGCTACTCAAGAAAATGTTCGAGTTAACATCCTTTTAAAAGGTCTTGCTCTGACTAATCAGTCACAGTCTTGCCAAACATGCAGAGGTGATTCCAGAGAAAACAATTCTGCAGCAGGCATGATGTTTAGATGTGGTCATGGGCTCTTTAACCAGCAGGGAACCATAAATATCCAGATGTTGGGCTACATCCTGATGGTTACAGTGTGTGCTGGCAAGAAGAGAATGTTTAGCAGCAGGCAGTTATCAGTGTAGATGGAACATCAAGACCGCAACTCTGCAAGACGCACAAAATGAACTGGCAGATGCCCACTTCATACCAGTTAAAGCACAGTAGCACCAAAAAGGGCAAGACTTGGGCCTTTTTCTTAAACGTCTGTTTGCAGTTCTCCATCTCTGTGGCTTCTGAATCAATCCACTGCTCTGGAGAGGAGCAAGAAAGCACATACTCCTACATGGTGCTTCAAACCAGATTCACTTACGGTATCTTGCCGCGCTGTAGTAAGATGTCCTGCAGTGCACTGGAGGATGTCATTGAAAGAACATGTATGATCATATTTGGAACATCTGCACCATTTCTTAAATGTTGTGTCCCTTTCAGGGATTTCAAGACAGGGCAGTTTCTTTGTAAGTGAAACCTGGTCTGCACATTAAACTTGGAAAAGCGCCGCTGCCATTCTCTGCCCTTCACCAACAAATTCAACTCCTGGTCTCAAAGCTTCATTTTGATTCCTGATTAGAAGATAACTGGAAGATGATTGATCACAGAGCAAGCCAGTGAATCTACAGCCACGACTTCGGGCACGTGCATCCACATTCACACACAAAGTGGCTGATTTTGCCAGAAGAGACTTTCTGAGCTCTTGTGCTTTACTAAAATGAGTGCTGTGTATCACACTTGCAGGCTCCAAGACTGTGGAACATGGTTCCACTGCCCACTGTGCAGTCCTTGAATGGGCTTTGAAGCCTTTTCTCAGCAGCTGTTACATTCACTGCTTGCACCAAACAAAGTACAGGCTGCCCCTTCACCAGATAAACAAGTCTTTTTTCCTCCTCAGAGCGTGGCTTACGCAGCTCTTGTGTATAGGACACTTGTAGCTGAGGAACCACACCGTACCCAGAAACAGCACAAAACTAACAGTCCAAACACCAGACCAGCAATCAACTCTCAGTTCCACATCAGGCCAAACTGCCACAGTACTGGACCTGTGGAGGACAGACTGCCAATTTTAGCCTTATCAGACAAGTTCCAGCAAAATAACAAGGGTATGCTGCTCTCAGCTTTGTCAAAAAAAAGTAATTAATGTGCCCATTTTATACAAGGTGAAGACAAGGGACAGGAAAGCTAACCAAGTGGACCAAAGGGATGCCACGGATCAGAGGTGAGGCTGGGACCAGAAGCAGTAGGGCCATGTTAGTTTTCAGAAGGAATTTATCCCCAAGTCAGATGATTTTAGTACACTTCAGTACATTTCCAGAGTACTAAAATAAATCTAAAGAGAAGTTCTGTCACTAGTGAGCATTCACTCCTCACAGCATCTCCAAAACCAGTATATTGTACCAGTGGAAAATAATTATCAACCTATAGAGGGCAATGGTGGAAAAGAAAATGAAAAAGGTGAAAGAAAAAAAAAAAAAAAAGCAATTGAAAATATTAGACAATGTGTCTTCTAAATTATAATCAAGTATTTACATTTTGATGTGTCGGTTAATCGGACAAACTGCAGAAAGAGACTGGACCAGAAAGAGCAGATTAAGACTATAAATACAAACAGACTTTCTGAGCTATAATATTTACACACAGAACACAAGTGCTGAGCTATGAGAGCATCTCAACTTGTGGGCACTGCTGTGACAGTCAGAAAGGACTGCACCAGTTCGAGCAGCCTGCGAACAGCCGTCTCCCCAGAGCGGAGATGGCTTTTGTTAGAGGCGTAATTTCCCTCTCTGTGGCATAACAGACTGGTATGAGCTGGTCACTGCACACAAGCTGCCACCCCTCTGCAGCAGAATTTGCTTTCTGAGCTCCCGCTGTCTTCTGTGCCCACAGAATCCAGCTTGTGTGGATCAGCAAGTTATCACACCCACCTTCATGTCCTCTAGGAGAGCCTGGGGGTCTTCGATGCCTTCTGGAACACACTTCTTGTTCTCCGGGAGAGATTCAAGCTTTTCCACCAGGGCTTTTAAACCCTTCAGTTCAAATTCTGTGAGGTGAGTCCATTTGGTTGAAACTTCTGTAGCTGGAGACCCCGTTGGTGTTTTGGGATAGTCCGTGGGGGTCGTTGATTTTACGCTGTCATCTGACTCATTAGACAAAGTTCTTTTAAGGTATCTCATTACTGTGGCTTTTTGTTTCCTTCCTGCACCCTCCTTCCCTTCCGAGTGTGTGCTGTTGGGTGAGGAGGAGCCATCCACCAAGGATTTAGAGTTCTTATCCAAGCTGTCATCCTTCTCCTCCTGGATATGGGCATCACAAGATTCTTCATCCATGTCTAACCACGAATCTGAGGAATAGCTGTCTGTGCTGCGTTTTCTTTTGGCATCTGAAAGTCAGAAAAAAGAATGCTGAATTTTCACCCAATCTAATTCATAAACACTTCTTTACCTCTGGGGCTAGGCGCTGCCTCTTTAAAAGGGCACTGGATAATGCTCAATATATGACAGGAATGGGCTCTATTCAGCTGATTTTTAACTTGGGGGTGGGGGGGGGCGTGTTTGTTTGTTTTAATGCTGGTTTTCATTAACATCTACTCAGTTCAAATGACTGGGAAACATTTAGGGAAAAATTATGCTTTCTTCAAAGCTTCAGTCCTCCGTGCCTTCAATTACGAGTAGGCAGAGCTCTTAAGTCACACACAATTAATTTCCCCACAAATCCGAAAGAGACCAGATCCGGCAGCCTTACGACTTTTAAGAGGAGAGTTAGCACAGAAAGAGGAGGGGGAAAACGATGGGAGACAGCCCATGAAAATGCTGCACTGCATCGTTCTTCCGGGAACTCTGCACAGCACAAAATCAACTTCTCAACACTTTTCTTCTTTATGAGTAACTGTTGGTTAAGACTAGAACCCCCACTTGTTCCACCATGAATAGTCTGAGGCAGAGGGTTACAACTAAGTGTATTTTACAGACAAGAAGCCCAAACACGCTGAGAAACAGAAGGACTGTCCCAGAGTTACATCATGCTGGTTTTCTTAACGCCGTCCTCGATCCCTTCTAGGTGCTGCTCAGGAAAATTTCACGGCAAGTTTTGGAGTCTAAAGAACTATGAATCTTAGTTTCATACTCAGTTTCCCTCTAGAAATCCCAACTGTTACCCAAGTCTGTGCAATCGAGCAGCGAAAGCAATGCAGGAAGCTAGTGGCCAAGGTTCCCTAAAGCACACAGCTTTTCTTCTTTATTAGACACCATTTCCTTCCCTAAGTGAACAACGTTGAATTCAGGGCTAGCAACAGCAGGAGTTTCTGTGGAAAATGCAGTTAACATTGGCAACACCCAGTTAAGTCAACGCGAATTAACACCGGCTGAAACGGGTACAAGATCAAGCTGCAAACAAAAACACTCCGCGGAGGAAACAGTAGCCACACAGAAAAAGTGAGCGAACAATTAATGAAAAGTTCCTTTCACAGCTTTCATGCCTTGCAGTGCAGGAGCTCTGGATCAGGACAATGTGAATTACTCATAAGGAAGGATTAAATGGACACGAACAAAAAAGCTCAATATCCGGTTGTTAAACAGCGAGCTTCAAAAATGCTGAAGCCTGGTTCCAAGCTGGCAAATTCATCTTTATCAAAGAGAAACTCCTTGTGTCCTGCACAGTCTATACCATCTTCTCATAAAATACACGTATTGCTTTTCAGCCGGGTAACAAAGGTGCAACAGGCAGTGGCAGAGTAACTGTCTGAGGGCAGCGCGCCCAACTGCTTAACTTTGTAGTTCCAAATAAGAACTCTGCAAGGCCCGGTGCACCTCTGCATGTTAGTGCCTGAGCTACACGAGTTGGCCACTGCACACTTCTCAGGGCGAGTGGGCTGACCCTAGAGAGTCTGCACAAATCAGGCATCACTGTCCGGTCTCCTTCAGTCACCTTTGTATTTCTCCTCGGAACCAAAACGGCCATAAAATTACCCCTGAAAGGAAGGTTTCAGTTGAAACGCCTGTGAAAAGGTGACAGGCACCAGAAAGACCAGCTACCAGCAAGGCTGGTCACAGCCAAATCCAGCTCTGTCCCTGGCACAGGGTAACTCAGGTCCTCCCTGCATCCCTACAGAACAGCTTCACCAGGAGGAAGTGGAGCACCGTTTATCTTTTGCGTGCTGAGGTGGTGGCATCCAAAGCTCCAAAGCGGCTCCTCCTCTCTGGTCTGTGCTAACACACCCCAATGCTTCCCTTAGAAAAATAAACAGGGGTAGGAAATATCTTAACCAGAACGTTTTAAAAACACTAGGTTATCCAACTTTTCTTTCACACTGGTTTTTTTGGCTTTGTCCACAGTGCCTAGCACACTCACCCACCTCAAAGGGCTACATAATCAGCTTATGTCATTCTCCCATTTTACAGCGGAGGAAACAGATGCTTGGGAGAAAGCACGACTTGCTCATTATCACACATCAAATCTAGGGCAAAACCAGGCATCTGAGTCCAGGCTCTCGGATCCAGGGCTGGAACCCCTTTCTCCAGGGCACGCTGCCTCGGCGAGCTATTTTACAACTGGCTGAAGCCCGAAAGCCCAGCCTAGATGCCAGTGATAAAACAGAAGAAGGTGAAAGCAGATACGCATCCCTGCGCTACCAGTGCAGCGTCGTTAACAGAAACTGGTGTCAATCCTCACAAAGAAAACGCCGTTTCCGTCTTCCTGTGCTGTGGCTCTGCTGAACAGGAACTAATGGCTGTAACTGGGGCAAATCATTAAGCGTAGACAAGGCCTAAAGAAAGAGAGGGAGATCCCGGTGTGGAAGTGTGAATAATTTACTCCGAGTAATGCTCCGGTGCTAAGAGAAAACAGCCTTCAAGAGAGATCTCCACTTTTTGTCTCTTGCCCGAATCTACAGAAACAAAAGGGCAGCGAGGAGCGGGCCACCAGAGCATACTGGGGGCCTGATCCCCTCAGAGGCAAGCACCCGGGGACGGCGGGGGGAGGGGGCGGAGAGGCAGCGATTCCATCCCGCCAGCTGCCACCGCTTCCCTGCCACCAGCTGTCCGCACGAGATGGCCCCGCTGCTCCGGCGACGCCTGGGGATGGAGACAAACCCCAATCTCACCCTAACCCCCGAGCGAACCGGCACCCAACCAGCGCCCCGTGGCGCGTTCCCCGCGGGCCTGGCCCAGCACACGCTGCCCGGTCTAACGGCGGGGTCGGGGACGGGGCTGGCGCCGAGGCCGCGCCGGGTCCGTCTCTTCTGGAGCACCAGGGGATTACGGCACTGCTGCCCCAGCAGATTAAGAGCGGGCTGCTTGCGAAGGACAACATCTGTCTGCTGCTCGTTCCCCAAAAGAAAAACCAAACCCAGCGGGGCATCGCTAACGGAAGGGTAACTTCAAGGTGAAAAGGGTTCGGTTTTGTGTTTGCAAGTGGTTTCTTGGACCGCACCGTGGCTTTTTACTCCTTCATGTTAACGAGAGTAGGGTCTGACCGAGCGTTACCGTGCTGTGAGCTCAGGCCCCACATGAGCGGAATCTGCTCTGACGTCGTCACAGGTGCGTTTCAAACACCCTACCACCAGGGTGCCACTGACTGGGAGGTTTTGGGTTTATGAATGCTGTCCCTAGAAAGGAACTCCTGCTAAGCACAACTGTGGTTGTTTCTTCTGAGTCAGTGCACCAGCCAATACCAGCTCAGAACGTTAGTTTCAGAGTGGTTATCCACTCTGGGCTCCCACATGACTTAGTGCAAAAAGACCTTCACCCCTCTCCAGCTCAAAGCAAATCAGACCAGTTTATACAAACCAGTCAGTGATACAACTCGGTGAAGAAGAGAAGCGATGCTGGCTTGACCACAGGACAGAGAGCTGGAAATACCTTTTCTTCTATAGCAGTTCACTTCCCTGTGGTTCTGGGCAAATCACTTTCCCCACAGTTACCCACTTGTCCAGGAAGGATAATTATAAGTTTCTTTCCTGGCTGAAAAGCAACTTGCCATATTACACAACTTAAAAGAATGGGGGGGGAGTGAGGTATAATTATGAAATCTTTCTAAGCAATTTAGAACAGTCCAGTGTGTAATATCCACCTTGCCATTCCCAGCTCCAAACCCTGACACCATGACTTGGGAGCAGCAGTTCCTGTTGGTCTGCTAAAGAACACAGTGACATTGCCATTAGGAGAAAAAAAATGAAATACCTGAGCATACTGGAAACGCATCTCTGCATGGAGCATCCTCCCCGCACACAAATCCCTCTGTACACTCCAGTACCTGTCTATTGTAAGCAAATCTCTTCTATCCCCTGAGAAGAGGGAGGGGAAAAAAAAGCCATGGCTCCTTTGCCATGCCAGAGGGCATATTTCCTTCATCCATCAGGCTTAATATACAGTTAGAGCCAGCCTGTTAAAAGTTTAGCAATGGGAATCTTAAAAGCTGCAGGCTGCAGAGAAAGCACATTTTTGATAGCTCGGTATCTTCTCCCAATTACTCTTTGTCAGCGCACTCTCCAGATCCGTATCTCACTGAAGGTCAATTGTGGTTGAAAACATCCAGTACAGGCTCATTCACGATAAGAGCAAAAATGATGAAGACATAGCCGTCCCGCAACAGCGCGTGTCCCAGCCTGGTGGGAAACCCAAATAGGATCCCCTTCTGATTTCGGCTGGCAGGACAGATGTCACAGTGGAGAGAGACAAGGAAGAGAAGAAAGGGAAAGAGAGCTGGCGTAGCTTCCACAGCAGCCTGCGACGGCTGCCGCGTCACCGTCCCCCCAGTGCCCGCGCTTCTGCGGAAGAGGTCTGACAAAGAACAGCCTCGCACACAGCCAGGAGGGAGATGCCCGAGAACTCATTCTGGACTTGAGGAACGGGAAAGGAAGGCACGGTCAGCATCTCCCAACTCATCTAGAAAGACAGGAACTCTTATTTAGGGAGTGGGAACACTCGGGGTTTGCACCATCACGATATCGAGGCGAGTTGGGTTTTTTTCCTGTCTGGAGTTTTGCGAGTCAGGATACAAAGGAGAGATCCAAACTGCTGAAGTAGCACCCAGCTCTGGGGACAGAGGCAGGGCAACACCATCGCAGCAGCATGCTTCGCTGAGGATGCAGTGTCTTCAAAGAGTCACTCTGAATGTAGCGACCTTCACGTCGAAGCAAATAAATACCACGTCATGAAAACGTAGCATGGAAGGTCTGAAGATATCCCCAAAGCATGACTGCCGATGAACTCCGTTTTCTGCCTTCTCCAAAGATGTTCTCTGCCACCAATCTTCTAGAGACCAGAATCTCTACCAGTTCCATGGAAACCACCACCTCGTGAACCCCGGAGGCCACAGGCAGCATCCTGTGCTCTCTCTGGTGGATGTTCTCAACTAACACTCAACTGTAGCTTCTTAGCTTCGGAGATCCAGTAAGACCACTGCTTCAGAAGGTATGGAAGAAAAGAAAGCAGCACAACTCAGGGGTGAAAAGCTGGAAGTTCCAGCACCCAAAAGGAAAGGTAGAAAAGTAGATGTTTAGAACAAATTATGTCAAGGAAGTGATTTTTAAAAGACAGATAAAACATTAGGATTCTTCTAGAGAAATTTCTGAAAATGAATACAAGGATGCAAAGATTTTTTTTCTTAAGCCAAGAAGGACAGAAGACAATTAAACCTATTGAGAGGTCTGCAGAGAAGTCACGTATTTTGTTTCATTACTCTTTAAGGAGGATAATGGGAAGTCCTTTGCCAGGGGATACTCTCCCATGGGAAATCAAGAAATGGCTTGCAGATAGAGAAGTCTCTAAGGAAGAGACAATCTAAGGACCGTAGCTGTTCTGCTTTAAAACAGAGCAGTGGAGTTTTGGAACACAGACTTTGTTTGGCTCTCCTACCCCAGAGCAGATGAATGATAGGGAGATACAGACACCACAGAACAAACAAATGTAACTCAAGGATTACAGTTTGTAGAGATTTATTGGAGTCAAGAGGCTGGACACCGAGAGCAGTTAAAAGACAAGACAAGCAAGTATCTGAAACAGTATTACTCACGCAGAACAAAGGGGCACAGCTTTGTAAAGGTAAATAATGTACCTTTCCTCCTTTGAATTTGACAAATGCCAAAGTGAAAGGTCCGGTTGATGTAGCGTATCCGGGCTTTTGAACCACAATCCCCAGTTAAATAATTATTTTAAGGTTAAGATTCTGCCAAGAAATAAAAAAGCAAGTTTCTGACAAAAAGCAGCGTGCATCTGTCTCTCCTGGAGAGAAAGGCCCTGGCGGTCAATGTCAGAGATTTTATCAGCAGGCTAATACTCTGAAGTCAGGAGATAGCAGGCAGGTGGATGAACTACACGCTGTCAGTAGACACCACTCCGGTAGACTGAAAATACCCATCCATCCCAGCCAGGAACGACAGCTCAGGAGCTGCCCAGCCAGACACTCCCGGCACCCCCTCGGCTCGGCACTCGCAGCCACGCCATAGGGCTGCAAGTCAGATCCCCCACCAGTCCTACCAGTAACAAATACACTGGCTTTTCAGTAGGGTTCGTTTTCAGGCAGATCACAGAGGCGATTCAGCTCACAGGGCAGCTGCACGATCTCTAGAGTTCATCAGACAGAATGGGCCTGGGAGAGCAGCACGTTTCTCACAGGAGCTTGAAATGCCAGTAAGACCGTGCCCCGAGAAACAGCAAACCAGTCTCACATCCACTTCCCAGTAGGCCAACAACTGAAGCCACCACAGGCAACAAGACCCTGACCATGCCACCCCCGAGCCATTTTCCAAAGAGCCAGGCTCCTTTTCCCCGATGCCTTTGGATCTGGCATGCTTTGGTCACGCAAAACAATCCTTTTCCCCCTAGATGCTGGACATGTGTGGTTCCCGGTGAGCTCTGATATTATTTGAATCTCTCAAAGCTAGTAACTGGACTGAGGTACATCACCAAACCATTAGCAGTAATTACTGAGTTGGGCTGGAGTTCACCCTGGTGATTTAGCTGGAAAAGGTCCCATCTCAATATCCTGAACCAGCCACTCTCCATATCTAATTTGTCCTGAAATTGCACTTCAGGGATCCAGCATCCCTACCCTGCCTGCAGGACCAGCCTCTTTCCAGGCCAGTGCTTCAGACAACAGGAGGTTGTTCCTTATTTTCCAGTGACCACAGAGTTTTGTCACTGCTTTCTGAAGAGCTGATCCAAGGGGCTAATTCATCCTTTCCTCTAGGATGGTCAAATATAACAAGAAATATTCCTCCACACAGAGTTCCTGCTTAACTAACCCTTCTCGCCAGGGTTTCACAGAGCTAAGACAACACACAAAATGTGAAGCACCCAAATTCCCAGTGACCCCAAGAAATTTCCCTGGCTTATCTACACAGATTATTAGCTCACTTGAGTAATTGCTGGTCAGTAAAACTCACTGGAGTGAATTGGCCAATAACTTCTCCAATCCCTTCTACCAAGAAGCGTGCTCCTAAGCGATCATTTACCTCCTCTGTCCAGAACCCAGGGCAGTTCTGACCGTGCCAGGTTAACTCCAAGTGGCATCTCAGGGAGCAGGAGGCACAGAGATACTTTAGCCCTCCACACTTAACACGTATCAGTCAAGATTTAGCTGGTGCTTGCGTTACTTTCAGCTATTCTGTGCTTAAAAGAAGGGAGGCAACATGCTCCACAGTCTTGTTCCATGAAAAGGAGGAAAAAGGAGGACAGTTCAACAAGGCAACAACTGCAATTGTCACACACTGACGTAAGGCTCACATCATGCCAGGGTAATGCCTTCCTGCTTCAGGCACATCTACCCCTCTCTGCTACGGGCCATTCTCAGCTATCCTTGCAAAGGTTTCTTTGACCTCCCTGCACTTCGGTTATAGATCCCGTAGATTTGTGTAGGTGTTTTCTTGGTTGTGTTATTCTGCAGAACTAGAAGTCAGGCACCAAACAGAAAGCAGAGAGATTAAAGACAAGAGAAAGAAGCCAGGTTTAGTGACCACGAGGCGTTCTGAGAGGAGAGGCTCTATAAAAGGAGGAAACATCCCTCCCACCAGAGCACGTTGGCAACGCGCACATTTCTGGCTACTAAGGTACCGTGCCAAACACGGCAGTAAATCCTCAACTGTTTGGCAGATCATCTCAACACAAACAGTGCTGAAACCAAGGAACAAACGCATCCAAAAATTATTTTCCTGGGATCCGCTTGCTAAAGGAATGCTCAATAAATACAATTTGAAGTAGGCTGGTACTTCACAGACACGCTTCAGTGTCAAAACCTTGCCCACCCCAAAAATAAAGAAAGAGTTCGTTAGAATTTCTGCGGTTCCCCAATTCAATTCATAATCTGCTTTGTAGAAACCAAAGCAGCAACTAGCCTAAGGTGCTCGCATCCGTTCAGAACACGCACTCAAAGGATTCACTCACCAATTAACATTGATTCTTTCTGGTACTCTTTGCTGAGGTGGCAGCGCTGGGTCACACAGGACACGTATCTCTCCAGAACATACCAGCACATTTCATAGTAGAAAGGATAACGGAATTTGGCATGCACCTGAAAGCAAGATCAAGACTGTCAGTCCACGGGGAAGGGAGAGAAGTTTGCAGCACAAGGGCCAGTCATCATTCTCATCATGTTATCAAGAGCACAAACAGTATGCAGGAGGGGGAGGGGAAGAGAGGGTGGGAGCCGAGTGAGACGTACGCCTTCAGCATACGAAATGAGGAGCCTGCCTGCCTGCCTGCCATGATAGCATCATTTCTTGGTTCACTAATTTGTATCCTCTTGGGGTGGTGGGAGAGGAAAGGGTTTGTGTTCTCATGAAGTCGTGGAACTGAGGGATGGCCCCTACAGTGTTATTTACCTGCTGTAGAAACACAGGGTGGTCACATACAGATGTTAAGGCACTAAAACGCGAGGTAAAATAAAGGTGGTGGTGTTTGTTTGGTTGGGTTTTTTATTATTATTTTTATTTCCTAAATGCTATCACATGATTTTATTTTTTTTTTTAAGCAAAATGGCAACATTACCTAAAATGAGCCGAGCAGGAAATACATCTTTTTCAATTATGGTCTTCACAACAATTTCATTAAACAAACGAACGCGCAAATTCTCCATTATTGATAAATACACATTAAAAGTAAAAATCCCTTATGTGCTTTACACTTACTAGCTTGGTAGCGAGTCAGCTTTTGTCACAAACAGAAGAGAAAAGCGAGATTCTGACAAAAAAATCCTCTCAAGCTGTGCACTTTTTCTTACATCTCAGACCTGTTGTTCTCTCACAAAAGCTTACACTCCAACACTATGTATTTGTGCATTTGTTTCAGATTCAGAAGAAAACAAAGTGGGTTTCCTTCCTTTTTTTTTTTTGGATAGTTTTCTATCTATGGGAGGTCCAAAGAAGAATCTGGGAAGCTCCTAAAATGCCAGAAGGTTGGTGTATTTACTGTGATCTGTTAAAAATGGATGCCATGCATCTTGCATGCACTTGTACTGACACTGTACGCTGTTCTCTCCTGGTGGCACAGAAACTGGCATTTTGCAGGCGTGCACGCATCCACTGCACTGGGATTACTGGAACTGCTTTAAGACATTCTACACATACTAACTGCTCACCTATAAGAGAGGTCCACCCACCCTTCACGAATAGCTGGACTGCCCTAAAAAGGAGCATTCCCTCAGAAAGTCCATTTTTTTCCACAAACACAACCAAAACACCATCCCGCTTCAGATCACCCCCAAAATCCAAAGCCTAAAGAAAACCACCAGCTCAGCACCTGGCCAGTCAGATTCAGCTCTGCAGAGCAGGCACCGTGGAAACATCTGTGTGGTGATAAAAGCAGCCACTTGAGCAGAGCAGTGATTTACTAGAACGCCCTTACCCGAAAACTCTTCCCGAGGTGGATGGTCAAAGAACTTGCCTTCCCAGGGCACAGGAAAAGCCAACTCTTTGAGCAGCAAACCAAAACGTAGCGAAGGGAAAAGAGACTGTGTTGTCCCACTGAATACAGGAGATTGAAACACGCCACGGTGATTCCCAGAAGTTAAGATGTCTGAAATTCAACACAAACGTAGCTGGCAAATCTGAACGTGCAAGGTGAAACGCAACGTCTCACGCATCCAGCCACGCGGCACCTCTGCAAACGTTTCCATGCGTTGTTTGAGACAAAGCACACAGACCAAAAAAAAAAGGGGCAAAAAAAAAAACAAAGCAACAACAAAACCCCAACCAAACAACATCCCCCTAAACGTGAGAACATTTAACCCCTGGGCCTGTCTGCACTGGAGAATATGTTTCCGTTGGTTGAGTCGTTTGTCATAAAGAAGAGATGGAGTCACTCCTCGCCGTTACGGAACACAGGGGAAATTAGCCATGCTAAAATAGATGCTAATAAAGGAACTCAAATTTTTCCAAGAGAGCACTGCAGGAAACAAAATTTGCAAAGAATTGACTTACAAACAGGAAGGTGCCTTCCACCCCTCAGCCTTCAAAAGGTTTTCAGCCACATGCCTGGGAATATTAAAGACATCATTGCTCAACATTTGTTGACAGGTTCTGAGCTTCACCAAATTTAGTTGTTACCAATGTTAATTCAATGTGAAAGACAAGGAAGTTAACGCATGCAGTGCTCCCATTATGTATATCAATCTTTAATATTCAATTTGAGTTCCTAATTGCCTCGCTATCAATGTTCCAACCCACAGCAAATCCCTCCATGCCTCTGGAATTCACCGCTTGCCCGAGAAGGCTCCGCTTTCACAGATCTTCAGAAGTAAGAGCTACCATATGTAGCAAGAGATACTGGGAGAAGATCTGCGGGGCCTTCTGCCAGTCGAGCATATCTAACAGTGCTCTGAAAACCTTCTAAAATTTGCCTTATGGAAAAGTCTAGGGGAGTGTGTGCTCTCTGATAGGCTTGGATGTTCATTAATTGCAACGGATGGGACCCGCATTATGCCCGTGTCCGTCCTTTTCCCATTGTACATTTATGGTCGAACGAGCTCTTGTGAGGAGGGGTGGAGGGGAGGAATAAAAGAAAGAAGGAAAGAAATTAAAAATGTTCTGTGATGAATTTAAAGTGTAATATCTGATACAGACACTGCCAGAGGACTAAATCCCCCACCAGCGGGGAAATACACTGGATCATCTAATAGGCATTTCCAGCTCTAACTTCTGTGATTAATAATTTACAATCCACTGAATAAATTTTTTAATTATTCCTGTACAGCGAGAAAAATCCTCTCTGGAATATGATCCACTTCTTCAGTTCAAAGTGAAATTATTTGAGAGACTTACACACACACACCCCCAAAAAACCACAACAAAAAACCCTGAGCCAGGCACACATTTTCCTGAGGAAAGGATTCGTCTCTTCCACAGCGCCCGTTAAAATCATTACAAACTCCACTTGTGCTGAATCAATCTAATCACGGTATTGAAAAACAATTTATGATTATTTACAAAATGATTGATCTCTCCACTTAAAAAGGTTCTCTTACGTTCCAGAAAGCAAAACCAGCAGCGAACACCATCCTCTGCGAGCGACCACCTTACGTAGATAGTTGGGAGTGCTTCTGTCCCTGCCCGTGTTCAAGTATTTCAACACAGTTAAATTTAAATGAGTTGGGAGTAAGTTTGACACGTTCTTCCTCTCTGGTTCTACTGAGCTGCAAGAGCCCCGTGCCAAGAGGATGACTCTCTGAACGGCAGCCTGCTTTGCAGTTCCTCAAGCTGGTCTAGCAGAGAGCTAAACAGCTTGGCCTATTTGACTAGCTGCTAATTGGCCTCTAGGAAAGCCAGACTGTAAAATGAGAGTCTCGACAAACTGTAAGGCTGGAGAATATTTGTTTACCTCAATTGCACATTAGGAGCTGTTTCCAACAATAGACATGTTTTTTATTACTCCTGAAAACTATTTTTAAATGGCTATAACCCTCTTAGAAAGTCTCCCAGGGATATGAGAAATTAAACTAGAATAAGCATGACAAGTGTATAAACTAGGCAATTTTATCAGGCTGTAAATCAGCATTACGGTTCCAAGCATGTATTTATTCTTGTCTGAGCTGCTAAGACAATAACAACTACACCTAGCGTAAAAACGACGGCGAGTAGCGGCAACCCGAGGTGATTAAGCATTCCATCGCTGGCTTACACGCAGCGAAACCGCCGGGAAGGAAACAATCCCTCCGTGCAAAGAGGGAAAACACACCTGGATTACGCTCCGAAGCCAGCGTGGCAAATGACTCTGTCAATCTCCTCCTGTAATTTACTTCTGCGCCACACACGACGGCGGGATCGATACCGAGGAGCAGCTCATTTGCGGCGCGTTCACACCGGCGAACTCGTGCGAACGACGTCTGCCGGCCCGAGCCCGCTCTGCCAGCCGCTGCCTGAACAGAGTTCTCCCAACAAAGAAAGTCCCAAAGTTGACTGGCAAAGCAAATCAAGTAGCACAGGCTGGAATCCCATTTGGAAGAGTCCTGCCTGACAGTTTTCGTTGGGGGGTGGGGAGGGGTGTACGCTTGTGTTATTATTTCTGAATAACAGTATTGATTTCCCTGCCTTTCATTAAACTTCTGTACGCCTTCGTTGCACAGCTGAGATTTTGTTCCTGTCTAGAAATTCTTGCTGTTCTTTGACTGGTCGTTCACTCAGCTTTGTTACATTATGGCTACCTCAGTTTACGTCCAGGCCGCGCGTTAACGCGTCGCTAGCGCGCGGCGACGCCGAAGCCGTTTCTGCGAAGACGCGGACATTCCGTTGGTTTTCCTCAGCCTTTTGGAAAGCACTTCAGTATTTTGAGAAGGGAAAATGATAAAGAGCTACAGAGACTTTGAAGAAAATCAAAACCAAACCTGACAAGAGGTCTGATTTGGGCCTTCCAAATATTGCAGCATCCCTTTCCAAAAACAACCGTGCCGGGACATCCTGCAAGAGGCAGACACCCACCTCCCAGGGCCTCCCCGCAGGGCCAGGGTGCTAGGGACTTTTAGCAGGCATTTCAGTGTAACCAGCTGCTACATTCCTAAAAGGTACTAGAATATATCGCCTGTTACAGGGAATTCTGCCTCCTGGTCTAACAGCTTAGGAGATCAAAGCTGCATCCAGCTTCTCAAGGAGATGGGCCTGATGTGAAGCACTACTGAGCAGTTACAACCCAAGGTGTGTCATCTCGGGTTGCTCGAGTACCGTGGCAACAAAACATCAGCTTTTATACAACTTCAGGGAAAAGAGAGTTTCCTTTCCACCTCCCCCACAGACATCGATGGAAATAACTTGTTTCTGTCACAGATCCTTCCTCCCAGTCCCCTCTTCTCCATTCTCCAGGCAAGCTGCCTGTGCTAGCATCCTACCTGGCAACGAGGCACCCTCCCCTGTAGCACCTGCAGCATATACATCAATCATCTATTGCTGGTTCTTATTTACGGTCACTCTGAAGCCCTTCCTCTGCCCAGCACCCTTGCCCAGCCACAGTGAACCCCATCATCACTTTTTGCTGTCCCAAGTCCCTTTATGCTTTCTTAAACCACGTGACATTCTTGCCTTGGGACACCCGTTCAAAGCCAGGCTGAACTCCACTCTGGTCTCTGCTTTCCGCTTCATTCCCTCTCTTCCAGTTCCCCTGGATTTCAGCTTTTGTCTTCAAATCTCTTCCACCAAGAATTCATTTTTCTGCTTAATATTCCTTCTCTTCATTAAAATCACTCCAGGAAACCAACATCTGCCACCACTGTTTTGCAATCTGAAGATTACCAGGCCTTGTACCCCCCTCAAAGCACAGGAGGCTGGGGGGAGGACACCCTTCCTCTCACTGAGTCAGAGATGTGTTTTGAAACACCACATATTTACTTCAGGCCTCCACAATCTCACTGGAAAGGAAGCCATTTGGGGTAAAAGCCCATTTGGAGCCAGAATTGTGCCCTCTTGTAGAGGTGAACAACAGCAAACTGTACTGGTGTCCGAGACATACCATTTTAAGACGTTTTAGCGAAGGAGAACTGCAACTTCCTGCCATTCTGCCAGCTCAAATCACCATTAACACCACAGCTGGCACCAGTACCACTGGTTTCCCAGCACCACCTCGGTGCAGTGCCTCCAAAAGAGTCAGCCACAAGAAGTCCCCACTGGAATCTGCACACACCACTGGTCTGGTTTTGCATCAGAATGCTACGACTGCCTTGCACAGCTTATTTACCAGCCTGATTAAACAGCAGCACTTCCTTCAGATCCTGCTGCTTTATGAAACTGCAAAGTGTACGACGACTGAGTGTCCCGTTTGTTAATCAAGGGGGAAATTTTCACTCGCAACAAAGAGGCTGCACAGTAACCTCCTCCAAGGTGTAACAATCTTTCCGTCAGGTAGATGCTACAGCCAGACAAACATCACAATGTTCAGACGAACGTCCCAGCCCAGACTCTCTTTGCTCCAAGAAATTCTTGCACAGTATCGAGTCATTGTAGAAGAAAATCCTGTGAAGTATAGAAGGCATCGTTTCATAGGCAGCTTCTGGGCAGCTTTGTCAGTTCATCTGTGGGCAGTAGAACCACCGTAGTCCCACTAGCTCTCCAGGCTCGGGCATCCATCCCAGGAGTGGAGAGAGAGGTGACGAGCAGGGGGTTACCAGAAGTACTGGTACAAAGGTCTGTAAAGCGCGGTGTGTTTTTGTGCAAAAGGGAAGGTGTTTTATGACAGTTTAACAGGCAGACAAAAGACACAGAAGGGACACGTCTGTGGGAAGTAGGGAAAAACAGATGAGTAAATCCCACTAAAAGCAGCCAACATTTGGAAGCGTCGTTACGTCACCTTTACCTCTTGTTCCAACGCCTCTGACGCGGAGATGCCGTCAGTTCTTGTTTGTCAGGAGGGAACACGAGGGAGCGACTACGACAGATCATAGCCACAAAGAACAGTTCAGTTAAAAAGAGAATCAAGTATCCTTACCCTTGTTCTGTCCTCAATTTCATAGATGCGAAGCTGCATGGGAACATTAAAGCTATGCAGGATATTTCCACCAAACACCAGAGAATCTACTGGAGTATAAACCGCGTGTATCCACCCTAGAGAGGGAAAGCAAAGAACTGAGAATGCCTCGTGCGATGCAGTAGTACAGAGCAATTCACAACCCAATTTTAGCAACCCCACGAGCCCCACTCTGCAGGGGGTGAGAGGCTCAAGCAGTGACAGGTTCAATGGTAGGCTCACAGCCACACTTCAGAACCAGTCGGAGCAGAAGAACAGCACCTTCTGATGTAGACACAACCCTCTGTAAACCGGGTTCTTCCGTCTCCTCACAGAACAGTGACTGTTCACTGAGAACACACAAGCTTGTGACTCAACCACATCCATGACTAAGAAGCGAACTCAGCCTGTTCCATACTCTTGGCTCTCAGATGTATCTACTGGCACCTCCAGTAGCGTTGCAAATCATGTTAGCAGCAGTGGTGGGCTGGGGCTCTGGAACTGGACTGAGTCACACCAAACCTCTTCCACACCGGCACCAGAGAGTACACCTCCAGATGTCAACAGTCTCAAACTCTTACCAGCCCTCCTTCAGAGGTGAAAGTTTCATATCCTATGGTCAGCTTCCTAAAGCAACCAAAAAATCTTTTTCACTGCAAGCTCCACCTTAAGGGATTTGACGTTTCTAGTACTGGAGCTGATGAGATTGTTCTGACCCAATCCTGCAAGTGACTGAATTCCTTCCACGGGCTCCGAAGCGAGGGAAGAATTTTCTATCACAATGAAAATCCAGGCACAGCAACTCAGGCAGCCACACACCAGCTCCTCTGCTTCTGCATTGTTTGCTCGGTATGTCAGCAGCTGAAGGACTGGCTATGCAAGACTGTAGCCTCTGATCTCTGCAGTGAAAAAGGAATTGATTCTGCTAATGATCTGGGACCCACAGAGACCTGACACTTTTTTTTTTCTTCTTCTTCTTCTTTTTTAATGAAAAGCATTACAATTTATAAACCAGCAGACAGCAAAGCAACATAGGGGGCAGTCAATTTTCTCCTAACTGTGCAGAGCTTTCCATTAAAGCTGTGGCAGCTTTCCTTCACTTCAAGATCAGTGAGGGAGCAGGAAAATGCCATTCAGCCTAAAGGGTTCTCCAGCTAGCAGCGACGAAAGCACTCCTCCGCAACAATCTGCAGACCCTAAAGGCCTGCAAAGCTCTGTCTGAGAAGTTCTTGAGCCACAGCAGACAGCAAAACTGGGGCTTTTTTAAGGGCATATTGGTAGGAGAGAGATGAGAAGGGAAAGAAATCAGCACTAGCATTTTCTCCCTGGAAACAAAAGCTCATCGCTCTGACTACGTTTTTCAGGATTTCAGAATCGCAGAACGGTTGAGGTTGGAAGGGACTTCTGGAGGTCCAAGTCCCCTGCTCCAGCAGGACCACCTAGAGCCAGCTGCCCAGAACTACACCCAGATGGCTTTTCAGTATCTCCTGGGCTGGAGACTCCAAACCCCTCTCGCCAATCTGTTCCAGTGCTCAGTCAATTTACAGGTTCTGATTCCACTTGATAAATGTGATGCATATAAAAAAAGCAGGTGCCTTATAGCTCTGGCAGCTCTCAGTACTGTTGTATTTTTCCTCCAGTTGCTATCATTTCCGTTACAGAGTTGCTCACAATGATCCAGCCTGTTTATTACTTCCCAATCAGGAACAACCAACTAGAGAGGAATCTTTTTTTCATGTGAGTGTAGCGTGGCAACTGCACACATCGAAAACTATAAAAACTCTGCACAGCTGAAGCAGTTCCTCACCTCACATGAAATACATCAGTCTGTACTAAAAGCAAACTACAGGAAAAATAAATGATCTTCCTGATCCTGGTCTTTGGGAAGGAAAAAGATCCAAGGTCGAGGAAGTTGGGGCCGCTCCTTCCATGAGGTAATCAAAGATTTACGTGGCTGAGGGAAAGAATGGAAACCACATGCTGAAGCAAATCTGTTGCTGGGTCCCCAAAGCCAACTTACTGGATAGGTGCTGAAACACAGCCTCAACCTGCACAACAATTCACCTTAATTGTCAGTTTTAGAGCTGAATAAACTGATGCTGAGAAAAGTGAAATGATTTGTCCACGGCCACACAACTGAGTGGTGGCAGAAGATAGGTCAGAAACAGCCAATTAACAGCAGAACTCTGCAGAGTCCTCATCACCACTGCCCACTGCAGCACTCTCAGCATGGATCAGGCAAAGCACAAACATACTGGAGCTGGAAGTTGCAACAGGTTCTTTTCATGGAATGATCAACATCATTCAGATACAATTTGTTATCAAGTATTTACAACGTAAGTAAAAGGAGTAACTGAGCTGAAACCTGGCTTTCTACTCCTACAGAAAAGGAGAAAACCTTCATTTTCTGAGAAATAAAATGGAATTCCATCAATGCAGCTGTTCTTCAAGTGCATGCTTTTACTACAGCCTCACAGCAGCAGCCTCCTCCTATAAGTCATATTTTCTCTGTGAAAATTTCACTCTACTACAGTTGGTTTCGTTGCTTCTTGCTCTTTGGGTTTCATCCTCACCACACCTTCCCTGACATCTTGACTCTGCCCCCACTAGAGGCCAAGGGTCTTTAACTTAATAACCACTAGACCTCCTTGGTGGTAGTCCTAATATTTTGGGGAGAAATGTGAAAGGATCTATGGCTGGCTTGAGCTGATGCTCCAACAAACCGTATCCCAGACATGCCTAACCCTAAACAGAAAGATTAACAAAGTTTAGTTAAAGTTTAGTTTCAGTCCTGGTATTGTTGAAGAGCTGGTAGAGAGGCAAACTGACAGTCCCCTGTAAAGTACTCGAGAAAACCCCCAGTTCTGCTGATAATGTGTTTAATTCCTGACTCACATTTATAATCCAGGTCTAAATTCATCTTACAATTAGTACCATCAACTCCTAACTTCTGAACTAACTAAACACGAGGTCCTTCAAGATGCACGTATTTCGAACAGGACTGAAAACACTGCTTTTTATGACACAGTTCTCAGCACTAAACCCCCCTAATAAAGTGCTAAAATCCACCAGGGTTGGGAAACTACGAATAAACCAGAGACCGAGCGACAAACGGAAAGTCATTCACTGTAAAGTCCTTGGAAGTTCCTACCCTGAGCTGAAGCAGGATTTAGGGTGATTTCCAGGCATAGCTCAGAGATGGGGAAGGACAATGCCCGTGGGCACTATCCCTTCACTGTTAAACAGCTACGTCCCAGGGAATCCCCAGATCTCCAGCAGTTCACGTGCCCTCACGTGCTGGATCCTGTTCACAGCCCCTCTGCCAGGCACAGGACACAGCCCTGCCTGAGGAGTCACCTGCTCCTAAGATAGAATTTTGGCCACTCAGCTCTGTAGAGTTTTTCAGTCACACGGCATCCCAAAATAGCACCGACTTGCCTGAGGAACGGACGTGCAATATTGAAACTGCAGAGAGACAAGCACCCAGAGGTGCATTCCAGGGACAGAGGACACTAAGGGCAAGATGAAATAAAAGAGATGGAGAATTGGTAAGGTAGAAAAACCATGAAAAGATTGGTACAGATGTTACAGAGGTTAAAAAAAAAAATAATCTCCTGTTCTAATATTAACAAGGCTGTGTACAGGGAAAAACTGAAGAGGCCAGCACCAGAAAAGTAGAAGTAGGAGGAAACAGAGATGAGCAGCAAAGAGGAAAGAGTTTCCGTGAGGGTGATACGCTGCGGAAACAAGCTTGGAGAACACATCACCTTGGATGGCACATCCATTTCATTGCCACAGCTTAGACACGAGCACGACCCGAAAATAAACTGAGGAGGATGAATGTTCACTGGGCCCATTTACAAACAAGAACACCCATCTTCTACGCCTCCCAGTTACAAAGGGTTTGAAAGAGGCAGACAGGCCTCCAGGACAGGAGCGAGCTGCACGTACGGGGAAGACAAAGAGGAAGAGAGAGGGGGGATTGCTGTGGTACCATCCACACCAACCCTGCACACCCGTATCTCCTTCAGCTACACCAGTGCTTTGGACTGGCTGAACTGGCAGAGCTGTTGACATGTATGATCACGTCCCTCTGAGCTGGACAGCCTGTCGTGTCTGCTCATGTGTGGCTGCATCTTTCAGCTCTCCCAGCAAGAACCGGCCGTGTGGCCTCCAGTACAGACCCCTCAATCCTCTCCTCTGCTGTTTGCAGAAACCCTGGTACCACTGCACAGCCCCCTCTGTTTCCTGGGTTAGTGCAAGACAGGAGACAACATCTCTCCCTTTGGCAATACTCTCAAAAACTGTAATAGTCTCAAAAAAAAAAAAAAAAAGGAAAGCAAAACAAAATGCCGCAAATTTAATTTTATCCTTAATGCTAAAAATAGCTAAAAACATCAGAACATTAAGGACTGAAAAAGGCAAAACCAGTGGAATAAGATATTGTTCATTTCTGGCTGAAAGGCACGAACAAAACCACCCGCTAAACATGATCTGAGGCTACAATTAAATCCCGCGGGTGAAAGACGGGTGCTGTGTGGCTTCAAGGATCACTAAGGACTTAGGAAGCTCTTCCTCGCGGGTGACCAGTTGGAAACCAGCCTGTGCTGATGGTGGTAAGGACTGGGTGCTGGTGGAACCAGCCAGTCTGTCTGTCTGTCCTTCCTCCCTCCCTCCCTTCGCAGGCAGCTCTGGCAGCCCGGCGAGGTAGAGCGGCTCCCGCGCGGCCACGGCGCAGCCCTGCCCTGGGAGCAGAGTCCTTCAGATCTCCCACCAGCCACACCAGCCACCAGCTCAGCCCGACTGGGACAGATGGCTTTGGGAGAGCAGATGCTGCGGAGCCACCGCTCCCAACCCACGCTGCGAGCCTCAACAAGACCACTGTCCACTTAGGGTTCTGCTGAAGTTGGTCTTTTGGGATTTCAGTTTTGGGTGAGTCGAGAGTTATTTTTTTTTTCCTCCCCAGAACGGTCCTAGTTCAGGAAGCCAGGCCAACGTTCTGCAGGAATTCTATCCAGGAGGCTCAGAAATGCTCTCTGCTGATTTACAGTGACAAATTATTCCACCACTCCTAAGACACACTTGAATATTTAGATGTTATCATCTCTAGTAAATCAAGAAGGTAAAATTAACAGCAACAAAAGCTTTCCTGAACAGTTAAAAGAAAGATACAATCTCATTATCTTTCAAATTTTATAAATCAAGTATTATTAAACGTTGCAAACTTGTCAGAAGATTTCAGGGGCCTAAAAATCCTACTGTATTTTCAAGGATGTAATCATCCCTCTGAGAATAATAATAAAGAATATTAACTTATAAAGCTCTGGGATGAACAGACTACGAGCTCCAAGCCAAAACCATGGTGCATCTGTTAGTAACTGAACAGATCTTTTGCTTTGTGATGGAGAAGGGATGCTGATTTCCCTGCAATTCTATGGCAATTTGGGGTGGAAAAGATTAAATAGGTACATCTCAAGAAGCGACTAAAGAGATAACCTTTGAGTGCACACTGCCAGCAAATGAAATGTTATTTCTCTCATCTCCAAAGAAGAGTGACTGTGTCATAGTAGTGCCCACAACCAAAGAGATGAAGGAAATATGGTGTCTACATTTTAGAAGTAAAAAAAAAAAATCAGTAATTTTGCCCTGGTAGTAGAAGTAGTACAGCCACTCTCAGTGGGGCAGCATTTGGAAAGAACTCAGTAGAGCACTGCAGAGGAACAGAACTAAAAACCCAACGTTAGGCTGTCACCTTCTATCTGAAAGCAGACACTCAAGGCAAAAAAACCTCTCACCCTCTTCACTGATCTTCATCGCTCGGTCCCTAAAGGTTCCGGGCACGGAGCTCACAACCATGTCAGTGGAAGCTCCTGAGATGGGAAAGCTAACGGCAACCAAAAATAGCCAGGCAGCTATGAGGCCCTGGCACAACCCCCTGAAAAAAAATAATTTACTGCTCACATTTTAATAGCCTGCCATTCTCCTTGATATAAAGACTATATGCTGCCTTCTGGCCCCATTACACAATAATTCATCAAACACTGACTGGCCTAGCAGAGGTGACCGCACACTCGGAACAGGCAGGATCCTACCCATAACTTCTGAGACAGTATCTGAAGCACTTTGAATCCTTGCAAATAGCTGCCTGGTGTCTGGCACAGAACATCTCTTTCTGTCCACCTTCCTTCCCAAACATTTTTGTCTCAGCAAAGTCGTTATTTCTGCATTTGGCTGGAATTTGGAGGAATTCTGGAGCACTCTCACGTTACCGTAAGGATCACCACAGACCAAATGAGAACATTTCGTTAGACTGTGGCTCATTCTTCAGCTCTCAAGAAATTAAGAGAGACTATAAAAGCACGTTTCCATGTCAAAGGCCCCAAAGTGCATTATAAAAAACGTAAGAAAAATAAAGTAAACCAAACAGCTGCCTCCTCGGTGGAAGACAGCCAGCTCTGAGGTGAAACACAACTGCTGTAAAACACCATGCAGCAACACCAGTCAGAAGTTCGAAGAGGAACCAGGAAGGAACACCATAACCAGCTGACAGTAAGTTATCCAGTCTGGGTTTTGATCACAGGGACATCTAATAAGTCAGTGCTGCCAAAGTCTACAATATCTGATGGCAGGCTGTTATTCAATTTACAGAAATAATAAAGGCACAGGGATTTCCCAGACCATTATTTTATGGACCATGTCGTGGTCTGTTACTGAAACTGTTCCTGTCAGATTTAAAGAATAGGCAGAAGTCACTCAAAATAGCCCAGCTCCTTGAGGGAGCTCTCTCAGCTACCTGCTCACATCACATCATCTCATCTCTTCAATGTACTCACGTTAAAGATAGGTATTTGGAAAGTCCACTGTAAGAACATCCTGGGAAAGCCCACGCTAAGGAGACCCACGCAGAGTGAACCCCAAACCAAACCTGCTCATGAGTCTACTGCCTCTGACCAGCAGCTGAGGCTGAAAAAGAAACTGTAAGAGACAGGGGATGGTTAGAGGAACCCATGCTAGCATGGGCCACCACCTCCCAAAGGAACCAAGGCCAGTGTGTTTGCAAACTCTCTTAGACTGACTGCACTGCAAACCCTGGAATCAAACTGCACCCCCAGTAAACACGGCAACTTCCTCGGAGGGCAGCGAAATGGGTCTTCACAAAAAGAGCAGATCATCCAAGTTTATCCATATTCTGGCAAGTTACATTATCAGTAACAATCCAGAGTTCACCTACGACGACACTCTTAATTCACAATATTAACAGAAACCAACTTTCCACGAGAGTCTACTCGTTGGCCTGCTTTTGTATGTCCCAATGGTGCATGTGCAAACTCTCCTGAATTTGAAGTGTCTACACCAAGCAGATATACATGTGCATGGAAGACAAGGTCAGTTTTACACAAGAGAGGTCTGGCAGGAAATTGAGAGGAAAAAAGCAAACCAAACTTCATGTGTTTCAAACTACTGCAAGATTTTGTTTGTGGAGGACAACAGGGAAGGAGGAAACCAACAATATCCAGGTCAGGGCTCCAACCCGATCACAATGACATCATCAGCAAGGCTAAGAGACTCGAAAGAGCAAGTGGACTGAAAGAGGATGAATGTTTCATTTTGGTATGCTTAGTTTTGAGCTTGGGTTTAGGTAACGACAGTGGCGTTTAGGAGGACACAAGAGAAACCGATGTGGTGTTGAGAGAATCGAGACGGAAGGGAATTCGATGCATAATGCAGCACTTGAAAAGACAAGGGCAAGGATAGAAGTAAAAAGCTGGTTTACAGAGCATACAGACTGGAGTAGCAGGTGAAGGGCAAGAGGAGGAGGGAGCAAAGGCTCCAGTTTAGTTATGCAGGGATGTAAAAGTAGAAAAACTCTTCAAGTAAAAGGAGCAGGAGTAAACATATTGAAAAAAAGCCAAACATGGAACACACTGGCATTAACTCAGTGAGCAGTATTTTGAACAGGCTGTAGGAGAGCAGTTGAGACCTAAAAGAACAAGCAGCTGCACACAAGTCAGAAACACCTGCCTACAGTATTCCTGAGCTGAGAACTCCGAGGGGTGCTGCCCAAACACTGGTTCTACCTGTCTCGAGCACACTCATGAGTTTAGATACTACTTCTCTGTAACACCACCACAACAGACTCCCAACACTTCACACATCCTCTCTACAAGTCACCACAGAGTACAGAAGGAAGCTACAGTGCAAATAATACTGGACAAGCTCCAGATTTGACTGTGACACCACAATAAGGTGTTACCTTGACCAAACTTCACCTGTCCTGAACACTGAACCACGTGGAAGATTAAACATTGCTCATGGCAACACACACAGTGCAAAGAGCCACGGTGGTCTCTACTGATGTCTTCCTGCATGACAAGTTCTCTCCCATCCTGGGAAAACAACAGTTAGCTTTCTACAGGGGAAAAAATAAATAAATACAAAGAATCATTTGCTGACAAGTGGTAGCAACTCGAGCTTCCTCCCCTCCCGAACCTTCAGCTGTTTTAACATCTTGAATCTACATCTGGCCATAAGCCTCAGCAGGGCACAATGTGGTAGATTTCTCAACTGACAATTAGGCTGACAGCAGTTTAGATAGTTATGGTAATGGCAAAGGCCAGGTTCCTCGTTATTTTATCCCTTTACCGCAGAGTTTACCAGAGCTGATCATCCTTGACTCATCAGCAGGGACCAGTAAAGTGGGAGGTGAGAACTTGTAACAACACATCACTTCAGAGAAGGATAGAATACCAGGTTGGAAGGGACCTCAAGGATCACCTAGTCCAACCTTCCAAGGTAAAAGAATAAATAGTTTCAATGAGATGGCCCAGCACTTGTTTGAAGAAGTCCTGTGGGACCACTGGGAGCCCAGCTTGGTTCCTATAGCAGGCCCCAGACACGGCATCCTTCAGAACCCCAGCTTACCTCCTCCCACCCCACACTTAGGAAGGACTCCTGAAATGCTGTAAGATGCACCTTGGCCCATAACAACTCACTAGGCCGACAATATTTTGCTCCATTACTCCTTGACCCCACAGCTGCAATCGTGCCTCTCAGTGCTTCGCAGGGTTAGAAGCACAGGTAGAAATTAACTGGTTTAAACTTAATCCTCAAAGGATGATGGCAGTGATGGAGAGGAAAATACCCTGAGGCCCTGCTGAGCACTATAATTATGCCTTCTCTAAGAATAATTCCCATTCCTGTCCAAGTGGTTTGTAGTTTCAGGGATTTACTGATTCTAGAGTCTGAGAAACCTTCCATCTCCTACAAGCCTGTGATCTCACTCCCTCATGTGTCTTCTCTACTTACTTAATCCCGACACTGCTACGGTGTAATTGCATCTCTAGGACCAGTCCCCAAAATGATTTAAAAACAGGAGCAGAGGAAGGTATTTTATGGATTATATATTTTCCTTTGCTGAAGAGTTCTCCCCTCTCGGCCCAGCTGAGCACTACCTGTCACCAGCCCTGTAGTTAGAAGATCTTTTCCTTGGGATGAGTTTGAGCCTGATCAAGACTTTACCAGGCTCAGTTGAAAGTGTGGGATATGCTGGTTTTACAGGCACCTGTTCTCAGAACCTAAACACTATGAACACTTATAAAGCACATACAAAACACATCCCAGTATTAACTCACGTGATACGTGCAAAAACCAGGGCAGAGAGGTCGTAGGAATTGACCTTTTTTTACCCAGCTACGCTCAATTCGCTGACCCGGAAGAGCCTTTAATTAGGCATTTCCATACTCTGAAAACAATCACAGAAATAATGCCCTTTCACATAAATAAAGAGATTTGCAAGGAAGTTTTCTGAACAAAATACAGCAGAGCAAAACCCCTTGAATCCATGAGGTGCTTACAGAGAAATGATTTATATATGCCTGGGAATCTGAAATGTTGCCATTTCTGTGTTTCGGGCTTTCCTAAGAAAACAGAAACTACAGTCAAAAACCACACTTGGAATCACTTCCCTTCAGCCACCACGTTACAGTTGTGCCCTGTGCAAGCTCCCACAACTTGCTGTATTCCCAGTGCCGAGCATGACTAAACTAACACCCAGAAAGTCTGATTCGTGGGAGGCTGCTCACAGGGGAATGAAGATAAATAGGAAGATGCGGTAACGGGATCTAAGCAAACAGCACGGGCACACTCAAACAGCCAGTTCAAACAGTTACAGCACATTGTGACCTGTTTCAAGGGAAGACCTAATTCCTTTAATGGATTAACTCCTCCCCCCTCAAAGCCATTTCGCCCCTCGCCTCCCAGGCTGATTCTCACTTCAGTTAAAAATGTGCAAATGTGTGGCCTTCAGCTGATACTTATCAACGGTCCCTTGTTGGCAAGAACATTGTCGCTGTCTTCGCTTGACCTGCATTCTCCCTGTCTCCAGGATTAAAACAATAATCATCCTGTCTCCACGAAGTAATTCTAGAGCTGTCTGGAGCTGTCTCAGTCATGTAGAAAGGCTACCTACATTTATTTCCCTGGTAAGATCCACTAGACAGAAGCAGTGTGTTACGTCGTTATAAACAAACTTATGATCCCGTAATAGTCAAAGAAAGCAAAGCCCAATATTATCTTAAATGAAGAGTGTTACAGATTGCACCATCCTGAGCCCAATTTAGGCAGGAGCAAAAAGGGCTGAAGCCACCAGCTTTCAAAGCTGCAACTATTTGGTTGCTTTGCAAGAAGAGCCTGAATCATGCGACACAGCTACTGAGGTGGGCAGTGGTGTAAAAATTAAGCAGGGTTGGGCTACTGGAAAATGTCCAGGTTCAGCACAATCTCCATCAGGAGAAATGCTGAAAAGTGGTAACAATAAAAAAAAGAGTTGTTTCCCTGAGAAGCAACCCTAAGGGAGCACAGCACCTGCTCTTCCAGGTACTGGAATCTCCACTGAGCTCTGTCGGGGAGTGAAGACCCAGCTCTGCCTACAGAAGAAGTAGGTTATTGAACTGCAGGTGAAACCTGCCAGAAGAGATCACAAAAGCAGAAAAAACCTTTTCTAACGACTGATGAGGAGTGGTGGACTGACAGCCCCAGAGACCCAAGTCCTCCCTCCTCATCAGCAGAAGTGATCACTGCACACACTTCCTCACAGTACTGTTTTCATCCATCTGGGTGGGTCAACTTCTGGAAAATTAAGTGCATTCAGTCCCTTGTCCCTCTTCTGCCACAGCAAACAAAGAGGTCGACAGGGGGGTTTAAATGTGAAGAACTGTTTCAGAGAGAACCGTTAGCCAAACCCAATTCCAGTGATTCCAACCCCAGCTAGTTAAGAAGCCATACCTGAAGGAATGAAGAAGGTGTAGCCTTGTTTCAGCTCAATTCTTTGGCATCGTTCCACCCTGTCTCCCAGAAAGATATCACTCTGCTTTCCCGAGAGAACCCATTCTTCATAAAGTTCTAGATTCTGCAGAGTAGGCGGAATCAGCCAGAAGATCTAAAAATAAATCAAAGATTTAACTATTACCAACAGTCAACAAAACCAAACAGCTGATGGATCCCAATATGGTTATCACGCGTCAGACAAATGAACACGTAACTCAAGGCTGCTTTCTGGGTAAAACACCCGCTTTCCGGGTGCCATACACAGAGGCACACAGCAGACAGACAGCAGCAGCAATTAGTCCCTGTGCTGGAAGTGGCAGTTAACTGTCAGTTGTCATCTCTCTCCCCTGAAACATCTCACTCAGAGGGTGGCTGCACAGTTCGCTTCCCGTGCGGCACAGCGCGTTGGTACAGTGCAACTTCACTGGACTGTGCAGGTGAACAGCAGCTGTACCAGGGAGAGGAGCAATCTGCTGTTAATTACAGTTCCCACCACACACTGTCTATACTAGAATGGGGGAAAGCAACCTAAACCAGCAAAGATGTGCATGGAGCCACACACGCTGCCTACGTTATCGCTTCCGTGGCCTGTATTATTCCAGTGCCAGCACAGCGTGCGCGTGAACGTGGATCTCGGAGAGGAAGCAGAAGCTGTAGCTACAGGAGACTCGTGAGGGAGGGCACTCTGACCCAACGAGGGTACACACAGCCACATCCTTACTGCAAGACACTTCTGAGCCATGCAAGCCGAAAACCACCGCCAGCGGCAAATAACACAGGAATTATTTCAAACAGGGCACTCCTTTGCTTCACAGAGGTGACTCCTGTCCTTTTAGTTCTGCAAACTCCACGTTCATCAACAAAGGTAGCTGGAAAAGACCACTCCCCGACTGCTTCCCTCCTCCGCAATAAGAAACAAACAGAAAAAAAGAGAAAAAGAAAAGCAAGCAACCCCTCCCCTCCCTGCGAGGCACAGAGGAATACAAATATAAATGTCAAACAAGGTTCACCTACCTTCCCCCCACGGAAAACGTGATACCACACTGAAGTGCCACCAAAGTCAATATGAAAATCAGTGAAGCATCCTTTCACACTCATCAAACAGTACCTGCAAGCAGAGCGAAGGACAAAACCAGATCAGTCTCAAACAGTATTTTTCACGTCTTAATTCGCAGAGGTTAACTGCCTGTGCAATGCTGTTCCCACCAATGAAGTTCCTGCATCTACAGCACGCGGATTCCTCTCACGAAGGAACTCTTGACGAGATTTCTGCTGAAAAACGTGCATCTCCACCTTCCGAGTTGGCTGGTCACACAACTACAACAAAAGCTCTCGCGGTTCAGGAACGGAAAAACACCAAAAGTTACGCTCTTCGGAAATATTTCTTCTGTCACGGCCAGTCCCTGGGGTGATCTGGTTGAGGCTCTCTACTGCTTGAGAGACGTTGCCTTCACCCAAAGTTGGACACAAATTGCTTCAAAGAGCAAAGTTTTGGAAAAAAAAAATAAATATCCGATTTGCTTATAAATCCTCTTGAATGCTCTTTACCTACTTGCCACTAATGCCATTTTTGCAAGGACTGGGGGACAGAAACCTCATTTGGCGAATTAACTCATTTTTGTTCACATTTCTAGGCATTTCTGCATCAAAAAAAACATAAAGGAACCAGCTGGCAGCATCACTTCAGTAGCAAATCCACTATTTTATTTTTTTTTTCTTTCCCGCCGTCTCGATTCAGGTTTTCAAAGCAGTTTACAGGAGGCATCACTGGAAAGAGAGACAAGAGCTCTGATCTCGCTGCATGAACCCGACTCCTCCAGCCACCATCTGTAACTAATGGCCGAATTACAGCCTCCCTCCTCACTACAGGCACCTTTGCAAAAGCAGGAAACACACACCACTTAACCCACTAACCTCTTTTCCTTGTTCCGGTCTCCGTTTCATGGCCTTTTTTTTGTGTGTGTTTTTGGGGTTGGTTGGTTGGTTTTTTTTGGTTTGGGTTGCCTTTTTTTGTTGGTTTTTTTTTTTTTGGTTTTTTTTTTTTGGAGGGGGATCATGGAACCAGTACCAGGATGGGATTTGTCAAAAAAAAAAAAAAGAAAAAAAG
>WUAM01000133.1:3361954-3375771 GCA_024336885.1 Actenoides hombroni
TACCTGGTTTGTTTTGTTTCTCAGACACACGTACCTGGTTTGTTTTGTTTCTCAGACACACGTACCTGGTTTGTTTTCAGCTTTTCTGAGTAGCTATTAACAAAAAAAATGAACACATTTGCACGGCCAGCTTGGCTAACACACTAGAAGAAATGTGTGCTGATGTAAAAGAAAGGTTTTACATGGTCTCTGCCCTCCTTCCTGCCTTTACCCACCTGATCTGCAGTCACCACCAACACAGTTTTCTCTTCTGTGGAGACACCACTTGGATTCTTGACAGAGTACCGAGTGATATTTATACACGTGTATTTATCTATAAAAGTGTGTACAGTTTTTAATATCTATGAAAATCACATTCTATAAATGCAGAATAATCATTACCTACAACACTTGCATCTCCTTCCAGTCCCCTTTCACTACCACCTACTTCCAGCAGTATGGATTGTCTGTCTGTGAAGTACCTGACATCAATGTTCTCATTTTAGCTGGAGTTCCTGGGGACTACAGCAGAGTATGTACTGAACAGAATAAAAATGGCTAGATGAGCAATACAGAGCCACACACGCCTTATGGGTGTTACGTACACGTGACAGGCAGCAATCTTTTCTGTCCCAACTGAATTTAAATTATTTAACTCAGTCTGCTTGCATTAAGTAGCAGAGGAACTGGTTCCACCCCACTGCAGGCCCCTGCACAGAAGAGGCCGCGGTCGCCGCCTTCGCTCCATCATTTACAGTTCACAGGAAAACCCAACACTCAGACTCCCCAGGTGCTGCTTCCAGCACTGCACTGAACCAGCACCTGAGCAGATCACTTCACCTTTCAGCCCAGTTTCCACCTGGGAGCAGAAGGCCACGCTATTTTCTGTGCGCCATGACACCGTGGAATCGCAGCTTCTCCTACAACGAGCAAAACGTTGCGATGCTGAACTTCACAAAGCTTGCTTAGGTCTCTCCCCTCTGAAAAAAACCCCAAACCTTAAGAGGCAGTGAAACATCCTCTGCGTGTCTCATTTTTTCCACTGCTGTTAAAGAAAGCTCAGTGGGTGACTGCAGTGCGGGAGGGTGAGGTCCTCAGCATCTCACTCACCCCGGTGAATAAAGCCCGAGCAGACGTATGACGGCACGCGGCACCTCCTCCAGACTCCGCGCTTGGCAGCGGCACGAGGGAAGGCTGACCTGCACTTGCTGGACCAAACCCTGTCTATTTATGGGGCTTCTCCCTTGCAAACATCTGGGGTTTAATGATGTAATTTATTCTATTCTCTTTCTCCGCTGACACCACGATTATAAACTGATGGTTGAGGCAGAGACCTTCACACTTAACGTCTTTAAACACTCAATTTGCAACTGTATTTTTTGGCTCCGCTCCTGTTCTTTTGGTGTTTCTAATTGAGAAGGCAAACCCCAGCAATAATTGGGTATCTCTTCAGCTGCTTCCAGCTAAAAAAAAGCACCAGGCTACGTAGAGCCTTGGCTTTCCTTTCACCCTTTGTCTTGGAGATCAAAGCCTGCCACCAGGTCTTCACAGATTTGTCAGAATCACAGAAATCAAATACTGAGATGATCTATCAGGTCCCACCTTGTGCATCATCTGCTCGGGCCAGTTGAAGATTGCTCTCTGCAAGGGTTTTCAGAGCTTTGTCACGTTTGTTTTTTGCCGCCGTACTTCGACGCACAAATGGTATCACAATTAAAAGCTTTGCTGCTTTCAACTTGACTTGGATTCTTTACACAAGATGAAAACACCAAAGCCTTTCAACACGGCTTGTGAACACAGTAACTAAATGAAAGGAACTAAACATTTTCCATCCCTGTAAAGCACTATGGCCCAGTCCAGTCCACAGCAGCAGGTTTAATAGCAAAATAGATGAATGATGATACATTCAGCACCCCTCCTACACTTTTTTTAACTCTAGAAACAGTCCCTTAGTGAGTTAGTTAAATAAAATGAACCAGGGAGTTGATGTCAGTTGTTAGACCACCCCATGAATAGTCTAAGTCCTGTACTTGCGCTGTTCCCACTGATACAATGCCCGGCCGGGCACGGTGAATTCCATCCAACAATGCTGCTGATCCTACAGAAGTTTCCGCCGTGGTCACAATTTTAACCTCTTCAGCCCAGGGATCACAAGAACTGAAAGTCTCTTTTCTTTTTTTTTGCAGTACTCAGCGGGTTTTGAACGGGCCCCTTTGGCCACCGGCCGGGATTGCCCGCTCGCCTTCGGGGGGTGTGAAACACACACAGCCTGGCACACCAAGCTACCCCAGCCCAGGGAGAGAGGAGGTGGTGCGGGTGACAGAGCCAGCAGCACCACTTAGGTTTATTTAGTGGTCAGTTTAGTTTAGTTAGAGTGTAAAAGCTGGGAACCGAGGCGACGGAGCGGCAGCCTGCGGCAAGCGAAGCCAAGAGAGCTCGGCAACAATTAAAAACTCCAAGCAAAGGCAGCCAGGCTGACCATCAGTGTTCAGACAGAGCCACCGCGCTCGTGCGGGGACTCCACACCTACCCAGGGAGCTCCTGGGCAGGCTGTGACAACCCAGGAAGACAAAGGACTCGCAGACATCAATTACAAGTCAAAGGGCAAGACACTGCAGATGCCACAGAAAAGCAGATACTCTTTTAAATTCAATCAGTGCTGACCCAAGCAAATCACTAAAAAAAAAACCAAACCAAAAAAAAAAGAACCAAAGATAGAGAAAGGAGCTCAGACTGATAGACTGATGGACACATTCATGGGGGCTTCCTCTTTCTCCTTTACATGGTTCATAGCTTCCAAAACTACTCAGCGTTCCCTTCGTCAGACTGTAGGATGCCCGTGAAGAATAATATAAAGACAAAAATCAAACACGTGAAAAAATGGAATGCCTTTGACTTTCTGACATCAAAGACTAAACCAAATGACTGCTGTCAGTCCTTGGATTTGGGAAAAGGAAGGACTAGAGATGGTCAACGGCGACCACAGAAGCCGTGGCTTTCCACCAGCTCGCTGAGCAGGGCTGTCACCGTTCTCCTCACTCGGTCCTAGGTTAGCCTTGGCAAGTGGACTTCATCTGTTCTTTAGTGTAGTGAGCATAAAGAATTCACACGGGGAGGGAGGGAGGAATGGATGGAGATTGAAGCAGATACACCAGGGAAAACACACTTGCTCTTTTCTGCCCATCTGCGACAGGCACCTCTCCATAAACATTACCAGGCTAAGTAACAGCTGGCATCTGCATTTTCTAAACAATGAAGACACAAATATCCCATAAGCAATGGTAAAGTTTCCTTGGAAGTCTGACAGAACACTAAAAAAAAGGAAGAAAATAAAAATAAAACCAGACACCTAAGCCCAAGTAATCACAAACAATGATCAAAAAAACCCCCCACCCCTCTTTTTTTTCCTAATATTGCCCTGGACCAGAATTTTCAAAGGGAGATTAAAGAAGGCAGGCTACCAACTGTTAGTTCCTTGTGACCTACAGGTACTCAAATACGGACAACAACCACGTCAGAAGTAGAAAGTAAGATTTCAGCATAAGGTGAGACCAGTAACTTCCCATGGAATCGATGTGGTTTGGAAAAACCCAGCACCACGTCTTTAAAAACTGTTCCGTAACAGTTGTGTTTCCCCCGATTGGAAGAGGAAAAGAGAACAAAGGAGGGGTTTAAACAGCACCAGCACGCTACGGCGACGAGTGCTTAAAGAAAACCAACCAGTTTACACAGAGCACAACACTTTGCAAGCTATGTTCCCTCGCCATCGCCTCCCACGCACGTTCAGATGCAGAGTTGTGATGGTTCCATTTCAGCTGCAGAACATCCTTCCCCTCCCGGGTTCAGCGAGGCCTTGAGTGAGTTCTGAACACCCTTGCGCTTCAGAAACGTGGACACCTGGAAGTCCAGGCAAGACCTGAGGAGTCTACTTAAAAAAAAAACCCCAAACCAAACGCTGGGGCAATCACAGATGATCTTAGTAAAGCAAGACTTTTCATCTGCTTGATTTGATAGATTTGCTAGGTGATGAGTGTAACGTATTAATCTAAAACTAGGGAAAAAAAAAAATCCCAGTGACAATATACAACAGAAAAACTGCTCACCGGGGCTTCCTGAAGTCGTTAGTAGCCAATTTAGACATTTGGCACGGAGACAGGACTTGTCCCCATGTGCTCTCAGTGGTTGTCAAATACAGCACAAATTCCACGGTGACAAAAACGACTGACCCTAAGAACCATGATTTTGCAGGCAGAACTCAACAGCCTGTTTCCCAAATGGTTTGGACCTTTTGAACCAACGTTTCCACCTGCCACGCCAAAAGCCATCAGCTGGGTTAAAAAAAGGAGGAGGTGACAATGTTCTTGACCACATCACAGCCCGAGTACAATGACTCCAAAGGGAGCTTGACCAAGCACAAGAAAACAAGAGCAGGGACACGCACGTGGCCTGCTGCCCCGGGTGGCACGAACGGTGCTTTTACATTAACCTTCACCTCCAAGTTAATTACAGTTGTTAGTTCTGCTCCATTGTTTTATCAACCTGGTTGTATTTATAAACATCCTCCTGCTTTGCTGGCCGTGTACACAGGAATCTCCAACCCCCCCTCCTACTTCAAGGGACAGCAGTTTTGAGGAAATGCAACTCCCCCACTTGGTGTGTTGCACAGGAAAAACAAGGTTGTTATGCAACAGAACGCTGTTCCAAAACATCTCCAAGTGACACCCTCGACTTCAGCAGTTTCAGAGACAAGAAATGGCAGCTTATCAGCTAATGCACAGAAAACTGCAACCAGGGTCCATGTAATCACAAGGCGTAGGCTCGAGGTTCCTCCTCAGCAAAAAGAGGTATCCCACACAAACATGCACACGCAGGTATTTAGGATGCCCATAAAACTCAGGAGTCTCAACTACTTTCTTATTATTTCCTAATTTAACTGCAGATGGACAAACAAAAATGTTGCCAGCTAGCACTTTCCACACCACCTCTCTTAACATTTTCTGCCTAAGAGGTTTGGGGCTTTTTCCCTGATCTTATAAATGGTCATAAATCAAACAACATTGCCAAGTTCTGTTTGTGAAGGAAGGTTATCAGAGATAACCCCTCGCTCTCTCTGATAACCCCAAGTGAGCAAAATGAGGCACAAGTTCCTCTCCCTTGTTTTTCTTAACTACATCTTTTCAAGACTTGATATTCCTATTGATTATTAAACTCGAGAGTAATTTTAAAGAAAATCCATCTTTCAGAACGCAGCAGTTGGGCTAATTTAAAAGATTCTCTCCTGCCACGACACAAAATAAAGCCAGTAAATTGTAAATAGCAGGAATGCAGCTAGAAGTCTCCGTGAAGGACTGCAGCTAACATATCCAAAGCTCAGCTAACTCCACAGCCACGACTTCCCAGGGTGCAATATCACTTTTCAGCAACGATTTCAGATAAACAGTGAAAAACACCAGTAAAAAGCAGATTTCAAAGAAACATACAGTGTAATCTCCAGCTCAAAATGTAGCTTTTCTTAGAGTTAGGGGGGAAAAAAAAAATAAATCTTTTGCAAAAATTGCTAGGAAACATTAGATGATTACAGTCACCACTTCTCTGGATTGTGTCTTATCAAAAAGACAGGCAGCTTGCAAAGCTTTGTGCTCGGTCTCTCTTGGCAGCCTTTCCTCAAAGCACTGACCTGGCCTGACACTGATAAAGACTGTGGGGAGAGCACAGGCAAAAGGTGATAGGGCTCCAGTCATACCTTTTACAAACAGATGCTCTACAACAGATTAAAAAAATAATAAAAATAGGAACTCGATCAACAGAGCTGCTGCTTTCCAGGATCACAAAGTGTATGTAGGACACCTGTTAAGAGCAAAACCTCTCCTTCAAATGGCCAATTATCCGGCATGAGATCAGAGTCTGGGCAGCACAACTACTAATTAGGGTTCTCCCAGCCTTTTTGAATTTACAAATTGCTTCTCCGTGCCTTCTCCCGGGTTCTGAGAGTTATCACAAATGTCTACAAACACAACCAGACAAGTATTTCAAAGCAATTCTCTCTTCTGTATAGAGTTAATCCAGTTCATTCAAAATAACTTACCCACTAATAGCTTCACATCTCTGACGGTGAAATCCGGGTCAGGCATTCTATAATTAGCAAAGAAAGCAATGTTAAATACCATCAAGATAAGTACGGGTACACTTTCATTACCACAATAAAAGAGAAATAAATGTATAGTGCTCTTTGTCCATAATGCAGCAGGTGGAATCAAGCAAGGCCCCTCTGAAGTGAGGACAGCACAAGTTTCAGCAGCGTAGATAACATCTTCGCATGGGTGTATATACAAGAGTTTCTCTACTCGTGATGAAAGAGGAGAAGAGGTGGCTTTTCAAGCACTATCGTGGCAGGGAAGGGGTGAGAGGTGACTTCAAGAAAATCCTAAATCTTTCTAGCTTGTTCCTGCTTAAGCAGCTCGCAGTGGTTTGCAACTGGTTGCGGTGAGCGCTGCCGCGCTCGCCAGCGGGTACAAACGGAGGCTCAGAGCAGTAAAACAGCACGTTCAAAGTCTCATTGCCATAGGTGGGGTTCCCTGCTTGGAAATAAAACATCAAAAATAATGAATTGAAGCTCCTCTGTTGTAATGACTATTCCAAACCTCCTGGTCTGGCAGGAGACAACCCGGCTGTGTTTGGTGGGTAGGGAAATTGTTCTTCAATTCAATTTGGGCTAATTCAGAGCTAAATTAAATGCTAGCATAATTGGTTCACCAATGTCGATGCGTTTATACGACCAGTTCTAACACAGGCAGTGTTTTAGGGTTTAATGTAATTAGACAATAGCCAAGTACATCAAGTGAGCCAGCTTTACCTGTCAGATAGAGGGTAAAATTCTGCAATAGACTGGATGGAAAAAAACCCAAACCCAGTAGGGGGGTTTTAAAGCTGATTGACTTCATCTTAATGACAGTACTTCACACTCTGCACAAAAACTGGCTGAGGAATTGCAATGAAAAGCAGCCCTGCGGGACCTGCCCTGTCTCTGTCCCTCTTGTACTGCCCTGGGTTGAAGATAAACAACTTGCTTCTGGTCATAAAGGACATTCGACTTAAGTCAGCTAGAAATCCAAACGATCCAGCCCACGGGAAAACTTCTAGAGCAATAGTTTTTGTTATTAAAAAAAACACGGAAAGGTGAAGTTCAAATAAATGCATTTTACTGTCACATATGTATCTTAAGAACTATTTGTAAAACTCTGGTTTGTCAACTTTCTTTTCCCCTTATCACCTTGCTCTGGTGGGATGTGGAGGCTGGACAGTCTCTTTTGTTAGCTCTCTGCCAACCCTCACATCTTTGCAGTTAGCATGAGGGCCCCACAGCTTTGGAATTCACTCCCTCGCAGGAATGAAACAGTCTGAAGCTACTGACCTTCAGGGTTCATCCAGAGCTCATCTTTTTTTTACCAAGGGCTAGAAAGTTAGAAGTAGGGGAAGGAGGAACCATTTGTGGGTGCCAAGAACACGCAAAGCTTATCTTGCAATGACACAGCTTGCCTGGGTTGTATGGCACACACAGAGAACAATTAGATGGGCAATCTTCTTTGATTTGGATAAATCAAAATCAAAATCAACAACCCAGATAACGACCCTCACTCAGATGCACGCAAGCACATCCGATCTTTCTGAGAGCTCCAACTGCAGCCAACAATAAACCCTACTCCAAGTGGAAGAATACAATCCTCCCTAACAATAAAATCAGATGCTTAGCTCTTTGGAGAGCACACCTGGCATATCCTTGGGGCTTTTTTATCTGCAATCTCAGGATATATGAAACATCAGAGAAAAAGTACACAAAGGGAAGAATTTCGGGCTTGAACACAGCAGGTTTCAAGTACAAGAACCCATGGTGTATTTGTGTTGCCATAGGAGGTCCACCTTAAACCCATTCTGCTGGCTGCTGAGACCATAAATGACTATTTCTTCTTCAGTCCCAACCAATACAACTGCCACACTCACTCTTATACAACTTGGGCTGGTTTGCTACAGAATTATGTCCAGTCCATTATCACCAGTCCAATACTAACCAGTAAGTGTTGGTTCATTTATTTTTCCAGCAATGCAAAAACTGAGCAGGGATTTTTGTTTTGGTTTCTTTTTTACTTTTCCTCAATGTTACACAATTCTCAGGCAAATACCTCTTGCATAAAATCACTATGAATGCTTCTAAAGATTTCATGTATCATAAAATACAGGTGAGGAATATGATAGCAGGGTGAATTAACACCAAAATACGACTGACTACATTTGAGAGTTTCAGCACTCTTGTTATATACAAAACATGTTGCCTCAAACAGAAAAGAAATGCAAACACCCAGGGCAAACTTGCATTTTAGTGTTTAAAGATTTGCTAGAGAAGGCTCCTGTTCACATCCTCCCCAGGATGAGCCCTGGCTGTCCTATGTATCTGATTAACCACAGGACCATGCAAGGTGACTGCTGTTCAGAGAAACCAGACAGCACCTCTCCAAACACCACCCTCTTGTCCAAGTTACAATCCTGAAAGAGTCAAACAACCCTCCAAGAAAAACAGCTATGCTTCTGCTCAGAGATTCCAGGTGGATTTTCCTGCTTCTAACCATACAAGTAACAGCTCACGATGGTCAGGAAAGCAATTTTCAGAGTTTCATTACAATAAATTTTCCTCCTTTCCTTCCTTGCCATTTCGGGAGCACCTCCAAGCACAGCAACCAAACTGTTCAGCTATGCTCTGTACATCTGCCAGGCACAGACACGCAAGCTGACTGCTGAACAGCAAACAAAAGTGGAAGCACATATCCTCAGCTCTTCAGACAGCCTAAAAACCATCTTAGCTATTTTATAGACCGCCGCATCTCAAAAAGTCACCCCACGCGTACGTGGATCACCTCACCTCCCGTATCACGACGGGCACAGCCTCCTGCGGACAAGAGACAGCAGTGCTAGAAAGACGTGGTAAAGATCATTTCCTCCAGAGCCTGAAGTGCAGCATAAGGTTCCCGAGCCTCACCAGCACATGACTGAGCTCCCAAGGCAAAGGGGCCAGCCTGGCTCCAGCGATGGCAGCCGGCTGGCCAAGGCGCTCGGGAAATCGAGCGCTAAATGGCACAATGAGGAGACTAAAGGTGCTCGACGTTTCGGGTCAGTTAGGCTGCTCTTGCTGGAACACAACACCCACAGCGTTTATGGGTCTATAGATCCACAAATCTCATACATTGCAGGCCAGCTACTTTTGGTAGATAACACATGAGAAGTGGGAATGTAAATGAAATTTTAAAACGTTATCCTGCAGGGTGCCAGACAGGGAAGTTTGCTCATGCATTTCACTTCTGTCGTTTGAAATACACATAAACTATGTTCCCAGCCACCTCTCGCTCTAGTGACATTTATGCCCTAGTGTGTAGAATTCCTTTACAACATCATTTCAAACCAGGAAGTCACGATCATTTAAGTAAAAAAATGGTTAGACTGTCCTAGGAGAGATTACTGATCTACAAATGCTAATATTGTCATCCCCCAGAGCAGTCAGTATTCAGTGACTCAGCAGAGAATGGAAATATGAAAACAATTCACTCGACTAACTGTGAACTGGAGAACTCAGCTGATTCCACACAGGAACCATCCAAAGCTCACATATCAGACAAATCCTGCTCTTACTTTTGTCAGTGTATTAAACCATCAAAAATACCCTCAAAAGAAAGAAAATCTTCAGGATTTTTACTCTTCTCTGGCAGTGAATTCCAGCTAGAGGAAGAAGTCGCACGTGATGAGTGGCTGGTTCACAAACAGGAGAAAGGGAAGCAGCCCTAGAGAGGGGGAAAGATGTCGGAGTAGTATTAGAATGATCCCGGCAGGCATTAGGAAACTGAAAAGCTGGCTAGTCAAGCCTGGCTGCTGAGATTATTTTAGGCTCATCACAGCTACTAAACCACGTATTTCTCCTTCACTAACCAAAGCATTAGTGTGTGACAGAGAGCTGGGTAAATGACTGCAAAAGTCTTCCCGTGGGTTAGCATCCACTCCTCTTCCACCTCTTCACAGCCCAGTTGAGAATTCCAAAGATGCATTATCCTGACTGCGAGAGCTGCGGAACTCCAGCTGAAGATGAAGGCATGAAGCATTCAGTCCTGATGCTTTCTCACTTCCAATGCACGTTCCCAAGCTGCTCTTGATTTGACTGCTGTGATAATACTTACAAAGAAAAGTACCTGACTTTCAAAGGTCTTCTCTAAGGTGTGGTCATCTATCCATGGACTCGTGCTGCGTATCTGTGCGTACACAGAGCATCTGAGGCCAGGTCTGATTGCTGGGGTTTTCTTTGCCTCAGCAAAACACCCAAGTACATAACCCAGCCTGTCTGTACACATGGTGTGCAGGTACACGGTCAAAGCCCTCCATTTTCCAAGGCCTTCACAAACATTACTGGTGGCTTCCTGGAAGGTACAGGAATGGGAAAGCTGACTGCTAATGCATCTAAACCCAACACAGCCTCAAGAAAATCGAGCCAACATGTGACAAAAAAAAAAAGCCCAACCAAACAACAGATTAATCTTTACCTGATCCCATTAGCTTGAGAAGCCTCCGAAACCCTGGATGAAGAAAGAGCAGCAACCACTCTCCAAGGGCCGTATCACTCCAAGAGGCCCCAGGGAAAGCACACAGTTAACTGCAAGGGGAAGGGAGTGCTAGGTGACAGCACTCCAGATTTTGGGCACAGGAGCTACGGGGAAGCCAATGATGATGTGTCAGCTGAGATTTGAGAGTCGGAATGTCTAAGGTGAAACCGCCTCATTACAGAACCCTGAATAATGAGCTAGAAGAAGTTAAGCAGGTGTTACATCTTGTGGTTACAGACAGTGAGAAATAAAGCATTTTTGTGCAGGATCTTGTGCAACATCTGTAGCACATCAGGCAGCTCGAGTTCTGGAGGCACCACTGTCTGGTACAGGCAGCATTTTGCTTTTGGTGGGTTTTTTTAACAAGAAGCTAGACTGCACATGCAGGACTAAGTAGAGAAATATCTGGGCTTAATAACCAAATTAAAAATATCCAAATATAATAATGATACAATAAAATAAAATGTTACTGTTAATTCCTACTGAGTATATTAAGAGCTTCTTGTTCAGACTTCAACATCTAAAACTATTTTACTACATCGTGGGAAGCATCACAGCAACTCCTATTCACTCTTAGGGTAAAAGGACAAGCACTTGTCAAATACCCCAAACACTGGTTTTTCTCTTTCTCTCCTTAAGTTATCCTGGGGTGGCTTATTCATTTTAACTAAATAATTGAGCCTGCTCAGTTCCTCAAACTTTGACATGTCCCAGCTGAAACTGAGCAAAGTCATTATGCTTTCAAAAAAATCAACTTTCCATCTTTCACATACAATTGGCTACACAGTGCTGATTTCCAAAAGTAGCAAGGAACATTTAGCTAAACTCTGGACTATGTGGCTGATAAAGGATTATCATTTTAATATCTCCCTCTTAGACATTGTCACTGTTACAAAGAAACTCGCAGGATTCTCTTATTAAAACACTAAATCCTTTCTGACCGGATACTAACAAAATGCAACCTCACAAAGCCTCTGATGGTACCAGATTTTAACTAGACATTGTTAAATATTTACAAAGCTACGACATTCTTAAGAGCTGGCATTACAATGGAAAACAGCAGGCATCATTAGACACTCCACCTGTAAGGCAGAAAACAACTGAGAAGTCAGGAATGGAAGGGCGGTTGTTCTGTCATTCCAGCGTGGATTGGGTGAGAGAACCTTTGACTTTTATTTCTAACCTTCATCACTGCCTTATTTTTGATCGTGTAGTGCCACACTGTACACACTTAACTTTGACAGGCCTCATTATCTGCTTGTTTATAAGCGGCAAATAATCATTCCTCTTCTCAAGGGTGCTGCCAGTCTTACTAATTGCAATGCATTTTGAGATCATCAAAAGAAACATCACATACAAGCGAAAAGCATAATGGTTATTTTATAAAAGCATTAATTAATCATCAAGATTTGGTTGTAACTTACTTAATTCCCAGTCCATCCTTATTTCTGAAGATAAGGGGAACTCTCAGAGCTTCTCTTTGCACATATTCAAAAGTAAAATCTGTTTGAATAACGAATAAAAAAGAAGAAATCCAAAATCAATTACAATGGCATTAGCATCTCACATTACATTTTCTCAAAACCCTTCCCATTTCCCTTTTCCCACCAAAGAAAACTCCACTGTCACGTAAAGAAAAATATAAAGAGAACGCATATTTTAGGTCCAAACCGGAAACCAACTGACAGACAATGCTCTCCCAGCTGCTCTCTATTTTCCCTGTTCACTGATGCACAGAAAATAGAATCCAGTCAGAGTTTGTCAATTAAGGGCTGGGTTGAATCACCCAGGCTGTAATGAAACACCAAATTAACAGTTAGAAGGTAATCCTAACTAAATTGCTGCAAATCAGCCTAGTGCTTCCGAGGGAAATGTGTAGTTTGAAGTGTACCTTTCAGGTCATGCATTTTTAGCTATACATTTCGACCGGGGAAAAAGCAGCTTTTCTTGTGGGCATTATCTGGCTACAGCAGAAAGCCCTGACTCTGTGAACACATCATGTTCTTTTTATGTGAGGATTACTGTTACTTTCAACAGAGTACATTTCTCTCTTTTTTTTTTTTTTTACAGTTAATCAGAAATGCAACTGCAGGAGCTGATAGTCAAAAAAATCTTAAACAGCTCCTGGCACTTTCAGAGGGTAAAACAGGCAAGTTTTGAGGGGGGGAGTCACAGGATAACACACAAAACTGAAAATTAAACCGAAGTTTGTTAACAGGGAGAAGTATCACCTTGTTGCTTCACTCTGAGGATTACAGAGAACTGGGGATTTCTTTATGCAACGCTCGGATACAATAGCAGTGATTTGGGGATTAGAGAGGAAGTTACAAGGCAGCGATTTGGGTGAGCTGTGCCTACAAAAGCCCACGCTCTTTTTGGAGCCTTCTGCTACGGAGGGAGGAGGAATTCCTGCAGTGGCCACGTACTGTATCTATGGTTCTGCTATTCCCCCTTTCTTACAAGAAAAAAAAAAGTGACTTTTATACAACTAAACTGGAAAACACTGCTTGACTCTTCAGCACTACACTCTACCGAATCCCCCGTCCACTTTTGTATGTTACATTCCAGCACAGACAAGTTAAACTCCCCCCATATTCAGCCACCCATGTCCGTGCTTACTGGGAGAGCATGAGAACCTCAGACCCGAGGTCCCCTTGATGGTCCTCTGCTAGAAAAACCCTTCCTGAGAGAAAGAGGGGAGACAGGGGCTGAGCTGCTGTGCCTGCAGATGTGGTGCCCTCTATTTTCAGGACTTTTTCTTCGCTGTGTTCAGTTAGCAGTGATGACAAGTAGGGACAGAATATTCCTACTTAGAGTTACCAAATCAGAGCACTGCAATTATGCATTTACAAAAAAAAAAAACCAAACCCCAAACACCTTAAAATTACAGAAACTTCACTGCTACTAGTCTCATAATAAACGTAATGAATACTCCAATTAACCAAGAGTACTAAATAAATATTTCTGTACTAGAGAAATCTTCATTTCCCATAGGCATTCCCATTAAATCTGTTGGCTTTAGGTAAGCAAATAAATAAACCACAGCTAATTTTTTTTTCCGAGGGCACTCATCCAAGGCAGAGTGAACGTCAAGAATAGTTTCAGTGGAATGAGCAGAGGCAGGTATGGAGACTAGAGGAGAAGTTGCTAAGACAAAGTCCATTCAAGCCCAAAAATCACAATGCTGCCTTGCAGCACCTTGAG
>WUAM01000133.1:3379226-3394919 GCA_024336885.1 Actenoides hombroni
GGGGGGGCCCGGGGGGGGGGGGGGGGGGGGAGGACCACAAAGAAGGGGGGGGGGGGGGGGTGTTCCTTTCCTGCCCGGGTGCCAACCGCGGCGTGCCCGAAAAGCGGAGCGGTTCAGCGGCTCACGAGGGGTCGGGTTCAGCTCAGCCGGCCGCGGGTTTGGAGGAGGTCCGGTAAAAAAAAAAGTGGGGAATTCACGTGGCGAACGCTGGAAAAAAATAATCTTAGAATAGGGTTAATTCTTGCGGTAAGTTGACGGTGCCGTTGTAGACGGGCGGGGTTTCGCGGGGTGCCTCTTGGCACGCGTGGGGCCCCGCCGGCTCCCGGCCCCGCACCTCGCTCCTGGGAGAACAGCCTCCGGTGCTCGGTGCGCAATAAAGAGAAAGGGCTTTTGCAAGCTGCACGTACAACAGGTGGATTGAAATCGCGTGGAAAAAAAAAAAAAAGTAGGTAAAGATCATATAAAGTAGCTGCTGATTAAAAGAAATGTTAAGTGTAGTGATACGGGGGGGGGGGGTGCATTTCTAGCACACGAATCCACGTTTACTCGAAATTGATGCTGAGCAAATAGCGGGACCATCTGATGGCACCGGAAGGTTAGAGTGGAAGTTTTGAAGAGCCTCCGGTTCCAAAGTGTGGCTCCTCTCTGAAGTGACACCCTTTCTACCTCCCCTCCACACCCCCAAGGGTGGGCACCTCAGATCTTTGGGCACCTCACAGTGTCCCTAAAGCCGGGGTCGGGGCTGCTGGGCGTTCACAGGGCTCCTCTGGGTCACTTTTGGCAGTTTTTGAGCTGGACATGGAAGATAAATGTGTTTCTACCTTCAGTAGGGTATTTATTTGCTGTTGTCTCTCTCCTGGGCCAGCAAAAAAATGGGGAGTGCTCTGATCTAACCAGTACGAACTCAGGAGTACATTTCAGACTGCCTTTCCATCGCTTTTAATTCTCCAATCAGTTCAATGAAGATGGAAACTTTTCTTAAAATAGGGCATTTTTCCTTACTATTCCTGTCTGCTGCTACAGAAACATAAATAAGGCATCCAGCTGCTGGTTGCATACCCAACTAGTTACATTCCAGGTACTATATGTAAACGTATTAAATATTACGCAAAAGATAAAACATGTTACCATTGAACTTTGCGGGCCTTACTGGTCATCTCTTTGGAAAGATCTGTATTTTAATGAGCCATGACACGTGGGTAAAGGCAGGACAGGATGGAATTCCAAGTCAGATTTTAAGGCAACGAGCTTCTCCTTCCACATCTGCCAATAACTGTTTGCAGAATCTTGAAAAATCATGTAGTCTTTCTCTAACATCTCCCTGTTTGCAGATGATTTAACTTTATTATCATCTCTAAGCGTTGTCTAGGCTCTGTATTGAAGTGTGGATCCCAGATGCCTGTTACAGCAAGTACATTATTAATCCATAATCCAAAGGAGATGGATGGACGTGTTGACCTTTCCAACAAGATTACTCAATCTTAAAATGAAAAGCATGTGTACATCTGTAGGACCGAGGCCAGAGTCCTCGTGCGAGATAAATGGATGTTACTAGAGGATCATGAGACAAACCCCACATAATCCATCCATTCTACAGAAGTCCACCAAAAAAGACCGAAATGAGACATAGAAGAAAATGAACTCATTTTTCTTAAATTTCTTTTTTTTTGGGGGGGGAGACTCTTGGTGTATGAAGAGAACCCACCAAGGACTGTATTCATCATCTACACCTAGAAACACCGGAGCGCGTTATTGAAGTATGGAAGTAAATATGGTTTAGAAATTCCAGTTTTCATCTCTAGATCTCCAAAAATAGAAAGCATGTTTTGAACCTTGAGACGATGATTCCTATTAACCTACAGTTCATGTTACCATCGAAATCTGTGTATTAACAGAAGATCTGTCTCAAACTTGAAAGAACCGAGGAGGAAGAAGAAAGGGGGGCAGTAGGCTGTGGATGATGAGAATATCCACAGATGTATTAGGATAAAAACATTCTGAAGCACTGCTAAACTCATGTGCTTCAAGACACAGGTTAAGAGCTGGCAGATGAGGGTTAGGGCTCCTTTTCTTCCGGGCAGGTCATGCCACAGGGTTTCAGCAGTGCCTGGAGATGGGCCTTGCCAGGGACATCCCAGGGCTGCGCAAGGCTGCTGTTCTTCACAGTCAAAATTGAGGGGGGAAAAAAACCACTTCAAGTATTGGTATTGTGAAAAGGGAGTGGGGATTACTGACCATGGGGCTGGTCTGATCTGTAGTTAAAAAAACCAAACAAACCAAACAAACACTGAAAATTTTTTGCTGGATGTTAACGTAACTTAAATAATTTAAGATCTAATCATGACAATGTGCTGGATCCTGACCTTGTTGGCTTGAAACTTGGAGCTGTCATTTAATTAAACTTGTCCTGCAGGGCTCATGCTAAAATAAGAAGCGTAGTGCTGTGCTGGGGAAGACTGGATGAAGAAATGGGTTCTTTTCACCCCTACTGAGCTTTCATAGTTATCTAAATGGACTGAAATATACTTTAAAAAATGTTTTAAGATTATTTTGTCCCGTAGGACCCACCATTCTATACACTGTCTTGGGTTAAGATGGAAGATAAGGTATTTAACCATTTCATTGTTTTATCAAGGAAGTTGGAAATGAACTTTTTTTTTTTTTTCCCCTCTAGTCCCAACAGATCAAAATCTTTCCTCTGCAGAAACTCCCATCAACTAAACCTCTAGATGAGATTTTGGAGAAGAACTTTTCTTAACCTGCCTGCTGCTCGGGACTGTTGACAAACCTTTCTTTGCCTTTTGCAACTTCTGATGTGTGTTTTTGAATGCAGATTTACCATCATTTCCAGTTTGTGGTAACCTGATTTGGTTTGGGTACAATAACGGGAACAAATGGAAGTGATTATTTGCATGTGAGGCTGGAAATATGGTTTCGAACTGCTCTGCAGAGGGTTGTACCTCTGCACGCTCAGCGCTGTATCGTGTTAATCATCCAGCACTTGGCAAACCGATTCTTCTTTTTCAGTCCTCCCACAGACCATACAGAAGGACATTTTTAGCAGAAAAAGCCCCAGTGAGTATCTGTATGACAGTGTACAGATTTCTCGGGGCTTTCTGGAAGGAAACTTGGACTTCAGCCACCTAGCTCCAATTGTGTTCATGCATAAATGATCCAGAGAATGGGTTGACATTACCTCTAATTAGGGGTAATAACAGCCTGCTGCTGAAAGAGCCTGTTCCCTTTCTCCTGTGTGCCTGTGCCTTGTTTCTCCTGCATTAGGTCCAGTGTTCATGGTGCCACAGGCTAAGTCTGTTCAGTGACCTGATCCCAGCAGAAAACTCGACCATTCAGGGAAAAAAAAAACCAAAACACGACTTTTTTTTTCCCCCCCATTAGGTGGATTCACCCAAGCTCTGTAGCCACTGGACCGGTGTCATCTACAGGATGGAGAATGGGGTGAGGTGAAGGAAGAGTGCAGGACTACACCCTTTTGGTGGCCTTCTGCAACTGCACTGATCAGAGGTAACGTCAGAACACAGCTTTGAACTCCTGCGTGATTCCAGGAGAACTCCCTGAAGCATTTCTAAGAGTTAATTAAGCATGGCCGACTCTTTTTGTCTCAGCTAACTCTAGAGCGGCAGTATAGAAGTGTGTGATAATGAGCAAGTACAGTTGGAAATACAAGAATTTATCCTGTTCAGTTTGTACCTCAGAACAGCTGTCAAATGGTCCATCAAGGGGGAAAAGGGTACCCTGCTGCAGTCCTCATGTTTTTAGTTGCAGAAGCAGCCTTGCTCCTTTCGTTTATGTTTTCCTATTTAACAAACGGATATTTTACTTCTGATAAGAAAGAAAATAACACCTATTTTAAGGCTACAATATTGGGGGCTTGAAAGGTTAAAATGACACCTGGGTTTGGTTTGAAAACATAGATGGGATGAGATAAGGTTTCTTTACTGATTCAGGAGCTTCTTTTTCGTACCATTTCCTTGAATGAAGTAAGTACTGAACAGTACATCAGCGTGTGATACTGTTCCATCTTTCAAAGGCAATAAACAGGGATAGGAGTGATGGTCAGAACAGAGAAACAGTCAGCTGAGTCTAGTTTAATACAACTATTTAGAGAGACATTTGAAGTCTCTGTCAGCTGCATGTCTCTTGCAGTTTTGTTGTTCTGGTTTTGGTTTCTTTTTGTGGTAGGTTGTTTTGGTTGGGTTTTCTTGTTGGGTTTTTTTTTTTTTTATAAATCTGATTTTAGAGAACAGGTCAAGACATAGGTATTATTTATGGAGTAGGGCTCACCCATGATGTTACAGTTCAACCATAATTTTGTGCAGAAACAGAAGAAATAGAGAACAATCAATCTTTGTTACGTACACGACCATTTCTCATAGCTTATGAGCAGCAATGCTAACTATGATTCCACAGAAACTACATGCTGGAGACTTCACTGTTTGCTTGAGGTGTGGAGGCAATTTTACGATGGGTATCACATCTCCCAAGTAAAGTGTGGCAATGAAAGCACAATAGGGTTGTTACTCATTGCTTTGCAATGTGGTGCTCAGAAATAGCCTAAGGCATCAGTGGGAGACACAGAAAATGCTGATGGTGCTGTTAAGTGACCTACCTTGGCATGAACTATCATCACACCTTTGCTGTGCATAAGCGAATGAACGACTTTGCAAATCAGAGAAAGATGTGAAGAACAAAGCAAAAATGTTAAAGACAATGCGCCAGAATTTTTTTCCTACTTGTAAATAAGGTGCTAATTTTCAACCCAATAGAAAATCACCAACGCTTTTGATTTCTAATGGAACTAGCCCTGCAGTGATTCAGCTCTTATGTGACCATCCCTGTGCCTGTAAATTGTGAAAGTAGACTTATCCGGTATTGTATCTATCGTTAAAATCTTATTTTTCTTACTAGATATCAAGAGCAACAGGTTTTCTGCTTAAAACAGCCCTTAATTCTCCAGACCCGCGAGTTTTGTGTGGCACAAGCACTGTATCACGTCTCACCTTTTCAGAAATCATCTTCATAACTGTGTCATGTGTTTGCTATGGAGTTCTGCTCTATACCTCATTTTTTCCCTCTGTAAAACACAGAAAAGAAGTTAAAGGGTTTGCGTAAACATGGTAATAATAATAAAAAAAAAAATCTTTCAACACTGAGATACGTATCTGTTGAAATGTTCTCCTTATCAACTGCCTGCTGATAAGAAAGAAATTTACGGGAAGCTCTGGGCATACAAAGCGGTTATGAAAACTTTTAACTACGTCACCAACAGGTATTACCAATTGTAATGGGAGGGGGGGTGTGGATGTTCAGATCGGTTTAGACCCCCGGGACAGATACGGATTAGATGTTTAAGCGTTTTAAGGGAGGAGGCTAAAGAAGGTAGTTGGGAAATGGCTTTGTGGATGTGTTTTTAAGGGAAGGCAGCAAGGAAGGAGGATCGAGCAGGCGGACACACCATTCTTTTCTGCCCTGAGCGGTGGGGCACCCACCGCCGGACAGAGGTAACAAAAAACTGAGTGAAAAACTAGAGATTCCCGGCAACTACGCTCCAACCTGAGGCCGCTCACCCGCCCCGCTGCCGCAGCCGCCCGGAGGCCGCGCCCCGGGCTCCAGCCGGGCCTTGCTGCGGGGGTTCGCCCTCCGGAGACCCGCTGAGGGCGGCGGTCGGGGTCAGACCTCCCTCGGGGGCAGGCCCCGCTCACGGCTCCTGACGGGTGGCAGCGAGGAGGCCGCGCTCGCGGCAGCGGGAAGCGGCCTCTCGAGCACGACGCCCGCCCGCTTCTCCCTCGGGGGCTGCCGGGTAAACGGCGGCGGCGAAGCGGGGTTGGGGGCCGGGCCGGGCCGGGCCGCCCAATGGAGCGGCGGCGGGGAGGTGCCGGCGGGCGGCGGCGCGCAGGCTCGCAGCGATTCGCGGCGGCAGGCGCGGCCCCAGCACCGGCAGCAGACGCCGCCGGGCGCCATGGGGTGTTAGCGCAGCTGGTGCCCTCGCTCTGCCGCTGCCGGAAGGAGCCGCCGTTCCCGCCGTGCGCCTCCCGCTCCGCTCCGCTCCGTTCCGTTCCTTCGCCCGCCGCCCCAGCCGCCCGGAGCCCATGAGCCTGAACGAGCACTCGATGCAGGCGCTGTCCTGGCGGAAGCTCTACCTGAGCCGCGCCAAGCTGAAAGCCTCCAGCCGCACCTCCGCGCTGCTCTCCGGCTTCGCCATGGTGAGCGGGCCGCCTCGCCCCGCGGGCAGGGGGGGCCTTGGCACGCGGCCTCTCCGGCAGCCGGCTCCGGGGAGCGCGGCCGCCGCTTCTCCTTTTTTTTTTTTCTGACCGGGGAACTCGCTGCTTTCCCTCAGGTGGAAGGGGGGCAGGACGCGGGCGGACGAGCGCAGCCCCTGAGGCGGCGAGAAGCGGGGCGGGCCCTGGCGCTTCTTCCCCAGAGCGCCCGGCCTCCGGGCAGCCGGGGTCAGCGCAGCCGGGCGGCGGGGCTGGGGAGGAGGAGGAGGAGGAGATGGCGCGGGGGTCGCTCCGGGAGCGGCGGAGCTGGATGGGGGTGCCCCGGAGAGCTCGCATCGGTAGCTCGCTTTCCGTGGAGAGCTGTCTTGCCACGAGTTAAAAGCTACCTCGCGGCTTTTATCTCCTGCGATACCTCGGGTAGGGTTGGTTTTTTTTGTTTGGTGGTTGCTTATTTTTCCTCCGGAGGATGCTCGGCCGGTCAAAAAATGACACTCGGCTGGAGGTTCCTCCCGCTTGCTCCGATAGGAAACACCGAGCCGTGCTGAGAGTGCGCGGAGGTTGCCAGGTTGGGTTGTTGGGTTTGGTTTTGTTGGGGTTTTTTTCGGTGTTTCACTTCGTTCCTTGTTTTTGTGCCACGAGCAAAGCGGACCGAGCGCAGAAAGTCCCGAAGCTCTCCCAGGGTTGCTGCACTTTATGCTCGTTCTGTTCTTCCCAGAGCACAACTGCACGCGTTGTGCAAACGGCTGCGGGGGCCGTTTTAGGTAATGGGGAAAAAGAACTGATTCAGGTTGGCGCTGCCTCTCCCCGACTCCTTACATCCATCATTTGTCACTTGCAGTTGCGATGTTGCTTGGTTTATTTGTTTGTTTGGGGGTTGGTTTTGTTTGTTTGTTTATTTATTTCATCGAATCTTGGGTGTCGCTTAGTTTGGAGTTTTTGTTTGTTTTTTAGAAACGGTTTGTTTGGGTTTTTTTTTTTTTGTTAGCAAGTGTTTTGTTTTCGGGTTTGATAGAGGAACGCAGTCTGGTAATCCTAATTACCTCAAACGAAAGGTCCATATAGACTGAAATACGGTAACTTAACAGGCTTCATCATATGTCCGGTGCTCTTAACGTTCTAAGGTGCTAACTCTGCCGTCGTCTGTGTTTAAAATGCTTCGCGGTTGGAAGTATTGAGTTGTACACCTCTGACTTGCTTTGTTTTGATTTTCGCCCCGCTTTTATCAACGTGCTTTCAGCCGTAAGGCATATTCCCCTTCAGAGCCGTTGCTCTAATGAGAGGATGCTGCTGGAAAACACAGCAGCCGGTCTGCAGCAGCCTTCTGACGGTCAAATAAATGTCACTGCCCTCCTTCAATGGCTAAAAACAGACTGCAACTCTTGAGGGGTGGTGGAGAGCTGCTCTTCCTTTGACTGACAGGCGGCTGTGTGAGTGCAGTAGCGGAGTTGGTTCTCCTTGGGTAACATCATGCATCGGGCTGGTAGCTCCTGCCAATGAGCTTTCCTTATTGCGTGCCCGTTCTCCCATGTCAGAGCCGTTTTAAAGACTGTTATTTAAAATTCATACTTAATTTCTTAAAATCCCTTTGGCTTTCCAGTATATGCTGTGTGGTCTCAGAATCCCATGGGGTGAGGCTGCTTCTGCTTTCTTGATTCTCTAGAAGAGCTTTAGGGGTTTAGTGTCTTGCGGTTGAAAACTGCTGCTTTTGAATTGATGCTGGTTTATTCAGTTATTATTTTAATTCATGCTGGGTGTTTCAGGAAATGGCCCCTTTGTGCCGAGTAACACAACTTCTCGTTGCCAGGATTGTTAGGTATCAACATTCATTGTATTTTAATTCTCCGGAAGTTACCCTTCAAAACGTTCCACTTTTTTTTCTTCCCTTTCACAAGGTCACTCTGGAAATCAACTTGTAGCCTCCTTGATTTTGCCATGACAGATAGTCCTCTAGCTGAGACTTCCTCATCTATTTTCAGAAACTCTGACTTAACTTTCAAGTATTTTTAGATTTCTTTTGAATAACTTTGCTTATCTTTTAAAGTCGTGCTGCCTTGCGAAGCATTGTTTGCTAAATTCAGCAGGTTCTTTGGCACCTGATGTTTGAAGAAAATGCTGCTAAAGTGCAATCTAGTCTTGGATCTAAAGCTTACAGTTGCAGTTAAATGCCATTGTTCCTCTGTTTTCATTATCGCCACAAGGAAGAAAGAGCTTAAAGGGCACATCCAGGACCACCCAACAGATTGATGGGAATGGTCAGGAGTGGAACGGCTTCAGTCCCTGCCACCCCCACTGGTCCTTGCTCTTTAATTCAACTACTTGCACCTTCTACTGTAAGCTAAGTCTATCCCCCTAAACTGTTCCTTTATTCTGGACTAATTTTGTGTGTAACTGAAGCCGTTTTGCGGAGTTTATTCCCTTAAGGTTGGGTACTCATACCCCGGTGAAATGATGCGTGCCAAAGCCAAGACATTGCCCAGGTCAGTGACGTGTAGAGTATGAGCTGCCCAGCCGGGTTTCAGACTCTCAAGTGTGGAGAAGGTTGATTAAAAACGTGGCTTACAGTTATTTTTGCTGTAGAGCTACACATCACGATTTGCCACTGTATGTTGGCCTCAGAACCAGTTGGTCTGGTGACTGCAAGCTCCTGCGAGCAAACCCGAGTGTTTACTGTGGGCAGGTTTCCGTGGGTGCTGCTGCACATCCAAGAGGAAATCTATGAAGCTTATAATCTTGCATTGAGGACACTTCCAATTTACGAGGCCGGAAAGTATTATCAGTTCCCCAAACTGTTAAAGAAATTGTAGATTGTAGCATCTGTGTAGTTTGTGAAAGAACAGAGGTTTCCTTCCACGTGCCAGCAGAGGCATCAAGTATTTCTCATTTGCGTGTTATATCCCAGATCTTGATACATGACTTTTTTTTTCTTTTTTTTTCCCCTCCATGCCTGGCTTGATCTGGGATTGGTTTTTGTTTATTTCCTAATCCAGTTTATCTGAATGCTGGGAAGATTTTTCAGGTGCTTTCCACTATTGCAAGCAGGAGCTCATCCACACCTACAGCCGCAGTATGGAGAGCTCCAGTGTAGGCAGGCTGCTGGCAGGTGCTTTGTGTTGGATTAAGCTGACTTGTTTGCATCATTTTGTCACCGTGGATGCATCACACGCACTGTGACGATGTCGCGATACCAGAGTCACAAATCACTGGCAAGTCGTTGGATCCCAACAGTCATCAGAACACAAAACTCAAGTATTGCCTCCCTCCGCCAATTAAGAGCTTTGTGAAAATCCCCAAGCCTAAATTAGGGGTCTGAATTACACACCGTGGTTAGCTTCATTAGCCTTAGGATTTGGAGGCTGTTATTTACCTGACAGCACTGTTTTCTTTTCAATATCTCCAGTGATTCCAGCTGGCTAGACTGTTGTCTAAATGGTAATATATGTACTTCAAACATTGAGTATCATCAAAGAACTGTCAGCTCCCGCCTTGGCAATATAGCCAGTATGGTCTGCTGAAGACAGCTTCAGCAGCAGACTGACTGCCCTGATAAATATTGATGAAGCTGATTTCCATAAGAACAGTTGATGTGGAAGTGAAGCTGGGTAGGGTTCAGCCCCTCTGCTGTCAGTGCTGTACAGATACTGGGGACAGCATAGTCCTTGCCTAGTAAAGGGTAACTCTGCTCTTCTAAATGCTAAAGCACTCTCTTTATAGGAGCAGTTTTGCCCGTATTAAGCAGGATTGCTGGTAGAGCAACACGAAACAGCAGCGTTTGGTAACCTGCAGGGAAGCATGACAGGCCCAGGTTCGTGGCTTCCACCGCCACTTACCTTTTAGATCGCTGTCAGACATACAGGTTGGAACGTGCTCTGAAGAATCTTCAAGCTCCATATAAAAGGTTTCTTCTGTTCCAGTCATGAAAGCAACATTTTGTTGCCCCTGAGCATCCCTGTCTCAAGGTTACAGACAAGCAGAGCAGGCAGCGTGGAGCATTTGGGGCTCTTGTCGTCCCGTGTCTTACGGTAGCTGCAAGTGGCTGCTGTAGTTGGGAGGCTGTAAAGGTGACACTGAGCTGCTGCCTCTTCTCCCTGCTGTGCTATCTAATCTGACCTTGTACTTATCGGGTAGATTTACTCTGAGTAATGCTGTGTAGAGATACTGCCTTCTCAAGATGCCATTACTCCGATTATATGGGTATTGCCTTTTTATGTTTACTAGCACAATAAAATTAAGCCCTGTATTCGTATCCTGGTGTTAGTTTTAGGAAATATTGATGTGTTTTGCCATTCAGAAACATAATAATCTACCGAGTCAAGATTCTAGACTGGTGGATAAATGATGCTTACATTCTCCTCTGTATAAAACCAGTGATAAGATCGTTATTTTGATTTATCCTTTTTTTTTTTTTTTTAATTTCCAGTGACTGATTCTGGCTCGTACAGAGTCTTTCTATGAGTTGTTTATAACTCTTCATGAATGGTGCAGACACTCTGAGAGAGCCTGGCTCTGCGCCTCTGTCTCCGGGAGTAAATAGTACTGCCAGGAAAACAGAGACCAACTGACTCAGGAGCTGAGGAGGCAGCCAGAGGAGAGCTGGTTTCCAGTGAAGCTGTGACCCTCGTCTCATCCGTGACTCTCCTCTGTGGTCCCACACACAGACAGGCAATGGGGTGGAACTTGGAATTTGTTATTGAAGGAACCTGGTGATGTGGACTTGGGGAATCCGCTTCTGACACGCGGGGAGTTTTTTCCTGTTAAGAGTAGTGTGTGCTAGAAAGAGTCACTTGCACACGTAACCGTGTGGCTGACCAGATGTAGTCAAGCCTAGTCCTAGCTGCACCAAGTGAAGGTAAGGAAATATTTCTGCAGACAGGTCTTGATTGAAGTATTTTAGTGATCACATGGTGCCATGTCACCTTGGTGTGTGTCGGTCCGGTGAGGCGAAGGTGCTGTAGCACTGATGTATTTCTCCAGGCAAGACTCTCATCCTTCTCTTGCGGTGTGGATGGACCTTTCCAAGATGCAGCCACGATATCTGATCCACACAGCTCGCTTTCAAGCCATGCTAGACTGTAAAAAATTTTGTCCTCTATCCAATTTCCTACTTAGAAGTGGTAGCTCTGGCCAGGGAAGAGGAAGCGAGAACCATCTTGCAAGGGGATACAGATAATTCTAGACTGGTGTCCAGTAAGAGGTGGTTGGTGTCTTCAGTGAGACTCATGTTTAAAGCTGGCAGTGTTATTTCCCAAGGGATTTTGCTTGTTACAGTCTGTGAGGCAGGCAACTGTGAGTGGTAGACCGAGTAAGAATGTGAAGATACTGAGAGCCACCATTTCTCAAGGTGTTCCATTAAGTGGGTCATTATGAGATTGTTTATGTTTAAACTTAGGAACTTTTAACAAGATTGGTTCCTTGCTCTCCCATTGTCATCTGGATGTGTTGGACACAAAGGACAGGAGAGCACTTGTGGCTGGAGATTTAGTCTGGTGAGGTGTGGGATACAGGAGACGAAGTCTGCAGCCATCCCGTTGCGGGGCTGTCAGTAGGTGTTGGCTGCAGCCCCCTGGTTACAGAATGTATTTAGCTAAAGTCAAGTGGCTGAACGTTCTTCAGAGCTATGATCATCAGCTAGGAGTCTGAATTAGGTACGGCTCTGGCTGGTTGGAAGCTGTCCATCCATGGCACCCTGAACTCAGCGGTGACTCAGAGCTGTATGGCAACGCTGGCATTTGACACCATGAGAGAGAACGCGGCAGTTACGGCGCGTGCTCACCGCCCGTTATATTCCTGCCAACCAGAGCTCAGAGTCATCCTGGTGAGGAAGGGGAAGGGAGGAAGTCCTCTATAAATAGCTCATGGATAATACAGATTTACTTGAGATAAGGCATTTTATTTCATTTTTTATAGTGCATTTCACAGCAGTGGCTACTGATTCTGAAAAAGATGTCAGCTTGGGATGAAGTCGGAAAGCTCAGATGCTCTGCTCGCTGCTGTTGCTGTTACACAATAACCTTTTTTCCTGTGTTGAAAGCCTTGAGTGTCAGTATGACCTCCTACATGTGTGGCACTTGTTACAGTTCTTCCTTTTGTTTTTCTTCTGCCCGGAGTCTGCCATATCTTATTTCCCTGAATACTTCTTATTTCAGAAACCCCAAGAATTGAATTTGAAGCTTGCATTATGCTGGAATTAAAACCAATCTTAAGTAAAACCAACATACCATCCAGTAGCTTATAAAACTGGGGAATAATGCTGAAATTTAAAGCAAGTTGTTAATTTCTGTCCTGCTGTTACGGTGAAAATGAACAAGTGTCAAACCAGGACAGTTCCTCATTATCCTGCATTGCAGTAGCAGTATGAGCTCCATTTGCAGCTATTTATGTGACTGATTCTTTATATTAATTGTTGTTGCTGGTGAAAATTGTTTTATTAGTGCATCACAGCTCACTTCTCGCGAAGCGGTGGAGTCAATATTTGCCAGAGGCACTGTGTAAGTGCTCTTTGTATGGATAGAAACCCTCAGAGCATGCAGGATTTTGATTTTCATTTAAAAGCAGGAGCTTCCTTTAAGCCACTCCAGTCTAATAAGACACAGAAACATTGTACACAAAGTGAAATGAACTTGTTTCAGGATATTAAACCTCAATAAAATTGAAATATGGAGCCTGTCTTCTGCACCAGTATAGAAACCTGATAGAGGACACAGGCAGACATCCTCCTGGGTAGAACATCAGCGTGTACTGCTGAGTTCAGCCTTTCCATGGGTTTGGATCACCAGGTGAGCTCACCAGGGCTCCTGGTTTTGCAAGTACTACCTCCCAAGAGCAACTGAGATCTGTGCAGTGTGAGACTGCAGGATGAGCAAAGGAGAGGAGAACTTTTGATGCTTTGCATTACTGGTTGAAACCGGGCACAGGGGCCTCGTAATGAAAAATTAAGCTTTTTCTTTTAGGTGCCTGGCTCAAGCTCGGCCTGGGAAGTAGGGAACAGAGGCTTGCAATTGGAAGGGCAAGAGCAAGAATTGTATGTGCGTTAATGCGATTTCACGTCGAGTTTCTTGTAACACTTGGAAACTGTTTGCTACTGTTTGGCTGGGTGGTTCGGCTTATGACGATAAAAGCTTTCAATAAAGGAATTAAAATATTGGCAAATGGCCTCGAATGCCTGTTGAAACACGTCTGAGCAAAACCCTCAGCTGGCTTAATGTTTGGTGTGTTAGCAGCTAAGAGTTTGGGTATCCTGGAACATGCCGGTTCTGGGAGCGTAAGAAGCTGGGATCCCAGACGAGGTGTAGCTTGGCTCAGCTCTTGCACAGTTGTGAGCTTTCAATATTCTTACTGGTTTTGGAGCTGTCCTTGGGTCCTTCTTTCTACATCTCCTTGCATTTATACTTTATAAAATTTTCTTCATATCAGCTTGATGAGAATTGGGGTGTTTGAAATGTATGCTGTAGACCAAGTACTGTCCACACCATTAATAATGGCCTGTGGTAATGGGCTCAACCTGTACTGATGGGACTGGTTTGTTTCAGGCTCTATGGTGTATGAACTGGTTTCATGGTCTTTTTGAAGGTAAACTGGTAGGTTAAGAGAAGAGCTGGGCTCACAGCTGAGTGCTGCCAAGAGACTGAGCTTCTGATACAGCTGCTTCCTCCTTGGTTACATGGACTTGCACCAGCTTTGTTGTTCATCAGAAGCATTGCAGACACAGCTCAGCTCGCTAAGCTAGCAGAAGACCACCACTTCTTAACCAGGTTAGCGCTCCTGGGCGAGCACGTTGAGACCTCTCAACAAAGGATCAAGAGTGGGCAGCCAAGGTGCAGGAAGGGCTCGTGTGGTTCAAGCCTGAATTGTGCTGAGCTGCAGCCTCTGCATCTTCCTTACGGTGTACATGTATTTAGATTTAATATTGCTGTTGATTGTGGGGTTTTTTTCCTTCCTCTGTGGAAATACAACTTAAACTTGTATAACCTCTAGTCAACTAACAGGTAACATAGGTAATTGCATCTCTCCTTTCCTTTTCAGGTGGCTATGGTGGAAGTGCAGCTAGACGTAGAACACGACTACCCTCAAGGTCTCTTGATAGCCTTCAGTGCCTGTACTACAGTCCTCGTTGCAGTTCACCTTTTTGCCCTCATGATAAGTACCTGCATCCTGCCAAACATAGAGGCCGTCAGCAACGTGCACAACCTCAACTCCGTAAAGGAATCCCCTCATGACCGTATGCATCGGCACATCGAGCTCGCCTGGGCGTTCTCCACTGTCATTGGGACTTTGCTCTTTCTTGCAGAGGTGGTGCTACTGTGTTGGGTGAAGTTTCTTCCTTTAAAGAAAACTGATAATCCACTTCAGAGCAACAGTTCAACCATCACATCAGGACAGGCGGCAGCCATCGCGTCGACGTCTATCATGGTTCCTTTTGGATTGATTTTCATTGTGTTTGCAGTCCACTTCTACAGGTCGCTGGTGAGCCATAAAACAGACAGGCAGTTTCAGGAGTTGAATGAACTTGCAGAATTTGCACGGCTCCAGGACCAGCTGGATCACAGAGGTGATGCCATCTCCTCGGCCGTTACCCATTTTGCATAAAGCTGTACTTAAAGAAAATAAACCCGCTGTTCTGCTTCTGCCTTGTTATGTTGACTCCCCTGTGGAAGAACCGGTCGACTGCTGTTTAAAGAGAGATCATAAATGTTGTTCTAACCCTTTAGGAGGGGGGGGTGGAAAAAAGGTTCCTTTCATAAAACGTTGTGTATTTGACATCTGAAGGAGTGGATGGTGGGATATGCTGGTGCTGCACTGCACTCCTCTCGTGAGCACTGTCTAGATCGCTCCTCAGTGATGCTGAACAGTGGCTGTATAAATACATGGAAAATAACATTGTACATTTGGGTATCCCTTAGGGATGGATAGAGAAGCTTCCCCCCCCTCTTTATTCGATGTTGGCATTTACTAGAAGATACTGTTTGTCTGATCCATATTGCGTGGCATGATACAAATTACTTGGGATATGCAGCAATTAGCACTCGCGCTCTGCGCTAGCGCTGTTCTCCAGAAAGCCTGACAGATGGTAGCGGTGAAAGCTTCCCCACCACTTCCCCCAGCGTGGTTTGCTGCCAACTAATTATTACTTTACTGATTTCTCCAGCGCCTTTTTCCCGTGGCAGTTGCACCTTTTGTAACTCGCTGAACACCCAGGCTTGGTCTTACTGTGATGTGGTACGGCCACATGAGTAGGAATGAGACTCTACTCTGCTCTTCCTTGGAAGAAAAGAAAAGCAATAACTGTTTTAAAGTTCTCACACGTTACCTGGAGAGGTAGATTTGCCTGTTTCCCATTAGGAATCTTTTTTTTTTTTTTAAAGGAAGGAACTAGGTGGAAATTATCACTGGATAAGTTTTTTTTGCTTGAATGTCGGAACCACTGCTGTTGTTTTTTCCAAACCAAAGTAGTAATAAT
>WUAM01000133.1:3394930-3413386 GCA_024336885.1 Actenoides hombroni
TATGAAAAAATATATTTTTAATAAATCCTCAGATACAAGCAGCAAAAGGTGCTTTCTTTGCAATGGATTCCCAAGTAATTAGCTATGCCTTGGTCTTCCTTGTTTAGAAAAAGTCTTCTCCTTGTCAAAGTATTGTATTTAAGAACTTGTTATACTTTTTTGCTTCCAAAAGATCTGGAAGACTTTTTTCTGTGTGTATTTATTTGTGAAAGTAGGTTATTTGCAATGAGTACTGCTGCTTACTTTCAGAGACGCGTCAGTGACAGCAAGGCTACAGTGTCGATTTTTTATTTCCTCTGGAAGCAAAAACTTCCCTTTGGTCCCTTAGATAAGAGACCCAAGAACAATTGCCACAGTTGTCCTGGGCTGCTGCAGCCGTTCTAGCTGCCTCTAGGAGTGGAATTTTTTGGAATGCAGTTCTTCAGTGGAGCAGCTTTGAGCTTTAATGGGTACAAGCTGGGGTTTTTGAATACAAACCAAGTCCAATGGAACAAAACTTCACCTCCTTACTGTAGCTAACACTGTGGCATAGAAACCTGGGATTCTGAAGTGAGAGAGGAACCAACGTGCCAGTACAGTGGAGCTGTACCCAACTCAGCCTGGGCTGAACCTGGTCTCTCACCCCCAACCTCCATCTTGGGTTATCCTGATGTATTTACAAACTAGAACGTGTCTCCAGTTAGGGTGGCAGAGCATCTTTACTACTGAAGCAGCCTCAGGAAGCAAATGGGACTGATTTCTCATGTCAGCACTGCTGCAGTGGGAAGTGTTGACAAGGTTACCCGTGGTGCGTTTGTGTTCTGAAAAATAACTGTAAAAAAAATGCTGGGCTTCTTTTTTTTTTTTTTTTTTTTCCCCCCCCAGCAGCATTCTTGGCTCACAAGCAGAAAACAGCTTTTCACTCACTGTTTTCACAAGTCCTGCTGGCATACAGAGGCCAAACTGGATTTTCCTTAGCATCGTGCTTCAAATAGATTCTATTATGGATGCAGATCTGCTGAGGGTGAGACTTGTGGCTACAGTCCCACCAGTGTTCCTCCACAGAGCACTGGGAGGATGATGTTAGTGAAGGCATTCAGGAAGCAGCATTCCAAAACATGAAATCTCGGGGGTAGGCACAGAATGTATTTTCCCATCCTTTACTGGAATACTAGCGCTGTCTTGGGGGTGAAAAAAAGACTCTGAAGAACCCTAAGCAAAGGAAGAAATCCTGACTCAGTATTCACACTAGAGCAAACGGTCGAAAGGGTGCTGGCAGGCTTAAAAACGACACTTCTGTCCTTAAACTTGTGTATTTCAAAGTTAGGATGTTATTTTGAATGAAGCCCAGAAAATGTATTTTCCAGATTTGTTCTGTCAAACTGCTTGCTGTCCTGGATAAGCAACTGAACTTCTCTTTATTTTGTGGCTCTTTTGCAAAGTGACAGAAGTGTGGAGGGGTTGGTTTTTTTTGTTTGTTTTGTTTAAGAAATGCAGAATTAGAAGCTAGTGGGACAATCTTACTTCTCCCTTTCTCGAGCCGGTGGGTTCTCAGCTAACGGCGCTGTTACTGCAGCTGCTTTTCTGACTATTTGCTGCACTTTAAGCCATGATTTCGAGTATGTTCCTCTCGGTTTTCCACCTGTGGAAATGGTCATGGAAGTTGCACCTTGGGCACAGCCTGGTAACTGTGTGCCAGAGGCAGTGACCAGACCCGAACACATGGATCTAAACATTAAGAGTGCACTTAGGAAAAATTTTTTATCCCTTATTTATACTAATGGTATTATGCATTTTACCTCAAGCATTTTAAACATTGGTTATTGTATATTACTTATTTAGATATAAAATCTTCAATGAAATAAAATACAAACTGTTGCTGATTATTTGTTATCGAGAGGCCTAAAATGTGCTTTTTTTTTTTTTTTTTCCTCCATATCCCCTGTAGCTCCAGCTGTGATGTGCTATTCCCAACTGGGTGTTTCTGAGGATCACTTAAATGTGTTCAGACACTCATTTCAGTCTTATGAAGTTAAAATTTTCTGTTCACACAGACAGGTATAAGGTATATCACGTAGTTGACATGTTTCCTCCTGTCAGTGTTGCTTAGATCTCAGGACTAAGCATGCTGGATTGTTCTCTCATGAGTGCTTGAACAGAAAGGTCATTTATCTCTCAGCCTCAGAAACATGAAGAGTTAAGGGACCACATGAACTGTAAGCAAGAGGTGATGCTTGGAAGCATGGTATTAATTGAGTGAACCAATGACGCAGTGGCCCCCAATTTGTTTTCCACTGGTGCTGGGGCTGGCCAGGAAGCAGAGCCAAGGTGAGAACCACAGTTCTGCATTGCTGGGGGTTAAGGAGGAGAAACCACCTCATGGAAAATGCACAGAGAGCTCAAGTATTAATAAAAATATTCAGTAAAATGTGATCTGTTATAACTTCAAAAGCCATCTTGGGTCACAGGTATGTATTGGGCTAAATTTGGGGGGAGTGGGAGGGGATAATTATTTGGCTACTTTCCTAGGGCTTTGCCTTTACAGCGCACAGAAACCCTGCTGCTCCTCTGAGGTGGTGAGAGAGACCCTGAAAGCAACAAGAGTGTGGTTTCCTTACAGGAGGAGTAAGCCAGAGGAGCTGAGCAGAGTAGCTGCCTGTCACAGCATTTTGCTGCTTGTGGGTTTCTCCTTTTTCATCTTTCCTTCTCCAAAACAATGGGGGACCCCTGAGCAAAACCCCCCGCAGAGTGAATCACACCCGAGCAGGCTGGAGGGAGAAGTGAGGCCGAGCACAGCGGCGGGGATTTGAGACTGCGCCGAATAACCAACTCAAGATCGCGTTCTTATCTCACATCTTGTTTTTCCCCTTCAGCATCCGGTTATTACTTTTGGCTGTCATCAAACATCGCCTGGGCCTCTGCTAAAACACCATCTGGATCAGCCAGTTCGAGCTAAATAGAAAGAATACAAATCAGTTATGCAGTGTAATTGGAGAAGCTTAAGGTTTTATAGATCTTGATTACTCGAGCATTAACTGAGCGTCTCCCCAGTATCAGGACTCCAGTTTCTAGTGCAGCCTTTCAATTACTGATTTAGAAACATTGCTCCACTTTCTTAATTTTATCAGCCTGTTGAACATCATCTTGAAATAGCTCTGGGGGGAGTGGACTGATTCTCCTTTAACAAAACCCATCACTGGGCAAAAGTGGCTTTGATTTGCAGCCTGTTGGGTCTCACCGATAGTTTTACAAGGTGAGTCATTGCAGCCACCCAGGTGAGCACCAAAGGTTTGAGCACCAAGGGTCATGGGAAAGCAGGAGGCTGGAGTCAACTGGATGTGGATTCTTGAGAGGGAAGCAACGACCCCCTGACAGGAACTTGTCCTCTCACTCTGACCTGCTTTATATCCTGATGTTTTCAGGGGGTTCAAAACCCACCCGGACGTGTTCCTGTGAGACCTAGTCTAGGTGATCCTGCTTTGGCAGGGGGTTGAACTAGATGATCTTTCAAGGTCCCTTCCACCCCCTAACGTTCTGTGATTCGTGTGTGTGTGCTGTTCTTCCAGGCAGAAGACATTCAGTGTTTCTCATTTATTTTGTTACGTTTCCTGAAGCCTTGGCTTCAACAGAACAGCAGATATCCCAAGTCCACCATGTTGCATCTTTCCCCATCTGCAGTTAGGCTCAACTTCTGCCTTGATCCAACCCCATCATCTGCGTACTGGATTCCTTCAAAGCGTGTCACAATCTCTCTAGTTTTCAGCCATTTTCTGTCCTTTGCATCCCCACAGTTTGTTCCTTCTCCCTGGCAGTGAAGACACCCAGTGACGCTTCTCCCATGCAGAAGCTCAGATCTGGCTGTTGGCTTCCTGCCAGGCAGAAGCTGACTGTTTGGTGGCAGTTTCCAAGGCTCACCTGTCAGACACTTGTCGCTGCTTGCGACAGCCGTGTGACAAAAGGCTTATGAAAATCTGAAGTCAATTTCTCTCCTTTTATCTGTTACTTCCTTCCTACTCTAAGATCAATAAATCTCTTCAGATGCCAAGCACAATAACAGCAGTGGAAGCTGGTGTTTGCTTTTTGCTCGTAGAGCAGCAGAAAATTGGGTCATAACTTGGTCTTCAGGGAGTTAAATCAACAGCCAGGCGTGAACATCCTGCCTTAGTGAAACGGCAATTCATCCCGGGCTGCTGTGCTGGGTTGTTGAGGAGGCTGTTCTCAGATGACCTTTGACAAACCTCATGAAGTAAGTATTTTTAGCTACCCAAGTACTGCTCCTTTCACTCTTTTTGCAAATTAGAGATCGTTTTCCCTCGGTGAGCGTTCGGTGTTTGTTATTTTGTGCCGCTGTGGGGGGGCCGAGTACTTAACAGGATTAACCAGCTTGGCAAAAATGTCTGTGCTCGAAGGGCCCTTGCTACAAGAAATCAGATCTGAAATAAGGGAAGTGAAGATGCAGGAGCTGTGAGCTTCGATAGGCTGCGCGTGCCCACTACTGTTTGCAACAGCCTTATCCATGGAGCAGAGGAGGAGGGTGGGTAGGTACCTAGGAAGGTTGGGGCCCTGCTATTCTCTGTGTCACCGGAGCACAGCAGCAAGCTGTGGTTGCCCCATGTGGTTCTGCTTGGCTCTGAGCAGAGAGGAACTTCCCCACCCATCACCCCTTGGAAAGGCATTGCCTTTGTGTTTCATGTGTGTGGACCAGGGGGATTCCAGCTGAGACTTTTGGCTCACTTGGAGCTGCATCTGTTCCCTCCTGCTCCCCATTCCCTGTCCTCCTCTGAGGGCACAGAGCAAGGGACGGGCTCTCCTCTGGCTTCTGTGCCGAAGCGACGTGCGAGGACCTGTCAGCTGATGGCCCAGCATGTCCACATGGCTCATGGTGCATCTCAGCAAGTCTTTGGGAAGAGGACAGGGACTGGCTCTTCCTCCACAGCCTGTGTCACCCTTAAGGGAAAAGAGGGGCAGAGGATGTCGGCTCTCCGATGTCCACCTCGGGGCACCCATCTACCCATGGGGCTGCTGGATGTGGACGATCCCCTGGCTGGGGGTGAAGGGCAGAGCTGCTGTTTGCACTGCAGCTGCTGGGGTTTCAGTAAGGGCTGGTCAGCTGTAGCAGTCTGCTCGGTGAAATCATTTGGGTTTGACGCAAATCCCACTATTGTCTCCGCTTCTATTGTCCCTGTTTCCTTTGTGCTGCTTCAGGTCTCCGAGCACTTTTGGTGCCTGAGAAGTGCACTTTTTCAGATGTGAGCAATCAGTGGGCTCCAGCAATGGCTGGATGGGCCGTTTTTGCCCCTACAGGGCCATTTAGGACACAGCTGGCCAGAAGCCTGAGTGCACACCCCGTGAGCTGGGAACCCCCTGGGGGTAATCACTTGAAGGGTGAAGTGCTACCTGGAGAGCTGCCCCGAGCACTGAGGAATGCAAACACCACCCACAAACCCTAGGTCTCTAAACAATTACCTTTGGGATTGGATATTGAGTAGGGGCAGGAGCTTCGTCTCTGCCAAAGTCAATCATAATTCCACATTTTGGTATATCTGCGGCCCAGATACCTTCAAACAACTGTCCCTTATCCAAGTAATAAAATCTCCCCGGGCCATGCTTCTTTCCATCTTCCCAGCCTCCTTCGTAGCGATTTTCATTTGCTGCAATTAAATACATGAACAGACCATGAAATCTGCACCATTCTTAAGGGGCTACAAACGAAACCAATCAGCACAGCAAAGCAACACAAGAGGAAATCATCTGTTTGGCTCCCCTCAGTAATTTCGAGGGGGCTGTGGCATGGTGTATCATTTTTGCTTTCATGGTGCTCTGTCTGCTGTGCTGCAGAGAGAGAAAAGGCTGTGGAAGGAGCCCATGCTTGCCCACTTGGAACAAGAACAGCATTTACCTGCTTTGTTCTTTTCCCAGGGATACTCAATTTTTGCTGATACGCAGGGCGAGTGAGCCCAGGCTAAGGTTATTAGCTGAGTCACTCTTCACAGCATGAAAAATTCTAGGGCACAAGTTTTGGATTTGTCACTGCAACAAATCAGGCAGGATCTCTGGCTTGGAGAGGTTTGCTTGTCTGGGCAAGGAACGGCAGCACTGATCACTGTCCAGTCAAAATAATCTGGATTTCAAATAATACTTGTAGTTATGTTTTTCCTCAATGAATTATAGAGCAAGAATTGCTGTGTCTGACTGGCTCAGACAACCAGTTGTAGACTTTTTTTTCCAGCTGTACTGCATCTCTTGGCATTTTTCTGCAAGTCAAGGGAAGTTTTTTGGGCTCTGTGCTGCTCATCCCTCCCTCCCTCCATCCAACCATTCATCCATTCATCCAATCATCACTAACTGGGACAGCAGAGCTGCAAGAGGAAGAGAGCAGCCTTGTCTGACTCCTCTGTTGTCCTCTTTTCCTACAAGCCAAAAAACATGGGGATTTCTGATGAGGTTACTTAGTGGAAATATCTTTGAACTCTGCCATTTTGTGTGGCTAGAGGCGGCCAGAATACCAGGGCACCCTGCACAGTGCCGCGGAGGGAGCTGGGGGCTGCAGAATGCCATGAAGCAAGAGGGGAAAAAACAAAAAGACTTCTGGGGAGTGTGGCTGCTGGGCTCTTCAGGAAAGGTCTGGTTTACAGGCAGGAGCCAGAGTGGTGATCATCTTCAGCTTCATCTGGTGGTGTGCTTATCTGCAACACCAGCCTGCCTTGCCCATTGGTGGGAGCAGCTCAGCTTCTGCTCTCCAGCCACCGACAACTCCGAAACCACCAAAATCACAGCCCCGGCTGCAACGGAGCGGCCACTGCACGCCCTGGCTGCACCACAGCACCCGGCTGCTCCCACCCGCTCTCCTCTGGGGCTGTGCTGCTCAGGACTGAGATCTCTGCAGAGGTGTAATGCTCCAGCTGAAAAGCTGTTGGGCAACGGGCTGTAGCCGAGGCGCGGTGCTCCCCACCAAGCTCACCCTGGCCGGGCACGCTGCCACTACAAGCAATTTAATCTTGAGCTGCGGCTCATCGTGACCTCCACTGAAGAACTCCTTTTCTTTCACCGTCGCAAAGCTGCCGGCACGTGGGCACGCTTCCAGCAGCTGAACTGAATGCATTAAGCTTGTGGGTATGAAATAATTGCTCTGGCTAATTTTAACCAAAAGGAATCCAGCTCGCAAGCGGTTGCAGGCTACGCCGGAGGCAACCGGTCTCTGAAACGGTGCATCAGTCACCGCCCAGTCCGCGGGGGCTCTCCGGTTATAATGCTGAGGGTGACTTTGATGGGACTGAAGCAGGTCAGTGGAAGGAGTTACACCTAGTAGAGGGTGCTGATTTCATCCGGATGAGCCATCGGTCCAAAGTGACTTTACAGTCAGCAGGGAGAACGCGGCCATGCGCGCGATGTGCAGTGAAGGTCGTGCTCCTTCCTCTCAGCTGCTTTGCTTAGCTAATTGCTAGCCTTGAGATCACTATCAAGCATAAAAAATATAGAAGAGATGATGAATAATATGGAGATAATACTTCTTCAGACATTCCTGGAATGCAGTGCCTTTTATTGCAAAGGACTGGGCTTCCTGGCTTTGGGGAAAAATGTGTTAAACTCCTACCAAAATAAGGGAAAAAACCTGACATTTCTATTTTAATGCTGAGATTGCCCCCAGCATTTCCAATCCTTGATGTGGTCAGTGTTATTTCTGGGAAAGGATTGTGTACTAACGAAACCCCTGTGTTGACTCAACCTGAGCCAGTGTCGGAAGTAAGAGAGGGGATGGAGTGAAGTCAGAAAGAAAACTTGTCTTTTTTTCGGCCTGTGCTGGAAACTGGACTCCTCTTTGGTATGCAGCAGTCAGAAAGTATGTCTGGCAAAGTGCCTGGCTTGAAAAGAGGGATTTGCTCTTCTCTGACCCAACAGTATATTATCTCTAACCCTAACCAGCCCAGTCATTTAAATGTAAATCACAGCAAAAATAAGCTTTCATGTGTGTGGGCTTGAGCAGCGCAACTCTGGCCCTTGCACAGCCCGTGCTGCCTCCAGCCCCAGCCAGGGTGGGAAGGGCCAACACTGGGGAGCCACCAAAGCCCTGACACAAAGCTGCAGCGGGACATGCGATGCAGCATCCAGCAATCTGGAGAGCAGAGGCATCTGGAGAGCAGCACGACACCAAACGCCCCGACACGGGCAGACATATAGGGTGAGGGTGGCCTGTACTTACACAGCCGCAGCATCCCCTGCCCGTGGGGCTGGTTCTCCAGCCACTGTCCCTCATAGATGGAGCCATTCCAGTAGTACATCCGTCCCCAGCCGCTGCGCAGCCCCTCGCTCCACTCGCCCTCGTAGCGCTCCCCACCAGAGTAGAACATCTGCCCGTAGCCCTGGAAGGCAGCAGAGAGACAGCCATTTAGAAGCCTCTGTGTTGAAAGGGGTGGGTGTTCTATTTTGGGACATTACTTTCTTGATACACTACTCCTTGGCTTCTTGCTCTTACACAAGGCTGCTGGCAGTTCTTGTGCTGAAGGAAAGGAGAGATGGTGGTATGGCATTTTTTTTGGCCGATTTTACTCCCCTGACAAGACCTCAGGTTTATATCTCAGTGTGTTGTTATTGTTGGCACAATTGCTGCTAATATTTAGTTAAAAGTAGGTTTTACTAGAACATAAAGCTGCCTGGGGATAGGCAGCGTAAACAAGACCCGACCCTCAACGTGGGGATTTTATGCCTTTCAACCCCGACGACGCTTCCTCCAGCCCAGTGCTCAGTCATCCAGAACATGGAGGGAAGCTCCCTCCAAGAGACTGGAGCCACGGAGCTGCACACCAATTAGAAGAGTAAGAGGCTATTAATTTAATTTCAGAGCAGACACAAAGGAGAACACAAGGTTTCCATTGGCAGATCAGAAAATGTTCCTGCAAGGATTTTGCATGTGAGGTTGCAGTCATTTTTACCAGATGACTTCCTCATCATGTTCACTTTAGAAAAACCAGTGATTTATGTGACAGGCTTAATTTCCAAAAGAACTCGGGTTATTTGTCTAATATGCTGCAAAACTCCCAGAAGAAGGTACGTTTTCCTGCAGTGCTTATAATACAGGTTCCTCCAACAGCTTCAAGGATGAGAGGAATGCAAGGGGTGGGTGGGAAGGATTAAGGCATGGGATGTGAAACTGCTTGGCTGAGCTGCAGGTGAGTACAGGCAGTGATGGCTGCTCTGCAGCAGCTGGTGGGAGGATGCAGCTGTAGCCTGGTCACCAGTGGATGGGTGGGATGGGCCCCTCCCCAGGAGGGAGACAGTGGGTGACGGGGTGCTCTCAGCCACACTTGGCTTTTTACAGATGATGAATAGTTACTCATGAAGCTTCCTGGGCTTTCTGCAGGTTGACATTAAGATTTAAAGAGAGCACAAGCCTGGAGAACAATCTGTTCCTGTAGCTCCTGCCTGGAGTTGTGCTGCTGCTTCCCTGTTGCCGGTCAGGGGGACACGGTGCAGCTCCCACAACATCTGGTGTGGAGAGGTGAGTAGGGCATGGAGCAGCAAGGTTGGGGAGGGCAGGGGGAAAGGGCTTCAATACCACAGCTTTTGGTCTTGCTTCCATTTTCCTTTTCCATCTGTTTCCCCCAAACCCTTCAGTTCAGCCTCAGTACTGGGAAAATCCCATTTTAATTGCTCTTTCAGCACGTGTGCACTCAACTCTCCCCCGTGTTTTGCCTCACTGCCAGCAGGCGCAGGACTTACGCATTTCTTGTCGTTTTTCCACCAGCCTGTGTAGACCTTCTTGTATTCCTTGGTTACAGGGTCAGGAAGGCTGTATGAGCCATAACCATCCCTCTTCCCAAACTTCCAGTCACCGCTATAAATAGCTCTGCTGCGCTTCCATAACTGGGTGCCTTTACCTGGTGAACAAACAAGAGGGGTGGTGGGGAGACCATCGGTTGTTAGAAGAAGGGTTCACAGGGCTCCATCCCGGGCGAGGCAGCACGCCCTGCACCAAGGCAGGTTTACATCTGGGATTCAGTTTAGCTTCCCAAATTGGATGCATCATTAATCTTGATCAAGGGCTTCCTGTGTGGCCTTTGCGTAACGCGCTTAATCTTTCCAAACCTCAGTTTACTGCTTGTAAACAAGACTGTCCTGCGCCAGCTGCTCAGAGCTCGGGCAGGGTCTCCTTCCCCTGCTCTGTCTCCTTGCAGCACTTGCCATGAGTTGAGAATAAATGAACATCCTTGAAGCCAAGCCAGGAGCCAAGCCAGCTCCAAGGCCTGTGCGGCCAGGGCACGTCCCCGTGCGTGGAGCTGAGTGCAGTTTGCTGGGTTTGTAGGGGATTTTTAAACATCTATAATCTAGATATTTCAGGGAGTTGTTCCTTAGTGCATGTAAAGGCTCCTCAAGTTACCTATTAGCCATATTTCTGAGTACATTTTTGCATGACATATAACAAATAAATATACAGTCCTACATGAATGTATGGTCTTCCAGGAGCACGTTCAACCGCTGCCTGCTCCCTGCCTCTAGGAACATTTGTAAAGACACTTCAGTTGGTACTTTTCCTCAAAATGGTCTATCTTACCATGTTTCAAGTTGTCCAGCCATTCTCCAGTGTACTGATCCCCATTTACAGCATAGACCGTGTGTCTTAATCCACGTTTCAGTGCTTTCCTGTCCCACTCATGCCAGAGTGGCTCTGTAGCCCTGGGGTATTTTACAACAGGCATATTGTTTGCGGCTGGAGAGGGAAAAAAAAAACGGTTGTCAGCAATAAATTAGAGATAAATTACTGAGGCAGGTACTGGCAGAACAGTCAGTAATTAATGTTTGGCTTTGGAGAGGTAAAATAGAGATATAACAAACAGAAGGTATCTGAAAATACTGTAGTACAAACCAGCAGTATCTGAAAAGAGGCTGGAGGCATAGCCTGGCCTGTTAGGAAATGTTAAATAGGTCTCAGCAGGTCGGGGCTGTGATGGGCATTGGTCTCTGTGCCTGCCAGAGGTCTTGGGGAGCAGAGGGAAAGGGCAGCCCCTTCTCCTTACGGCCGAAACCCTGCCGGGCTGCTGCCCACGGCCGCTCTGCTGTCGACCCTGCGCGAGGTGGGTGCAGTGGTTTAAGCAAATTAGAAAATTATTTCTTTGCTAGGAAGTACCTCAGGACAGTGGAAAACGTTCACAAGACTGAGCAGGTCAGAGAGGTGGCCACTGTCCCTGGGGTGCAGCAGGAGCTGGGACACTTCCTACACCCAGCAGTGAAGTAGCTCGGGTTCCTTCACTGCTGAAAGTATGGGTCCTGCAGGTTTCTCCTTAAAAGGTGTCAAACCCACGATGTTTCTGTCTGCCAAGAAGCTGCAGCCTTGCCCAGGGAAGGAGAAGCACTCGTCAGTCAAGCAAGCCACCAAGGAGGTGATGTGGGAAAAGGAGGGAGATGTTTTGGCCCATCAATAGAGAGAGGCCAGTGGCGGGTTGTGGGACGGCAGCAATCTCAGGGCAGTGCCAGCAGAACCTCTCGCTGTCTGGAGCAGCGGGAATGCCAGCACGGGCTTGGGGGTGAGAGTGCTCTCCTATAAACCACAACTAAATGCCAAAAGGTGGCTGTAGAAACAAAAAGCAAGTTTCTACGAATGCCGTCAACACCCAGAGCCAGGCAGGGTGGGATCCTCTCCGATTTTGTCTCCTGGGCTCCCCCTTCTGTCCTGATCTGCTGGACTGAGCCACCTCGAGTGATTTGCTGCATCTCTCCCGTCGCAGCAGAGCAGAGATCCCGTTCCTGCTGTGCTGTGGGTGCCTGGGAGCCCGGGGGCATGGGGGAAAGCATGGAGCTTGGGAATGGAGGGGAAAGGAAGGTGCTTTGGGTCCTTGCTAGAGAAGAAAAGCTATAAAGTATAACTAAGAAAATACAGTTAGCGTTCATCCTCTGTTCTCCACGTAGCTGTGGGAAATGGTCATTCAACAGCTATTTGGGGGAATAGCGTTGCTAAAAAAAAGCACTTTGGTGTCCATGATGAGCCTTCCTCCTCAAAACACAGCTGTGCTGTGTAGTGCACGTCCCATGGGTTTCCTTACCGTGGGGCTGCAGGGAGCTCGGGCAGGGCTGGGGGAGCACAGGAGGCTGGGGGCCCTGCCTGGGTGCTGCATTGTGAGCTCGCACCTGGGGGGGTTCCTGCCAGGCTGCAGTGGGAGGAGAGGAGCTGGAGAGCAGGTTCCCAGCTGGTTGCTCCCCCTTTTAGCTGTTGAACAGAGATACCTCCTCCACCGCCCTCAAGGAGAGGGAGGAAGGTGAAGAGCACCATGTTGCCAACCCTCAAAGCAGATGTTTTGGGGATGGGGCTGCCTGCAATGGCAGAGGGGGATTTGACAGCTGTGGTCACCCCAGCTGGAGTCCCCAGGTCACACCACTCACCTAGAAGCACCTAACTCTGAGGATGCCAAGGGCAGGCTCTGTCCCTTGGTACTACAGAGTCATAGCCTGCTGCAGATGGTTTTTCTGCACTGCAAGCACAGGATATACCGCGGCCACCAAGTCCCTCCCTCGCCTTTGGGTGCCACAGCCCCCTGTGATGGGGCTCTCATGAATATTTGCCAAGGCCTAGGAGTTTGCAGGACATAAAGCTGCACATTGTCAGCTCACATCTGTCCTCCTCTTGCTGGGGGAGCAGAAGGGCTGAGCCACCCCAACATCATCCGTGACCTCCAAGAAGCAAACAGCTGTGGAGAGAGGTCTCACTACCTCTGCCCGATGGGAACAACACCATCCCATTACTGCATCTGACCACTTCTTTAGCTTGAAGAGTAGGTTTTGAAACCCCCAGGGAGGATTCCCAGCTGCAAGGGCAGCCCCATTACCCTTCTGTCTGCTCACTGTGCCCCACAAGGCACAGCCCACATGAAGCACCCAGCTAACACTGGTCAGTGGGACCCTCCTTTATTTGCTGAATTCTCTTCCAAATTTACAACAGCGATGCTGGGTTTGCATAAATGTTCACATAGTTGGTATTCACCACCTGGGATGTTTTTAGCCACCTACTCCAAGGGCACAGGGAGGCTGGCAGTAGGAGGCAGGAGGTGCAGAGTTGCTCTGGCTGCAGCCTCCCAGCAGTGGCTGCAGCTCTGGGTGCTGCCAGATAGAGGCTGCTGCTCCCGTGCATCTCTGCCAGCGCTGCTGCGCTTGGAGATGAAGATCTCACCGAGTCCCAGCGTCTCTAGACACTGGTCTGTGCTCTCACCTTGGAGTTTTGTCAGGTCCCTGGTAAAACGCAGCTTTAGTTTGCATGGCCCTATGGGAAGCCCATTTTGTTCCCTGCCTCTTTGCAGAACTGCAGAGCAATGCGATTTGGCTACAACTGTGCTTTTATTCCAGTCTTGCATCTTAACTGAAGGTGAAAAACACACCTGGCCACGGTGCCTGCCACTGCACCACAACCCACTGTGTGACCTCACACCAGCTCTGCTGACCCTGCCTGACCATCACCCGGCCCCGAGGACGCCCTGGGTGAGTTCACCCCCTGCATCGACCCCTGCCCCCCAGCGCTGCCCCACACTGGGGGCCCTTTGCCAGCACCCTCTGGCACAGCTGAGCCATCCCCGGTCATTCCTCACCCCCCTGGCAGTGTCTCCGAGCGGGATGCTCCTTCTGCTGCCCATCCCCAGCCAGCCCAGGGTGGCAGAGCACCGATGGGAGCGGAGGATGGGGAAATCCCACGTGCTCAGTTTCCCAGAGCACCCTCGAGCTTGGCCCACACTCTCCCGCTCCCCCACACCCCTCCAACCACCCAGCAGACACCAACCTGCGCTTGGCTGGGTGCTGCCGGCCGCATCGGCGGGGTTGTCATAGCAACCCAGCCAAACTCCTGCGCAAAGGGCGACGGGAGCGCGGCCGAGCGAGCTGCCGGAGAGGCGGAAGAGCGAGAGGCTGCCGGTGGAGAGGGGTGCTGGGGGGACACGCACCACACCGTCAGCACGAGGGATGGAGATGGAGCGGGGACCTTCCACGGAGCTGCCGAGAGCATGGGGCTCTGTAGAGCCGCGTGTCTTCGAGTTAGGGGTTATCCTGGGGAACAGAAAACATCGATAAGCAACGAGGGTTTCACCCCTGGCTGGCTTTTTAATACGTGCAGCAGCAGAAGGGTGGAAATGAAAGCACTGATTACAGTACCAGTGGGGAATGAAAAAAATCAGCCTTGTTGATGTCAGAAGAAAAAGGAGAAACCCCCTGAAAATGCGTATCAGAGGTCTTAAAAGAGCAGTCTGAATAAACCTGACACTAATTCCCTCATCTGTTACAGTTCTTCCACAGCTCTGGCAGGCAGGGTATTGCCACGATGACCTCGTGGGTGTCTGCAACAATCTTCCCAAACGGGTACTTCACTGTACCCATTACAAGCATAAAACCAAAGTTCTCATCTGGCTGCCACGAGCCAAAGGCATTTGTTCATTCTCATCCTCTTCCCACACGTTTCAGGCAGAACACTGCTGCCTGGCTGGTAGAAAGGTTGCGGTAGGTGGGGAATCTCAGGCTGAAACAAAGCACCCTCCTCTGCAGTGTGAGGTACAGCCTGGGCTGCTCTGGGGGGTCCCTTTGCCATCTCCGATGTGTGTCGCACCGAAGGCAGCTGAATGGTGTGTCCGTGCTGGAGTAGGGTGGAGGGGGTGAGGGGATGGTGACTACCAGGGTGCTGGGCAATTTGCAGCTGCAAGCGGGGAAGGATCTTTCAGGTTTGATGGTGACTAACAGGGAATATAGCAAATAGGGAAAGGGGAAAGCTGCTTCACCCAGGGCTGTCTCTGCTGTGGGCAGGGGAGGGAAACTTATCCCAAGCATGAGTGTGACTGAAGGTGAACGTTCCATTTCCCATGACACACATGAGGGTCGTGAGCAGGAGGAGACAACGCTGCTGCCTGGGAAATCAGGTGAAGGAAAATGAGCTGGAGGGAGGGAAGAGATTCTCCACATCCAACAGGCAAGCTGGCGTGGAAACGATGGAGGGAGACCTGCACCATGGGAAAAGACCAACACAGAAATTCTGGTGCTGGATTAGATGCAATGGGAAGATGGCAGCCACCAGTGAGCAGGTCCCAGCATCTCCTGCCTGGCTGCAGAGGACACACTGAAGCAGCTGGGTAGCTCTGCACACCCCTAAATTCAGGGATGCGGGAGAGGTGGAACTTACAGGCTCTCTTACAAGCAGGAAAAACAGACAGAAAACTATGGAAGTTGACCAAGTTAGGAAATACTTCCACAAAAGAAAATATTTCCTGGTATTGGAAATAAGATGAAGATGTCCAGGAAGGATTTATTCATGCTCATTCATGTCAATGTGTTCTGGTTTGGGGCAGAGCCTGAGATTTACTGAAGACAATCGTTGCTGTGTTTTAGCGTGGCCGGTTGTACGGGGCTAGAGTGGGGGACTGGGCTTTGTGGAGGAAATGAGAGAAACCCGTGAGGGAGAAGAAAAAATGCTTACTGCAGCCCGAAAACTACAGCCTTGAATTACAACCAGAACGAGCACCTCCTGAAAAATTTCATTTTAAAACTGTTATTCCACTACCAGAGAAGGAACCTTGTTAATAAGCAGTATGGAAAATTTTTGTAAAGGACGCCAGATACGTGGAATATATAATTGAGCTGAAGTATGAGCCCAAATTGACCCAGAAATGCCCTAACCAAATCCTCTTCCTCTCCCAAGAGCAGTCATTTCAAGGCACAACATGGAGACCACTGTGAAAAGTGGGGTCAAAATCCAGGTTGTGATGGGCTAGGAGTAGAACTTGTTTTTTCCTTGGTAAAATTCCCCTCGTTTTGGCCTTTTCAGCCAACATTTCCCCCCAGATCTTCTTCTTGGCTATTTTTTTTTTTTACTTCTTTTTAGTTGGTTTCTTGTTTAGCTCTCACAGACATAGGTCTCTGCTCCCAAGGAGCACCAGCAAAGGCTTCAGTCCTGCTGCTGTTGGTACCATCACCGCTTCAGTTGTCTGGCATTTGATTAAACCTTACATTTATTAAGGCTGAAAGGAAGCTGTTAAACTGGTCAGTGTAAATTATGCTTTAGCTGAGCCCATTATACTGCCAATACAATTTGTTGCAAGGGACTCTTAGCTCTCCACTTTCTCCCACACTGAAGAGCAAACCAAACAAGGGGAGGATGCGTGGGGAAAATGCCCAGAAATATGCCATTTATGGAGCAAAGTCCCATGACATAGGAATCGTCTTGGGTTTGGTTTGTTGTTTTTTTTTTCAATATAAAGAGTAAGATTTTTAAGAAGTAAAATAAACTCAAAGGATCTCAGTATTCTACATCTGAAACCAATCATTTTTGCAACGAAAGGAGACAGCTGCTCTGAGCTGAGTTTGCTTGCAGAAAGCTTGGGGAATCACCCAAGTGAAATGCCCAAACCAAGTGAAAACTGTCAGAATCAATAATTTAAGTTTATTCTTGGAACTTTGTAGATTAAATAGAGAAAAAAAAACCCCAACAAACAACATTTAGGGAAACATATGCTGGAATCCGTTAAAGGTGAAGAATGTGACAACAACATACTGTGGAAGTAGGATGCTCAGATGTGTGTTTCATTGCTGCTATATTCAAAAGAAAAGCCAGAGGAAGAGGTGGGAGGGTCTTGGACTCCAACCAAGCGTGTGTCGGGTTTAGCCGGATGAGCACAGAGTGGGTGCAGAGCTGAAGGAGCTTCCCCACGGCTCCGTTTTTAAGAATTATTATTAGCAGGGTTTAGGAGGGATCGAAGTGATGGGAACTTCACTTTGGCTTAAGAGGCAGCCTTGTGGGAAAGCGTTTCCTCAAAACTCTTCCCTGTGTTTTGCTGGGAGCAGCTGTCTCAGGATAAAAAACATGTTGGTTTTACATCCAAACAACCTAAAGCTGTAGGTTATCGGAAAGGTCCAAGCACTTACACAGTTATGCAAAGTGAAAAGCTGAAGTTGTTGAAGCTGACTTAGGAGATACCCTCTCCCCGGGAGTTTCTTTCCCTGCAGATTTACAGCTAATTGTCTCTACTTAACTACCTGCAAGGAGACTATTCAAAGGTAGAGTTATGATGCTAATTAGTGAAGTTACCCAAAGCTGAGAATTATTTACTGCACAGCTGTGGAGGATGTTTGCTCTGGCCAGGTGCAGAACATACATGGGGCTCAAACCTGCAACGCACGGCAGCAGTCCCCTCGCTTTTTGGATCAGCTTGACCTCTGCCAACCTCACCGAGCACCTCACCACCTGCCAAGCACGCTGGCACCCTCCAGCCTTCACCCAGGGCTGCAGGAGGGTGTCAGCATCCCAGCCTGCCCTGAGCAGGAAGGGGCAAGATGTAGCTGCATCTTTAGGGCTTGCTCTGCTTATTACACCCTGCTCCAAAGCAAGCACACAAGCCTGTAACAAGTACAGTGATGTGTTAGGGGTGGCTCTGTGATAAACTGAGCTGAGGTGACAGAGGAACTGCAAAGGCAGAGAGATTATTTTCACATGGGAAGGGAAAATAATTTTGCTGGTAGGGAGTACTCCAACCTTGTGGTGAACTGGAAAGTTTCAGCGCGTGCCCAGCACAGAATTAAAGCTGTGATCCCAGACGTGATTCTTTTTCTGAAATCCAAAATCTTGCAGGCTTCCTCCCAACATATGGTCCCGTTACACAGGATTGTGGATACATGCTAGAATCTGGGGGAAAAAATAATACAGACATAAACTCCTGTGATATCTACACTACGCTTATTAGTTTATTATTCTATTTCAAGTTTATGAAGGCCTGCCACAACGTGTGTTTGATCTCTGAGCAATCAGGGACCTCCCTGGAGGAGCTGAAAGGACAACGCAATGTTCCCGTGGTTGGTGGTTCTTAAATAACCAGAAATCCCCAACCACTGCAAGTTCTGAGCAGGTTTCTCTGGAAACCAAGCGCAGAGGCAGGCAGTAGGTCACTGCCTGCATTTCAGGTGTCCACCCACACACGTATGAAACCAACATACAAAAAGGGAATAAAATGAGCAGAGAGCACTAATATATAACCAGGAACGGAGCACGGGCAGCAAGCACGCTGAGGAGGGTCTCTGCACCAAATGGTTTTTGTGGTTTGTGCCGAATCCAAGGAAACAGGGTCTTACAGATAACTCTTTGTGAAAAGACAGCGTCGCACTCAAGTATTTACTTTGGCTTCTCACCTCCTCTCTCTTTTGTACCTTTTTTTTCGTGTTGTTTCCTTTCCTTTTTCCTTTTTTGATCCCACTGTGCCCATTTCCAAGGTTTGGTGGCAAACCCACGCTCCAGTACTGCACAGTTCCCACAGGGGCAGCCTTCGCACCTCCCGCGCATCGCTCCCTGCCCTGCCCTGCCCTGGGCACTGCTCTAACGCCACCTCCTCGGCGCTGGGCCGTGCGCCATTGCACTGGGGCAGCCCAGGGGCCACCGGGCCCCGCTTTTTGCCGGTCCTGCTCCCAAGCGGGTTGTTATTATTATAATAGTAATTAAAAAAAGAAAAAAAAAAAAAAAGATGCGGAATGGTC
>WUAM01000133.1:3444446-3458469 GCA_024336885.1 Actenoides hombroni
AGCTGGATACGAAAGGTGAGGAGGGGGTCATGATTTGGCCGCACGCGTTTGTGGTTGGCAGTGCCCCTGCCCGTCCGTCTCCTAAAATGAGAGGCTGTTGCAGACCGTGAGGGCTCAGCGATTAAAAATACGAAGGGAGTGCTCCTGTCCCCAGGAGCGGGTCTGGTTTCTGGGGCCTTTGCAAGTCACGTGGAACCAAATGTGTTGTCTGTTGCTAGGAGACAGCCCTGTAATTTGCAAAATGCTGCCATCCTGCCCATCCCCTGCCCATCCCCTGCTCTCTGAGGCCTCCCGTGCTCTCTCTCCATCTCCCGTGTCCCAGGCTGGCCCCGCTCTACCACCTCCGGGGGCTGCCGGGCTTGATGGCACCTGGCTTTTTTAAACTTGGGATTTTGGGGCAAACCTTGAGGCTTCCTGGGACCCAAATCCCTGGATTGTAGCGGCGGCTGCGGGGCTGGGTGCTGTCCTCTGCGTGCCTGGCATTTCATTGATACTTAGCAGCAAACTCGAGGCTGGCAGCAAAAGAGTGCTCACGCAGCACTTGTCAGTGTGTGTGCGAGTGTGTAAGTGTGAGACTGGCTCTTAAAGCGACAGCAGCTCCCAGTCCTGGAGGGAACAGACTCTGCCCCAACCCTGAGCCCTTGGGAGCCCAATAAAATTGCTGGAAGTACCAAAGCATTTCATTTCATTGCGTTGGCTTTTCTCTTTCCTCCCAGCGTGTTAGCGAAGGGCTTTGCTAAAATGTGCCTGAATTTTAGGAAATGTGTGAAGCTGAGGAGGTTGTAGGTCAGTTGCTGCTTTAACTTCTTCATTGCAAACATGGCCTTTCTAGCTAAGAACTGACTGGCTGCACTCTTTCTTGGGAAGAGGACGTTCTTAACACTATTTTCTTCAAAATGCTGATATTTTTCTGTATTAAGAGCTTTCAGCAATTTAGTTCCCAACTATACAGCAGTTGGTGTGGCACATGTGGTAAGAGGGTGTAGTAGGATGTTTATTGACATTGCTGGTCACCGTTAGAAAACAGAAATCACAGTAGTAGTATCATGTTTTCATTTGTGAGCTGAGCTTGACCTTACTTATGTATACTTGGGAATTCTAGTATTGTTAATTTTTACGGACAGGCTCCTTCCCCCTGCTTGCTTTGAAACTTGCAAGGAAAAATTACGTTTAAGAACAAGTTAACTGTTTGTTGATTTAATAATGCAAGCTAAAACAGGCTCCTAAGTGGGGACGTCTTAATGAGAGGCACTTTAAACAAGCTGATTCTGCCACATTCCTCCTTGTTCTCTTCCGTTTATAAACTACTCTGCAAGCCTTGAGCAGGCAGCTGTTCAAGAAAGTTAGCTGTGCATCTGGGAAACGAGGAGTCTTTATGCTTCTGTTTCATGGGAGAAAACGTTGAAGTCTTCTTTCAAATGGTGTTTTTGTTTTGTTTGCCACCTGTATCCTTTCCCACAGTTTTCCCCCACCGTTGAATCTCTTTCATTCTAAAGCAGACCGTGAGTGTGCTGTGAACTGTCAGAATCAAATTAAAATGTTATTCCTAAAATAGCACTAGCAGGTTAGGACATTCTTAAGATACTTATGTGTTATGTATCATTTTCAACGTTTTTTCAGCTTTTCAAGGGAATGCAAGGTTGGTTAAAAACTTGATTTTCATTGTCTAGCAAAATAAGTGCTAGGAGTGAAATTGTTGTTTATCTGTCTGGCCAGAGCACGGGCCTGGGAACCTAGAATTAGTAATTTCAGTCTCCTCATCTAAGGCAGGCTAATTTAAAGCAACTGGTCTGCCTCAGTTTACCCACCTACAGGATGGAGACCTGCCCTTAGAGAAATAGATAGGGATCATTTCACATTCATAAACCTCTTTGGAAATGAAATTGTAACTGTTACTGCGGCATCCTGGGGATCCAGGAAGAATTGCAATACTTTCTAGCAATTACTTTGTGTTTATTGAGAAACAGGTTTTAAAGTAGGATTGTAGTCTTGTGGGGGGTGGGGGGTGTCAGTGTTTCAAGCATAATATTTCAAGCATCTCTTCAAGCTCTTGTAGTGAAGAGATCTGTTTTGTCATGACTTTAGTTGAACTAAAAGTGTTTACATAGTTGAGGATGTGGCTCACAACTGTATGAAATGAGATTTGATAACCAGATCTGCAGCATTTATTCAAGATAAATGAGTCTTTTCCAGCATGCAGAATCATGCTAAGAGGTGCTTTGCTTTCAGATGGCATGGGGGGATTCACGGGGAGTTTGGGGTTTGATCCTGCACAACTTCCTCTTGAAAGCAGTCCTGTTTCAAGGGACATCTTGCCTGAATTCATTGCCAATTCACCTGGGCTCAGGTGCTGGGCCTGACCATTTTTCTATGTATTCTTTATCTTTCAGAGCAAAATTCAGACAGTTTCAGGGTCTGATTCTGTTGCCTTTGAAGCTGATAGCAGATTTCTTGTAGACTGGAGAATAACTAGGATTGGGTTTTTCTAGCAATAAAACCTCCAGTGTTGAGAAACTGGGTCTTTGCAGAATTTAGGGATGAAAAGGCTCATGCTCAGTAACAATATATGGGACAGTTTCCTTCTCTGGCTTTTATTCTTCAAAAGATGCCACTGAGCACACTTTAAACTGGGGGAGGAAAGGATTACTTGGTGTCTTTTTGTAGAAGCATTAACATTTTTGTCCTCGGCATTCCCGTGCCTCAGGTTTGCATTAATAACAGCCAGTTTCTACTAGCAAGGTGTGTTGGGAGAGCTTTCTGAAGTGGCTCTGGTTGTTGGCAGAGCCTTGTCCCTTGGGTGAGAGTTTCACTTCTCAAATCTGCAGGCTATTTGCCTGGCACTTTGGAGAGGAGCGAAACTGCTTCTCTCCAGAAAGCATGGTGAAGAGCAGAGCTGCCAAGCAGGCTGAGAAGAGGAAAAAGGATTTAAACCACCCCTTAGTTTTGGCTGGAGAGGGAGTGTCTGACTTCACTTGCCCAGCAGATCGATCCCCGGGAGCCTCTGAGGTGACAACCTGCTCCTCTGTGGCAGGGGTGCAGCGGGCTGGGAGCAGTGGCGGGGTCGTGGCGGTGTGGAGAATATGTATTTTGACACAGGCTGTGTTACTGCTGTTTAATAAACTCTTCCACTGTGGTCTGTGCAGGTGAAACCCGCATGCGATTCTATGAACTGCTGGTTAACGGTCTTTACACTCCTCAGACCCTTCCTGTAGGCACCGAGCAGGACGTGTCGCCAACTGTGAATGAAACTCTCCAGGTATGTTGGCTTGGCTTTAAGAAAACTTTCTGGAAAAATCCAAACAAGCACCTCATTACCGTTAGTGTTTTAACACTTTTCATTTAGCTACTTTTGGGGTTTGTGTTTTTGGGTTGTTTTTTTCTTCTTTCTTTTTTCTTTTTGTTTTTTTTTTGTTTTTTTTTTTTGCATCTTGCCATAGTTTCAGTGGATAATTCACATTTAAATGTAACTTGCTGATAATTGCCATAGCAAATGTAACTCTCTGCGAACTCAACGCCTGTGGCTAATCTGTATGCCGGTGTCTGCGTGGCGTGGTAAGTGCTTTTTGTCTTCTGGGATGAAAAATACCTCCAGAGCTGTCAGTATGTGCCCTATTAACATTAGAAATTCCTGCAGTTAAGAGGACTGGATCAGATCTGTCCCTGAGATGAGATTATTCCCTTGAAGTCAGGGGAATGATTTACAACGGTACATTTGGCCTAGCATCTGCAGTATGTAATCCTCAGTGAGTACCTTCTTCAGCCTTTCTTAAAGGCTAGAGGATGGAAGGTGTCTGGTCTTGAGCAGTGACATCCATTTTCCAGAGTCTTAATTAGTCACTGGAAGAAGTTGTTAATAAAAGCAGTGGACAGAATTCCTGAGGGCTTCCAGGGGTCCCACGATACTTAGAGTATGATTCTCTAAGTGGCTTTGTACAGTTACCTGCTCCCCTGAGAACCCCACTGGGATGTGAGAGGACAAGGGGGAAGTGAAGCCTGTTTGAAGAGGTCAGCCCCCTGGGCTTGTATAAATGTGCTTTGGCTCCTCATTGTGGCTTGGGAACCCACTTTCATGTGTCAAATATGAAACAGATTTGGCAGAGATTTCCCCCCCACATCTGTACTTCTCTGCACTCTTATGACTTCTTGAAATGCCATCATTTCATTAATTCTGCTATCAGTTGTTTTCAGGACAGGTAAGACCTGTATGCTGAACATTAAATACAGAAAAAAAATAATTCTCCTCTTCCCCCACCAACCACCCTAACAGCAACTAGGCAAAACCTCAGTATCCTTTTAACAAAACCATAAAGAGGCTGATTCTTCCTTACCTCCCAGCAAGGTGTTTTTGAGGCAGGAAGGAGGTTTTGCTGGGAGTCCTGCTCTGAGCAGGGCCTGGCTTTTCATTGCTGCAGGTTACACATCTCAAATAAAAATGGACAGATTTGTTCTTGCTCCTTTTTCAGGCTTAACTTAATTGATGGCATCCTCCAAAGTAGTCCCTGCTGTACTTACCTTTATGATTGTTTCTCTAGATACCGTGTTCATGTATTATATTATTATCCTGAATTGCTTTTTTCCCCAATTATCACCAAAATTAGTGCTTTTTGTGTAACTTTAACTGTGTGCGTCGTGTTCTTGTCACTAGAATTTGTCAGCAAACCTGTTTGCTGTTGTAATTTCGTAAAATACTCCTGACATTCACTTTCCCCCTCATGCAGAGCAGCAGAGACCTGGCAGTTCTGTGAACCACAATCCCTGCCTCCAGGCCATATCCAAATCCCACTGAAAAACAGTCCACGTCACATCTACACCAGAGGTGCAGAGATGTGGATTTTAGTAGGAAACGCGTGGTTGGTTCCTGACCCTTTCTGTGGCTTTTAGAAGAGTTGAGGAGGAAATTTTCCTGATGTCCACGTGGCCCTGGTCTCTAGGGGGTCACAGCAAGAGGACGTCTACGCTGTTGAGTGGGTGAGATGTGTGTGAGCATGGGCAGGCAGGAGAGAGTTTAGCTGGGGTTTGATGGTGCTGTCATGTTCTGAGCAGGTCATTTTAAGCATCTCTGTACCTACTTGTGCTTGGGAGAGTAGCAGCCAGCGTGTAGTCTCACCAGTCTGCTGTCCTGGTGTGCTTTTGGGGAGCCTGGAGCTCAGTCCTGCCTCTCTTTGCTATCGGGAGGATTCTCACTGAGCTCTTGCTTTGCATTATGGAAAATTGATTCTGGCACTGATGAGTAGCGTGGCACTGTTATGACTCAGCAGAGTCTGAGTTGGAGCAGGGCTGCTCCTAGAAACCCCCTGAATGTGCCTGTGAAGTGAGCTGCAGAGCAATTACTTGGCTGCTCTGGTGGTTTGTAGGGTTTCCGTTCCAAATGCTCTAAACAGTAGTGCTCTACCTGAGCATTTGTCTTTGGGAAGGGATTGAAAAAGGTGTTTCTGGCAGTTGAGAACTTTTTGTGCCTTTTATACCTGTAGCCTCCTCCCTTGTTTTTACAGGTGAATGTTTGGGAGAGAACGTGCTGGGTCAGCTCTTCAGCTGGACCAACACAAAGCCCTGCTGCGTAGGTTTGGTGACAGGCTGGCACTTTGCCAATTGGTGTGTTTTGATTTGTTCATGACAGAAGATAAATTGATAATTTCATATCTCAGAATTTGCATAATGATCTTTTCTATTTGCAGTTTAGACAAGCTTTACATAGCTGGTAGAAATTGAAACTCTTTTAGCTAAAAGTATTGTGCAAGTCTCCTGTTCACCTGATACTCTTGGGTATAGCTTATACGGGCTGCTGTTGTATCTGCTTTCTTCTTCCTTTTCTTCAGACAAGTTCCCCTTTGCTTGCCTTTTTCTTTTAAATCAAAGGGAACTGTTAATAATGGATAATGGTTTGTGTTTTCAGGGATGCTGTAACCTTTTTTTTTTTTTTCCCCATGGAAATCAGTGCAGACACCTGGGTACTCGACTCCTCTGAAAACCAAATGGATTAGACAAATGTCTTTTTCAAAGTGTGTGTTTAGGTGCTTTTCTTTCTTGTGTTTTTATAGTTGACGGATTCCCTGAAGCGCCTGAAGGACAGTAACCTTTCTTCTGCGGGCTCATCTGTTACCCCCAACAGCAGCACACCCTTCTCCCACGACACAGCCTATTCCAGCTGTCGGCAGGACACCCCTAACTCCTACAGCCAGTTCACCCCCCAGTCCCAAGGAACGCCTCACACCCCACGGTTAGGGACGCCTTTTTCCCAGGATTCCACCTATTCCAGTCGTCAGACAACGCCCGTGTACCATTTTGGGCAGGACAGTGGGTACAAACCCAGGAGGCACGAAACAAAATTTACAGATGCCTACAACCGCCGACCGGGACATCACTACGTCCATAACTCGGCGGGTGTTTTCCGAGGGACGGAGCATCAGTTTAGTACGTACAAATCCCATCAGCAGGAGCCAGTTCAGTTCTCTCACACTCCTCCCCTGAGCCACTCTAGTTCTTCGAGCTACAAATCTGCCTTCTCTCCCTACCAAGCGCCAGCCGTGTTTCCCCAGTCCGAGGAGCAGCAGTTTCCCCAAACTTCCAGGGAAGCGGAGTACCGACGACCTGCGCCGCCTCCCACCGAGATGGTTGTGGAAAGCAGCGCTGCCGCCAGCATCGATTTTGTCCCGGTGAAGGAGAAACAGGAGGAGCCTCCGCCCTTGCCCGATTCAAACTCTGTTCCTGAACCGAGCGCAGCATCCTTCTCTCAGACTCCAGAGAGAAGCGAGACCCCTGGCACCCCCACCATGGAGTCAGAAATGCAGCATAACAGTTTAGACTCAAGGATTGAGATGCTCTTAAAAGAGCAGAGAACAAAGTTACCCTTTCTTAATGAGCATGACTCGGATAACGAGATCCGAATGGAAGGTAGCCCTATTTCCTCCTCTTCTTCCCAGCTCTCTCCCATCCCGATGTACGGTTCGAACTCTCAGCCTGCTTTCAGAGGCCAGACGCCTTCCTCGCGCCCTTCCAGCACAGGCCTGGAGGACATCAGCCCGACGCCGCTACCTGACTCCGACGACGACGAGCCCATCCCTGGGACGGCTTCTCTGAGTCAGAATTCCCGGGGGACGTCGGAGGCCAGCATGACTCCCATCGATCAGCTGAGCAGGACCTCCAAAATTGAGACCCTGGAGGCTAAAGAAATGGTGCCTGGTGACCAGACTCCAACATCAGAAAAAATGGACGAGGTAAGTGAGTTGGAACCAAGTTATGAAGCTCCGTGTGTATTCCCAGAGCTGGACAGATCAGGGACTCTCTTTTCTTTCACTGCCATTAGAGCGTAGGGTTTCTGGTGGCTCTTTCTTTTACTTAAGGCAGCTGGAAATGAGTTAAACCGTGACACAAAGTGATGGTCTTAATCAACTTGCCGGTCTCCAGCTTTCCTCGTCTATAATAGCAGCCTGCTGCAATGTACAGCTTCAGGAGGGCTCAAGGACTGCCCCGAGCCACGGGAGTTTGGCCAGTGCTCGTGCTCTGTGAACGTCCCGAGTGTCGACAGACACTTAAAGCCCCCAGAGGAGTTAATGGAGCGCTCTTCTGCCGTCGCGTTGGTCCCCGCGCGTGGGTGCGTGTGTGTATGCACACACTTGCTTAACGGGGCTTTCATGTTATGCCCAAGTATTGAATGTATACTTTGTTTGATAGCTCTCCAGCTATTTATGCCATCTGGTTTGAACGGGAGACAGTTGCTGGGTTTTAATACTCGCTCTGCTCAGTTGAAAGGGGGAGGTTGTTGGCTTGTGGGGGATGTGCTTCGCTGAGTCTTTCGATAATAGAGCGAAGCTTGCTGCCTCTGCTGGGGCATTTGTGGCTGAAGGGACAGCGAGAGCTTAACGGTGTGGAATAGTGCCAGCAGACAGAGAAATTATGTTGCATGGCATGTCTGTTTGGGAGTTCTGATGCAACAAATGTGAGTATCGCTGCAGTGGACGTGCCGGTCCCGTTCTGCTGTGTCAAGGAATGGTCAGAACACAGATCTTTGTAAATGCCAAGCAGCTTGGCGTGTGTAACAGTCATGCAAGCAAATGAAACTGCTGTCCCTGGTGTGCAGGAACTCTGCAGTAAGGGGACCTCAACCATCCTAGACGACTGGTCTTGTGTAAATGTCCCGAGTGCAGTAGATCAATTTAATTTACTCGTGAAAGATTGCTGGGGTCAAGCTGCCAGAATGAATTTCCCTCCAGTGGTCTGCAGTTGTGAGGTTTTCTACCCGACAAGCAGCTGCATTTCAGGAGAAGAGGAGCTGCTCCTGTAGCTCTAGGCTTTGCAGAGTGCTTCACTGGAGAAGTGCTGCAGCAGTAACATAGTGCAGGTCTCAGTGCTAAGTAGAAAAAAAAAAATATATTGTACTGCATATTTTGTTTTTTCCTACATGCCTTTCCAAACCTGCTTGTCCTTGCTGTTGCCAGTTCAGACTTTGAAACGATTCAGCTGCTTGAGGTCTCATTCATCATCTAGGCTGGCCCAGGCTCCCCTCTTGGGAGGCAGGTCCCTGGCTGGTGGGACCTGATGATGTATTAATTAGGAATGGAGTTTTGATTCCTTGAGCTCGGTCTGGCAGGCTTACGAGGCGATACTCTTAGTTCATCTAAAAAAATGAGGAAGGCATCCCTCATCTCCTTGCCGTTCTGGGCTTGTATCTGCTGCTCTGAATCTTGTGCAAGAGGGTTGCAGCCGATTCCGAGCGTGTTTAGGAAGATGGATCAATGCCAGCTTGGTATGTGAGGTCAGGCACTTTTCTGTAGCAGAGATCAGCTTTGGGGGGCTGGCAGGGATGTTCTAGCTGTAGGTTGTGATATGGGGCAGCAGCGTGCTGACGTTGAAGCCCATGTTAAGTCTTTGTCTCCCCTTAATGAGATGCTGGTGTCAGAAGTTCATGTCGATGGTTCTGTGATACAGGATGATATAAATGCCTCCATCCTCTGCAGAAGGCAGAAAGGTGGTAGCAGGGTCTCCGTGCAGGTCATCGTTGCCTTAATTGTCTCCTCCCCCCCCAGGTTGGATGTTTGTTGTTAGAGCTGTTAATTCAACCCTCCTCTTGGTTACAAATCACGCTAAGCCGTTCTGGCATGTTTGAAAAGTTGCCTGCTCCTTTCAGTGCTCGTTCTGATGCACAAAACCCGATCTCCATGTGTTTCTGCTTCCTTCTTCTGCCCTTCTCCCCCCTCCCCGAATTTTTTTGCTTTAGAAAAAGGCTCTCCTGGCTTCCCTCTCTTTTGCTGAAGGAGTGGAGCTGAACAGTGACTTAACATAGGCTGAAATTTGAGCTGCAGCTTTCCAACTGAGTTAGAGAGGGGCATTGAGTCTGTCTGAGGGCTGGAAAGCTGAACCTCTGGCTTCAGCCTATTGTGATACCACTATTCAACTTTCAGTCCTTCAGAGGATCCTCCAGCAAAACAGAGGGAAGGCAGACCCGAATATTTCTAGTGACTGTGTGGCGTGGGGAGCGGAGCAGAAATGATATATTAGTGTAGCTCATTAAGTATCATAAGGAAGCAATAAAAAGCAGAGAGTTTGAACTTGTTATTTACTTCATATTTGGCTCTTCACGGGTTGGAGCAGCCCCAGGCCAGCTCTCTTTGGGCGGATGCTCTAGCTGGGAAAAATCTCAGGATTCATAAGAATGCCAGCAAAGTTGCAGGAAAGCTTTTTTTTCCTGACACAGTAGGTGCTTTTCAAGGCCCTACTCCTGTTTCCCATCGAAACAAGCACGATCTTTGTCAATGAGGGTGAGTACGGTAACGTTTGTTCTATAGCTGAAGCACTTGTCAAGTCATCTGGGGGTTAAGCACCCCAGCCTGCCCTAAAGAAGGAGGTACAGCCAAGCCCCAGCCATTGCTGTGATTTATCCTGCCAGACCCCAGAGTTTGATTTCAGAGCTGGTATGATACTCCTCACCCAGTGCTTGGCAGGGTGCAGGAGAGGAGGGGCTGGGCATCTGTCTGCAGCCCCTGACTCCGGCTGATCTCGGAGCAGGCGTTACGGTCTGCAGAGAAAGTCCTGCTAAGTTTAGCCAAGGGACAAGTGCTGAGAGGCAGAATGGAGCAGGATGTGAGTAGTACGAGAAGAGGGATCCTTTACAAACAGCACGACCTGCCAGCCAGGAAGACAGGGCAGAAAGGGCAAGGTGGCAAGGAAAGAAAGTAGCTGTGCTGCGTTGTTACTTCAGGAATATTTTTGAGGGTAGCGATGTAGGAAACAAACTTTCCTCCCAATGTTCTTGAGAGATAATAAGGAAAGATTTATAATAATTTATTTTTTTTCACAGAGTCTTTGCTGTTTCAGAAGTGCAAAGGTTAAATAAGTCCAGTTTGATGTTTTGACATCCCATTTGAGCCAGGTCTTGGTTTTGCTTGGCTTGTTACAGGAAGAGACGCTGCCTGTGCGTGCTGGGGACACACACAGAATTGTAACGTGTCGCTTTGCTTTATACTGATGATGCCTGTCATGTTTGAGCTTATGGGAATGTATTAGTTTGTGTGCATAGCCAGTGTTTGGTAGGAAGACCGTATGATCAACAATGGTATTTTTCCAGATTTATAAGTAAAAAAAGTACTTTCTAATCGAGGGATCAACAGACTCCTGTCTTCTGATAGTTTGGCTAAGCACCTAGTTACTGGGGTGGGAGAGGTGCTTTAAATATGCCAAAGAGAATCAGAAAAATAAAGATCCTGAAACATGACTGAGGTGAGAGCAGTTCTGCTGCTTGCTGGGAATTTTAGCGAATGGTTTGGGGAGCAAGCTGGAAGTCATGCAGTGCACAGCAGCCCCAGGAGCCCGAAAGCCACTGCTGTCCCCAGCACCCCTCGCTGTCTGCCTTGGCTGTGTGAATGTTTTTAGTGCTGTGCTGGATGCTGAGGTGCTCCTTGCAGGACAGCATTGGCATCCCTGTGACAAGCTGTGCGCGTGCAGCGGGTCCTCTTGCAGGTACCCTGGGGAGAATTTCAGGGCTGTGCTTACACACAGATGAGGTGGGTCAGGATCAGCCCTCCAGTGAGCTCTGCTGAAGTCCCTGAGGTTAAATCTGGGCTGAATTTGCACTTCACATTGAAGTATCTTTGGGTTCTTGTGTGGTTGTGGCCAGAACTGGAAGAAATTTATGTTGAAGTGTGACATTGTCCATCTGGAGCCTTAGCAGGATGTGATGACATTCTCCTCAAGACCCTGCGTCGTGTCTTGTGCTGCTCCACACTACTGCATCCCCAGCCAGACCGGGCCGTGTTTCAGTAGGTGGTAGCTGATTCCCCTTTCCTCCAGAGCCAAGTTCAACCTTTAGTTGTCACGAGTGCCTGTGAGAGAAAGCAGTGCCCTCCCTGATGCTGTCCAGGCAGTGAGAGAAGCTGTGGGGGACCAGCAGTACCTGCAGTGGTTGCCCCTGGGAGCTGTGCTGTAGAAGGATGTTCTCCCCTCCTGTACCTTGCTCCCATCTGTGGGTTTGTGGGAGGTGGGAGGCAGCCCTGTGTGCCTGGGACACTGACAGCAGGTTAGATGGAGCATCCTAAAGATGAACCCAAACGTGCTCCACTAAGGGATGTTTCTGGGCTGGAGAGCGCAGAAGTGATTTATGCAAGGTAAATGCACATTAAGGTTGAGAAGGTAGAGTCTTAAGAGGCAGGAAATTTGATACCTTGGTTTCCACAGTAACTGTGCAAGAGCCCTTATGCCCGTAAGTAGCTGTTATGTATGTATAATATAGATGGGTACGCCTGGGATCCAATTTACAGCTAGAGTGGGATTTCATCATTTCTGGGGGGAGTGGATGTGGGGAACGGTTGCTCTGAACAGATTTTTTTTTTTTTTTAATTGATGAAGGGAGAAAAACCCGAGAGCTGTGATTTATGCCCAGTTTCATAAACACTTTTTCAAATTTTCCTGCCTCCTGAGCTCTTGCGAATGCGATCATGCCTGACAGAGCTGGTTCCTAATGGAAACTCAGAAAAATAGCTATATGTTATGACCAGGAATTTCCAGAAATGCAGCCAGCCAATGCCCAGGCAGCAAAGATTTGGATGACTGCTGTGGTTTTACATGTGAGTTACACCAGCCGTGCTAAACCTGTGAAATTAAAATGAGAGTGAGCTGCTTAAACCGTGGGCTCAGTTCTGTCCTCCCTGACCCAGGCACAACAGCACTGAGAAGCCACAGGGACTTGGGGCATCTTGCAGAGTTTAAGCTTGCTCAGAAAAGAAAGGCAGCACACAAATCCCTCAAAAGGTGATTTCAATCTGACACTACACGGGACCCTTCTGACACCTCAGAGATCAGTGCAGCCTCCAGCTGAGAGGAGGGAGCACGCTGGGCTGGGACTGCAGCTCTGCATCCTCCTGGGGATGCTCAGGGCTGAGGGTCACTTCCCATATAACCTGGCCAAGGTGAGGATGTCCTGGCTCCCAAAGCAGGGACATGCAGGATTTTATTGTCTTACAGGTTTTTTTTTCAGAGCTGATACTGTAAGACCACAGACAGAGACTGCTTCCTTGTACATCCCATTAATTCACCACGTGACAGACGACCTGCTGCTCCTACAAAAATTTATACCAAGTAAAGAAGCCTCTTCATGTTTGCGAAGTTGTATTTGGCTTCTGACTTTTTGTATTTGTCTCCAGTTTGATTCTTGGAGCGCTTTCAAAACTGGTGGTTAGCAATGCAAAAGGCTTGGCAGGCCAAAGGGGTTCAATGCAGGAAGAAGTGAGAAGTAACAAGCCCCGTGTCAGTTTTCACAGTCACTTTTTCAGAGCAGAATTGCATAGGATTCACCCGGTGTTCTGGTGATGCACCCCCTTGTACCTGTGTGCTCATGGAGGGGGAAAAAACTCAACGGAGAAATGCTGGAATGTGTATGGTTTGGGTTTTTTGGATCACGTAACAACTTCAGTAGAATGAGAGAGAACATGTCTCTTGTTGTTAGCAGAGCTAGAAATGGTGAAATGCTCTGGAGTGTAACTGAAAAATAGAAAGCAGGCTGTGGTTGGGAGGCTGAGTGGTTCTTTCACTCTCTCATAGCAGGCCAAGACTTTGAGGCTTTTGCATTTTGCATACCTAACAGAAATGACATTGCCACCCCTTTTTATAAATCACTGTTGCTGATTAGATTCCTGCCACCGCCTCAGTTCGTTCTCTTTTGCCACCGGTGACTTTCTGTCGATTTTCAGTTCCTGGTGGACAGGGTGCGTGTAACTGAAGTGCCTCTCCGTAGGTAGAGTGCTCTCTGTGGGTTTATGTAAGCTCTGCTGCTCTGGAAACTTAGATCCAAATTGCAATGTTTAACCGTAGCGTGTAGGTAACGGCGGAGTCACATCTGCGAGGCTGAGCTCTGCAGACCATCTACAGTTAGACAGCCTCTGGCATCTTCTTTTTGCTGCTTACGGAGTTCTTCCCGTTTTCAACACTCGGGTTTTAGCAGTGACGATACTGAAGGTTCAGATGTCATAAATGCAGGCTGTGAAACCTCCCATCCAAGTGCCACATTTCCCTCACCCTTTCTCCAACCCGTTACTATTCTAGTTGCATTTCTCATCTGATGGTTGTGAAAAGTGACCGAGGGAACGCGGGTGAGTTCCTGGGTGGCAGCGTGCGGTGCCACTGAGAAAATGTGCCAGTGTGTTAGGTAATCAGGAGAAATACTGAGAAAATAATGGCTGTTAACATATTGTGCTGGCAGCTGCTGGAACAGCCCTAGTGTCTGGTTCTGATTCTGGAGAAGGTGGAGCAGCCGCTGTGCTCTGGGTGCCTGTGTCTGACACAGAGCAGGGAGCAGACCAGCGCGTATTCAAATTTCTGCTGGCTCTTGCCTTTCCTGGAGTCCTCTAAATAGAGACAGTTCATCAGAAGAACGGGTTTGGGGTTTTTTCCTATATGCATCAGTTTTCAGTCCCATGACATTTTCAACCTTACCCGCCCCACCCCCTCACGCCCACCCAGCTTTATCTTCTTAATTATTTTTTCTTTACGTCTCGCGTGTGGCACTACACTGGAACTGGCAGTACGAATCATGTAT
>WUAM01000133.1:3458569-3502349 GCA_024336885.1 Actenoides hombroni
CAGTCCCAGGACACTGCCCCCCCCCCCCCCCCCCCTTCTATTAATTGTCATTTTCAGTTTGGGGCACTTGTTTGTACCGAGCGAAGACGGGGCAAAACTCAGATCGAAAGCCCCGAGTCGGTTAACGAAGCGCATCACGTACCTGCCCACGAGGGCTCCTTTGACCCAGACGTGTTACTGCTGGCTCAGGATTTATTATGAAAGTGCAGTGCTTGCTTTTGGAAATGCCCATTCATCATGACTAAAAAATTGCTCAAATTTTTCAGCTCCTAAAAACAAAGTATTAAAAAAAAAAAAAAAGGAAAGAAAATAGCAAAAAAAAAAGAGTATTTTAAAATGTTTTCCATTTGCTTAGGGGTAAAATCAAGCCAGGGGCTGCTTTCACAAGGTTCCAGTGGTGCAGACAGGCCTGAGGAGGTCAGGATGAATATAAAATATCAAGAAAGCAAATTGAGGTTTGTGATTTCTCCCCAGGTTGGAGGAGGTTCACTCCTCCGGGCGTTGCAGAAACGTTGCTTGGGGAGCAGTTTGAGCAAAGGAAGTTGTTGGTGGCTTGGGTTTCTGCAATCGCTCTTTGCATAGAGGGCACTGCGAGTGCCGCGCAGGCACGGCTCTGGGAGGAAGCGAAACTGCTGCTGGAACTCAAAGCTGGCAGCACTTCTTATGGTTTGGAGGTTTGGTTGCAAAAAAGGTCAGACAGCTGTGGCAGAACTTCCAGTTTTCACTCGTTTGGACTTGGGTGTTTTGACTTAGGCACTTTTTAGTGGCGTTTGGATTTGCTGGCTGCTCTGACCTTGTGTGTTTTGTGGAGTACGTGTTTGAGTGGCGTTGATAACTGTGTACTGAGTGCAATTTATCACACACCTTTGACCAGCATCTCTTGCTCCCTATCGGGCAGTAAGCCAGGGAGATTGTTAGGAAAAAGTCTCTGAGAATGGCGAGGAGGGGAGGAAGAGGAGATGGTTTCACCAGGATCCAGTCCTTCCCCTCTTTCCTCCTCGCCTGCACCCTCGGGCATTCAAGGTGGGATGTCCTCAGGCTCAGTGCTGCCCAAATTCCCTGTGTCAAGGAGTGCGACGTTGTGGAGCCTTAGGAAGATCAGAGCTGAGGATGGTGTAGGTGAAGGAAGGACTGGATTTTGGTTTTCCTAGGTTTGCAAAAGCCCTTTGCTGGCCTGGTTGTGGAGTTGGGTGTCTGCTGCTTTCATGGATGGCGTGGTGTGAGAGTCACTTTCTTAGATCCATTTTTTCCCCAGCTCACAGTGAGCAGCACCGTTCCGTGCTGGTGTCCAAGTGGTGTGTCCTCCTCCCACGGTGCAGGATTAACATGCATCGCACACGTCGGAGAAACATTCCCGCTGGAGCCTGGGGAGGAGGGATTGCTGAAGTAGGCGGCTTCTTTCCAGGTTTCCCTTCTCCCAAGGCAGCTTGTTATTTCTGGTGTCTCAAGTGTCCCAGGCAAAACAAAATCTATTTATTTCAGGCAATAGCAGTGTTACTTGGTGGAAGCAGGAGCTGGTTTAATGTTGGCGCACGGCTCTGGGCAGAGATTTCCAATCTGGTCCTTGTTGCTAAGTGGTTGCCAAACGTGGCATTTTGGCCAGCAGATGTGGATGAGAGGGTTGGGTTTTTTTCCAGTGCAGATAATTAAAACAGTGTCTTTGAAGGATGCAGATAAATGCGAGCACCTGTTCTATGGAGCTACAAGCATTTTACTATTGTCCAGGAAAAAAAAATTACTTAGAAAATATTTAAGTCCTTAGTACTGCATACAATTATTCAAATTCTAGTAAAACATAAAGGGCAATTGCCTGGTTGAATGTATGTCGTGGAGATGTGTGTCTCTCAATGAATTTATTCGCTTGTTAATACAATGTCAGGTGGAATCTATCTCCAAATTACATCAGCAAAGTGGTAACAGCAGATAGTTCTACAAACCTGAGGTGTATTCCAGCTGAGAAGCAGGCAGGAAGGTGGCAAAGAGAAGCCTGGCTGCAGCAGAGCCCTGATAGGGGATGGAGACCTGATGTTGGGGTTGCTTTTAAATTCCCCGGGAGCTGGCATTGTGCAGGGAGCACCCTGCCTGCAGGACACCCCATCCTGCTGAGCTGGATGGTAGACTTCAGCGGGAGGAAATCTTGTTGCACACAGTCCTTCTGCATGAGCGCTCATCTGTGGTAGACCTTGATGATGGCTTTGCTGCAAGACAGAACAGAAAGAGACTTTGGACTGACTCCTGAGCGAGCGAGGAAAAGGCAGGTCTTGACCTCCCCTTGGTCGGCTGTGTTCTCAGGGGTTGTTTCCTCTGGGTACTGAAAGACCTTGGGTGGGAGGTCAGAGCAGGGTGGGTTTTTCATTTGAATATTTTATACCTGCAGAAATGGGAGTGAGAATAGAGCCCAGCTCTGGGGTATTTCCACTCTGGTCATTTACAACAGTTGTGGTTACACAATTTATTTTGCATATAGTGCAAATGTGGGGATAGTTTAATAGCAAAAGTTTGGTATCTTCTAGAAGGCCACAAGAAATGTCACGTCCTGCCCAGGGATTATTTTTGTTAAGGGGTCAGTCAACAGTTGGCAGCCACAAAGGTTATGTTTCCATCACCCGAGAAGAGTGGTATGGGGAAAAAGTTGCCTTTCCCTCACAGAGCAGGTTTTGGAGAGGGACAGCTTGAAGGAACTTCTGGCTGGATCTTGCTTTAGGCTTTGTCTTAGAATTAGGGAGATTTTTGATGTTTTAACAAATATGTTGCATACCTCAGCTGATGTGCTTGATTCTAGCCTCTGTGACTGCACTTAGTTAAATCTGAGTACAGCAAGAGAAGGAAAACCTAAGCAGGGAATAAACCAGTGAAAAACTCCAGATGCTTCCAGAGAGAAAAATCCATAAGAGAAGAGAAATGTTACCAAAGGGGACCTGTCTCTTGCTGGCCTCACTCTTACTTTTGAGGAAGAACATCTCTACTCAGCCTCTTCAGTTCCTTGAAATTGGCTCCTTGGAGTGAAGCATCTCCTGCAGTTTAGCTGGGCTTTGAGGCATCTATGGCACTTTGCAGGGAAGGACTTGATAGCTGGGGTTGTAATGCTTAGCAAATGAGCAGAGCCTGCTAAGCTCATTGAGGTGCCAGCCCTCGTTTGTGGTCAGTGCTGCAAAGGGCTCCCAGTCTGGCCACACTCAGAAGATTTTGGTGAGCCTCTGGTTCCCTGGGGTCGTTCTCTACTGCAGCTTCCCAGCAGGCCCGGGGCACTTGCACTACCTGCAGTGGGGGGGGCTTCATCCCCAGTGCTTCAGTGGGTCTTGTCAGACAGTCAAGAGCAGGTGGACTGGCTGAACGTTCTCGGCAGCAGTTTTGATGGGAATTTCAGAAACACAGCAGATGTCCTATTGTCCTGTCTGGGGATGATGGCAGTAGCTGTCTCCAGAGCAGGGGGCTGCAAGTTTTCTTATTTGAAACCGTATTGTGTTGCCACCGTGACTGCAGTGGAGATGATAACAAGGTCCCCAATACCCCCTCTTTCATGCTTTCTTATTTCTTCTCTAATAGTTGGTTCTGGGATAGAAGAGACCTCCTGGAAGGAGAATAGTGCTAAGCCTGTGTGACCTCCCAGGCCAGCAGTGGAGGGCTTATGAAGTGTTAGGAGAAGTGTTCAGGCAAGGGAAAGGCTCACATAAGAATCAGGACTTTTACCACTTGTGCTTTGCTTGTTCCACACTTTTTGGAGAGTAAAAACTGTCCTTGTTTGGAAAGGGCTGTTGTGGGCTGCATCCATCAGCTGCGGGCTACAGGCTCCTGGGTTTTCTTGCACGTGCCAAAACCAGTTGGGCCTTTTTGCTTCCTACCCCCGTGAACAGATCAGGACTACACATGAGAAATTCAGGGCAAGAATAACTCGAGCTCTTGGAGAGGGTTGGGAGAAGCCAGGCTCATCATTTGGGATGCTTCTTGAGAAGGAAGGCAAGTGTCTGACCCTCCACCTCAGGGTATGCCGTTGGCACCTGGGTCTGGGAGCAGATGGCAGTGACAGGAGCAGGAAAAGACGATGCTGATGAACGATCCAACAAAAGCTCTTCTTTGTTGCTTTTGCCTGTTGTCCTTCGAGGCCTCGATTCCTTCATTTCTGCTCTCCCTTCTGGGGAGATTCAACGTCGCACGGGTTGCGTTGCAGACATCCAGGTCTTGCAAATGAAGCTGCTGCTGCTACTAATGCTGGAAACGCAGAGAGCGTGAGCAGAGCACTGGAAACGCTGCTGTAACAGCCACAGCCACGTGATTTCAGATACTCGAGGGTATAGTAGTAGTACCTAAAAGGGGAAGAATATCAAATTGGCCTAGTTCTGCTGATTAGAACTTATTTCAATACAGTATGTGTGCAACCTAGTCTTCAGTAGGTTGATATCGACTGGGAGGCTGGGCTGTTTTCCAGGCTTATCTGCTTTTTTATCGCCTTGTTGGGAGCAAGATCTGAATTTGTGGCTCCATTGGACCGGAGACTGAAGTATGAAAGTAAGCTCAGGGAATGGCATGTGAGCTGCTGCCTGGTGCTGAACTGGAAGGTATCTGTGTACTCTGCACACTCAGTTATGCCACTTGAATTCTTTTTTTTTTTTTTTTTTTTTTTTAACTTATATATGGACTCTGATCTACTGTTGCCAGTTCCTTCCTTTATGTTCCATTGCAAAGTACCTTCTGCTCCCTGGAAATGTGGGTGCATTTCTGTACACCGGTGTGAGGAACAAACCAGAATCATTTGGGGAATGACTTCTCCCTGTACGCTGTGATTTCTCCTGAACTCCTTGCATCTTTAGGGAGGGAGATGCTGCCTCAAGCTCTGCATCTTTTGTGCGTGGACAGACCTTGGAATGAAATCTCATGGTAATTGCTGAGATGGCAGATGATGGCAGAGCAGCCCACTGCATGCTCATAGCTGCCTTTCTCTTTTTCAGGGAGACTGTTTAGTTCCTCTGTTGGATTTGGCTGGTTTGTCCTCAGGACTCTGCATCACTGGACCTGGTGTCTGAAAGGGGCTTTACCTGGGTAAAGCCAGTCTGGCTGTATGAAAGTCTTTGGGAGAAGCAGAGAACGTTCCCTGACTAATTTATCTGTAGGGGGTATTTTCTTGCCACTCTACCATCCTTTTATGCATGACTTAGCTTCCCAGCCGACTAAAGCCTTTGAAGTTAGATTGCAAATAGCTCTTCAGCTGTCCCTTCCCCCCATCTAAAAGAAGGAAACCAGAACAACCATTGCTGTGGAAAGAGCCTGCCTTGTTACGTGGCTCCCCAATGTTAACACCCCTCTCTCTTTTCCACCTTCCTTTTCCCTACCTCCTCCTCCCCCCCATAAAGAAACCTTACCCCCACCCCCCCTTAATAAGATCTACTTGAGGGAAAAAGCCATGGGTCCATGAGATGGTAAATCCAATTTTAGGGTGTTTCATATGTGATGAAAACCACTCTGGCTGCCTGACACGGCCCCTGCATTGGCACACATTCCCCCTGCCAGTTCGGATTTGGTCACATAATGCAGAAGGGGCGACTGTCCAGCAGAGCTTCTCATCGGGGCACGCACGGGCTGCCCAGGCAGCCCCGCTCCCGGGCTGGGGGCCAGTGCCTCCCCGTCTCCTCCTCTCGCTGTATTTTGGGACCTGCCCGGCTGTGTGGTCGTGTTTGTCTCGCCTCAGATCTCTGCAGTCAGGGGGGCTGGAAGTTTCCGGTCTCAGTGCTGATGAAGGTGGGCCCAAAGGGTGTTATGTTAGCCTGCACTCGCCCGAGAGCTGGCCCTGCAGACACTGCAGAGTCCCTTGGGCGTGCTGGAAGCCCAGGGGCGATGTCTGGTTTCCCCAAATACCCCTCCTTCCGTGATCTTGCCAACAGGGACAGCGTAACCACATCATTTGCCATGAAGCCTGCAGTTCAGAGCCTCCTTTCCCTTGTGGAAGGGAGAGAGACCTGAATTAAACCACCCCTTTTGTGGTAGGTAACGCACTTATTAACAACCAGAGCGAACCCCTCGGCAAGGTATTGCCCTCTTGGCCAATTCATCTCTTCAGGCTTTCTGCTGAGGCAAATCTGGCAGTTGTTTTCCCGCTGGCTTAATTTATGCCTCTGAGGATTGCTCTCCTAGGAAGCTCTTGCAGGGGGGCTCTTGTAAGTCGCGTGGAAAACTGCAGTGTGGTGGTCTCTTGCCAAGAGAAGGGGTTTTTCAACGTACCGAGTGCTGGTCGAGTCCTGGGATTGCGTTTCTCAAGCTGTTGTTTTCTGGATCGGTGAAGATCTGGTTACCTCAGACCAGTCATGGCACCGCATTTGCTTCTCATCTCTGTCCTTTTAGCTTCACCCAGAGCTGTCTGTCCTCCCCTGGATCACTTGCCAAATCAAAGACATATATAGCCTCATGGAGATGCCTAGAGGCTGCATGAGTGGGTGGTTTTTTTACTCCAGGATCCATCTCGACTTTTGGAAAGAAGAATCCATGCATTGTTTTGTACAACCACTGGAGCTTCTATGCACAGTCAAGTAAAAATAGCCTGAACTCCTCCTGTTCAATTGTTGCATTTATTGTTGCATCTATTTTCTACTATTCTGGGAGTTTGGGGTTTTGGTTTTTGTTTGGCTTTTTTTTTTTTTTTTTTGGACCGTTTCATACCCTGTGTCACAGCAGGGGCTTTGCTTTGGGAAACAGTGATTTAAACTACTGCTCTGTTCCTTTCCTTGGAGACATTGGTGTTAACTCTGCTGTTCTGCTGGGAGAAGACAGAGGATAATCTGCTCTGGAGTCCGAAACGGAGCCTCGAAGTGTCGAGACCCATCTCAGATGCTTGACAGATATGAGGGCCTGCAGGAAACTGGTGGTGCAGATTTGGATGAATCCGACATACTGTCTTTGGCACTTCTGCCCCTCATACAGGAGTCATTTCAGCTCATTTTGTCATCTCAATTCACTGGATTTTCTAATGATGGCACAGACCACTGGGCAGCCTTCCAGCTCTCTCGCTGTCCTTAAAACATAAGTCAAGTTACTTACGTTTCTAGCGTCAGGAAACACTGGAAGTGGGCGAGGAGACCTTTTCCCTTTGTAAGCATTAGCTCCACGTACCTCCCCCTCTCAAGAGCCCTTCCTGCTCTGCACCGAAAGCCCAAGCGAACTCTTTCCTCACAGCCTTCCAAATCCCAACCTGGGCCATGTCCCCATGTGCAGGACGGGCTGATTAGAGACCAGCACCCGAGGCAGCACGCGGTGAGACACAAACAAGCAACGTGGTGGCATTTCCTCACCCCTGTTCCCCTGTTCTGGGACCAACAGGGACTTCTAGGGAATTCTCTGTCCTTCTGTGGTTTGAGGTATCGTCTTAAAATTCCCTCTTTGCATTAAAAGGAAAAAAAAAGAAAGTGGCATAGGTTAAGCTGGTGTTTACAGTGCTGTTTGTTTACAGCGAGCACTTGAATATTATTGTCACTTGTTTTACTCGTTCCACAGCCCAGTAGGTGTGGGGAGATTTGTCTGTGCCAAAGCAGCTCTGCAAATAAGTACCAAACCAAAACACAAGCTGAGCCAAGACGGTGCATGTGTCTGGTAGGATATTGTCATCTTACAGAGAGTGGGTTCTCTTTTCTTCCAGGAGATCCTTTAGCAATCGCTAACAAAGAAACCAAAAGATCTCTCTTTCTGTGAGAAATCCCTGTTCCATTGCAGGCTTCTTGGTGCCCCTTTTCGTGGGCCACAGTGGTGAGTCCATCGCCCTGATCTCTCTGTGTTCTGCTCTGCTTTGTTTGAACCTTCACCTGCGAGGCAGATTTGCAAAGTGCTGTATCAATAATAGCTACAGAAAAATCCTGCAGTCGTCTGTTCTTGAGGTAGAAATACATGTTGCTGAAGAGAGTTATGATCGCTGATCTGTAGTATGTAAATCTTCCTGTTTGCCTGTTACTGAGCTGGGCATTTCATTGCAGAGCACACAGACCTGCAAGCTGTCTCTGTCCCGATTAAAAGCTGCCGCGATCGCAATCGCGCGCTCTGACGGCGGCGGGAGGACGGGTGCTCGCTGAGCTGCCCGGAGGAGGTGGAAAGACGTGACTAACCAACCCGGGGAGCAGGCAGTGAACAAACTTCCTCACCAAACTTCCCGTGGATGCAGGTGGCAGCGGTGGTGTGCCGGCGACGCGAGCCGTCGCGGCTGCTGGAGACACACGGTTATCTCTACGGGCTTGAAAACTCACCCGGGAAGGTGCTGCCAGTGGTTCCTTCGCTGTGTTTGTTGGTGGGTTTTTTTTTTTTTTCCTGCTGTAGCTGAACTGCTGACAAAACACCTTGAGTAGCTCTGCCATCCTGTATTCCACTTCTGCAACACCTGCAAAGTACCACCCTTGCGTGTGTTGTTTCAGAGGCAGAGCTGTAATTATAGTTAGCAAAGTCCAGATCTTGGTGCGTGTTGTCGGTGCGGTACCGACTCTGCCTCGGTCACGCCTGACACCCCGAGGTGCCAACGCAGAGCACCATCCCTCTGCCATCCCATCCTGCCTCAGCCTTGCACTCCCAGGAAGCAGAGAGGGCAGTTTGGAGGCACGGCTTCTCTCTGTGTGCTTTGCCAAGAAAGTGAGGAACTTGCAAGCTCTTCTCCAGCTAAAAGCAGATTAAACACGAGCAGAGCCATACTCTCTGAAGCTCTCGCTGTGCTCCGGTACAGAGGTTTTGGACAGCAAGAGGCATTTCACTCTGTTAGCAAAGTGAAGGGTGGGATTCTCTGGGCCAAACCTGAATGGGCTTGGAAAGGAGATTTTCACTGAAGTTGTGTCTTTGAGGAAGAGTTGCAAGTGTCTGGTTTTTATCCTCAGGCTTCTTTTTGGTTCTGGAAAGAGATGTGGCAGGTTTGAAACGTCTTGTTCTCTCCAGTGTGCTCTGCTGAAGGAGTCTGGGAAGAGAGAGTTGTGTGTCAGAGTTGTCTGGCAGAGAACTTGGGCTGTTTTCACCCTGGGATCGCAGCGTATCGCGCTGGGGCAGTTCCTTGTCAAGCACAGCGTGGGCAGTGAGGAGCATGGCGTGAGCTTGGCACTGGGAGGCCACCCAAGGTGGGGAACAAGGAATTGGGAGGGTCTGGGGTCTGTTGTGGACTCCATCAGTGACTTGCTATGTGACTCTCTTAGGCCGGTTGTCCTCTCCCCCTCGCCCCTAAGGGCTTTTCTTGCCCTGCTTTTTTGTAAGGGTGAAGGGTGAGATTTGCTCACTTGTTCAATTGTTAGACCCTTGGGTGGACTTAATCCAAAACCAAGCGCTGACAGTTTGACCAGGCTGTGAAAACTTTCTATCCGAGAGCCACTTCTGATTTTCATTCTGGTTTTATTGAAAAGCTTCTTAACATTTAAAATGACAAAGATTTTTCTTCAGTATGTAAAGACAGGTATTTTGAAGTTCTGGGCCTTAAAGAGTGATATTTTTTTGTGGTGGTTGTTCTGATTGTTTTCTGTGAAAGTTGCAGCAGGCTAAAGGTTTGCCGCTTCTCACAAGCATGGGATGCTTCACTTCATTAAAGCTAATGACCTTTCATTGTGCTGAATGCCATTGATCCTGCATTTCATTATTTTGATGGCCAGAGCTCAGCCAGGCAATGTCAGGGCAGTTGCTGTGTTCAGGGATGTGAGTTCCCCACCTCAAGCAGAAGTACCTTTGGTACCCAGCAGAATATTTAAGTGGAATTCGCTTTACGCTGACAGTATTTGAAACACGCTCTGAGTGAATTCTTTATCAGGTGGCCTTTTTTTAAAAGCCAGTTAGGCTGACGTGGATCTCTCCCAACAAATTTGCATCGTTCAAACACCTTTGGAAAAATGTGTCACGCGTATAATTAAATACCTGTTTCGCTAACTCTTAATTTAATTAATGCCAAGCGAAGATGGCAGCACAAATTAATTTAGTTGGAAATGGCTTTTCTCTCGATGGGCTGAAGGGAGGTTTTCTGGAGGCATTGCACCAGATACCCTCGGAAAGGTGCACGTGAACTCCAGGACTGATTGACACAGGGGTGTTTTTTGCTGGTGATGGCCATGGCATCCTCACAGCAGGATGATGGTGGTGACACCCTCACAGCAGTACGTAGGCCACACGTCAGCTCCCTGTTCTCCCCTCGAGAGACCAGCTAGAAAACTATTTCTTTGGGAGGCCAGTGTAGCTACTTTTCAGCTCTAGCCTGAGAGGTATTTGGTAGCAACCATGGTAAATCCAGGTTCAGGCAGGTGAATGAAAAGAGCTTCATGTAGCAGAAGATCTTTCTATGTCTCCCCTTGGTTTTTCCTTCTGTACCTTGATCTTTTTCACTCGGTTGGTGCCCATGTTGTCTTCTCTTTGATATGACTTCCTGTAACTGCTCCACTTTAAATATTCATTCCTCTTTCTATAAGACTTCCTTGTAGATGATGATCTTTTGGCTTGACCTCTTTCCTAACCCTGTGTATTTTCTTTTTTCCCCTGCTTTTTTGATCTGTTTCTCCCTGCCACTTATCTCTTTCCCTTTCCACCTTGCTTGGGATAAAACTGGAGCACAGACTGTGCTCACTGTGCAAGTGCAGGTGAAGTTGTCAGCCCAACATTGTAGGAAGCAGAGAATCTGTTGTTGCTTCCTGCAAACCTGTCTGAGTACCAGAAGCATTAAAAAAGAGAATCTTTCAGTCTTCCAGAAGTGTTGGTTATTGCTTTAGCAGTTATGTTTCAGCTGAAGTACAAATAAATGCATCCATGAATGAAGAAAGCTGCTGTGTGCTACAGGATGGAGTCTGGCTGGTCTTGCCACCTCTCTGCAATTTCAGGCTTGGCTTTTTCTGTCTGATACTTCCTTCGAGAGGGAAAAACCAACTTCATTTATCAGGCGGGGTTCTTTGGTACCAAGACTGAGTAGAGGGCTGGTGCAGATGGGAGTGGGCTCTGGGTGATGGGCGAGAGCCTGCAGGTCTCCTGTGGCAGGGCTGGCTGAGCTGGGCTGCTCTGGGCTGGTGGTAGGCTCCAGGAAGGGAGCATGTGTTGGCTCAGGTGGGTGCTTTGGGATTGGTGCTGTGTGCTCACCAGAGACTCATCTTGAGCAGTGACCGGGACTGGTGTTGGCTGGCACCTGGAGGGTGCAGGATCCTGCAGGAGGGACTGGGAATTGGGGAGAATTTGTGGCTTGGAGCTCTCTGTGGCACTGCCTGGATACTGGTGCTCCACTGAGGCTTCGTGGGGTGACTTTCCTCTGTACACCATCAGATGAGATGAATGTGAATACGAAGCTGATTTTGTCTACCTTGGTACTCTGAACATTGCTGGCTTCCTGTCCAACACTGACCTTTAGTATCATCCAGCTCTGGAGCCAGTGCTTTTAACGGAGCCTTTTGCATTCCCTGACTGAAACCCGGGGTTTGTTTCGCAGGAAGCTTGTGTACACCCTCCACAGTTGTCATCTTTGCTCTTCCTTTGCCCCTTTCACTGGAGCTGCAGTAGTTGAGACTGCAGAATGTCCTTTCATTCCCCAGCATCCTCAGCGTGGGACGTGACTGCAATAGAGCAGCTGGGCAGAGGATGCAGGGGAGAGACGCACTTAGAAACGTTACCCAGCTGTGGACAGCTCGAGGAGGAGCTGATACAGTTGGCCTTTGGAAAGACTCAAGTGCAATGAGTTACTATTTCTACTTCTTCTTTTTCAGCTGTCTTGTTTAGGGTTTACAAAACAGCCCAGCAGGTACAGATGCACTAAACCGACTGGGCAGCTCCGGGAGAGTCCCCTCTGCGTTACCGTTCCCAGGGGGTCGATGGCACTCGCTGTGGGTTTTGCAAGGCTTGTGCTTTCAGCCCTTCCACAGGGGTACCTGGTGGTCTTCTTGTTGAGCTGAGGAGCTGGTGGGCATTTTCAGACCAATGAAGCTGCCAGTGGCTTTTTTGGGGGTGACCCCCGGGGTCAGTGAGCCGGTGGGTTCGTGCTGCAGCAGAGGCAGGCAGGGAAGGCAGGGCGAGGGGAGGTGCTAGGACAGGAGGATTGCAAAGCTGCTGTTGCAAGCGTTGTGCTCAGCTGCTCTCTGGTGGTGGCTGCTGTAGCAGAGATGACCTTTGATAAAACGTGAAACGTTTGCTTTGATTTGGATGGTTGTGGTTGCTCAGCTTCGTACAGCTATGGTTCATAGCAGAGTCATCAACTCAGCTGCTCTTGCTTTTGTTACCTTAGCCCCGTGCAAAATTCACACGGTAAAAAGCAAATCACAGCAGCTTCAGGATGAAAAGTGCCAACAAAGCCTGCTTCTGAGCAGCTCTCCCCAGTGCAGGCTCTCTGGTGGCTGATAAGGGCTGAGCTTGATTGCCCTTTTCTTTCAGATTGGGGAAACTAGTAGGAGAGCAGACAGAAGCAGCACCTGCTGGCAGGAAATGTGGAAGAAATAAACATCTTTGGGATCTTTGGTCAAGTGTGGCTGCAAACAGCCAGCAGGTTCCAAAACTCCTGCCATGATAGAGATACAGAGAGACACTTAGGGACCACTCGATCATCATCTCTTACTGCCTCAGATGGAATCCAGGGCAGGCAGGAGAGGTGTGGCGGAGCTGGAGCATCGCTGCTGTGCTCTGGTCTGCACTGGTGAACACGGGGATGCTCTTTCTTTAGATCAGCTGGTGGCAACATGCAAACTGTTTGTCTGGCTTTCTTGTGCAAAGCCCTTGTGAGGAAGGAAGTGCTAGGTAAGTTGTTTGAAGGAGGCAAGGCAGTCAGGCTTGTCTGGGAGAGAAGGTCATGATTAGTTCTTCTGCTTTTCAGTCCTGAAAACAGCTGAGGGATGTTTGCTGTCACAAGAATGGTGGGTTTTGATGATTTTGGCTGGAAAAAAAAAAGGAAGAATGGGAGAAAGCATTTTGGAGAAAGTGGTTGGGACTCTGTCCTGTCTTTGCTGACATCCCTCTAGTAAAAGATCAACCCCATTTGTATTTCCTAGGTAATCTGTCGGTGGTTGGATGCATCTTCCACCGGTATTTGGTTGCTGTATTTCTTACCAGGATTTGTTTTAACCATGCCTGAGGGATGTGACAGTCGTACACGTGGTTTCCTTGTGCCGCAGACACCTCCAGGACTGCAGTGCCTGTAGGACAGAGTGTGTGGGTGCAACCACTTGCTGTTGAGGATGGAGCCAGCTGCTGAGGCTTTTCCTTGTATGGGACCTAATCAGGTAGCTTGGAGACTTCAGAGAACATAGACACCCTGTTTTAATCCAGTTTCCCTCCTTTTGACTGTGGAGGTGGGACATCATCTTAGCATTTTCTGTAACTATATCTGTATTACTTGTGGCTAGTGAAGTATTCATGTCACCCAGGAACATGCCATGTACTGTGTCAGAGCCCCAGAATTTATGACTGATGTTTAAAGGCAATTTAAGCAGATTTGGGGTTCTTTTTTTTTTTTTCATGTGAATTGCTGTAGTTTTGTCAAGACAACTTCTAGGAGCAGCAACCGTGTGAAAGTATTGTCTTCCTGCAATTAGAGATTAAGAGTTGACAGCAAATGAGCCCAGGGATTATAATTAAAAAACCAGGGTAATTCTTTGTGCGTAGTGAAAACTAAGGAATAAAACCTCACGGTGCAATGCACCTGTCAGCATTCGATGGGAATAAGAGAGAATGGATCTGGCAGTGAAAGAAGTTTGGATTGGGTGTATTTTGCCAAGCTTGGGAGCAGTTCCTCCTGTTCCACAGAAGCTGAGGGTTTGGTTTTTTTTGTTCAGTCGGTCCTGATGCTCTTTTAGAAAGCTTTTACCTCTCTGTTTCCTGAGGTCTGATGTGGAAGAGAAAAGCTTCAATAGGCACCAGCTGCTCAACGGACCCTGTCTTTTCAGAGCAGCGCTCGCTTTCCTCCGTTCCCAATTAGAACGTGTGTTAAACTTAGCTTTTGTTTGAAGCTGCCAGTGCCGTGGTATTTAACGTGAAAGGAATGTGCTCCTCACCTCTTCTCTCTCTTTTGTCGCAGGGTCAGCATTCTTCAGGGGAGGACATGGAAATCTCTGACGACGAGACCAACCCTGCGCCCATCACCAGCGCGGAATGTGCCAAAACCATCGTGGTGAACTCCTCCGTCAGCAACACGGCCGTCATGGCCCCCTCCATCCCCCCCTTGCCACCGCCGGGATTCCCTCCTCTTCCTCCTCCGCCGCCTCCCCAGCCAGGCTTCCCGATGCCTCCGCCGCTGCCTCCGCCACCTCCACCTACTCACCCCGCCGTCACCGTCCCCCCGCCGCCGCTCCCTGCCCCTCCTGGGGTCCCTCCGCCTCACATCCTGCCTCCGCTTCCTCCGTTCCACCCCGGCATGTTCCCTGTCATGCAAGTGGACATGATAAGTGTCTTGGGCAACCAGTGGGGCGGCATGCCCATGTCCTTCCAGATGCAAACTCAGATGCTGAGCCGCATGATGCAGGCGCAGAACACCTACCAGTATCCACCTTTCATGACGGGGCGGATGCAGTTCGTCAACCTTCCGCCCTACCGCCCGTTCTCGATGGGAGCGGCTCTCGGGCGGGGACAACAGTGGCCACCGCTGCCCAAGTTCGACCCCTCCGTTCCGCCCCCGGGTTACGAACCGAAGAAGGAAGATCCCCACAAAGCCACCGTGGACGGGGTCCTCCTGGTCATAGTGAAGGAACTAAAAGCTATCATGAAAAGGGACCTGAACCGGAAGATGGTTGAAGTGGTAGCGTTTCGGGCATTTGATGACTGGTGGGACAAGAAGGAACGTCTGGCAAAGGTAGGCTTTCATGTGCTCTCTGCTGGACCCCCGGGGAGAACAGTTCATAGTGCTTGTGGCCAGGGCATGGGTAAGCAGGGCTCTGGAACTGACTCGGAAAAAAACCCAACCAAACCCCACAACCTTAAAATTTTATGGTGACTAAAACAGAAGCAAAAAAGTAAAGGCCCAGAATAGCTTTGCTGGGAGAAACCACGTTGCTTGAGGCTGCTGAAATGAAATGGAAGGTGTGTGTGTCCCTGTCCCTTCCCTGGCTCCAGGCCTCTCCGCGGGGCTGGTCTTGGTGCTGAGGCTGGGAGCAGCAGAGCTCAGCCTGCAGGTATCTGGAAGGTGCTTAATCACTGCAAGCATCTGCCTCGGGACAGCTTAGCACCTGGGTATTTCCATGGCTGTTTAAGCCAAGGTTTATTTTCCATAAACCTGTCTTATTTCCATGCTGTCACTCCTTATACGTAGGTGTTTCACGCTGCTTGGCCATCAGAACAAACGCAGGCTGGGCATTTTAGTCCTTCCTAGTCTCTGATGGAGGTACCCTGTGCAGAATTGTCTCTGAACACGTGTCGAGCTGGAACTGCTCACCCAGGAGTGAGCTGCTCTGCCTCACACCGTCCCGCTGATCTGAACGTCGGCCTGAGAAAGAAGAGTTTAGTCCTCAGTGCCATCGTTCTGCTTCGGGGTGGATCTCCTCCTTGCCCTTCCAGCTTTGGGGCCACCTCAGGGCAGGCCTTTCTCTGGAGGGCTCTCGGCGAAGGTCTCAAGGGAGCACGTTCATCTTTGACAGCGTGTTGCCCGAGCCAGCCTGCGTGGCTGTTTGGTTCACCTCAGCAGGATGGACCAGGAGGGATCTGCAAAGGAGCTGCTTTTCTGACCATGTTTTGGAAGGCTGTGAGGTCATTACGCAGACGTCTGAGGAAGGGCATTGCTGCTGCTGCCTCAGGGCAGGGTGACAGGCTGGGTGACCTCCTGAGTGTCACCAGAGCCCCATGGTGCCTTTGCAGACTTATCCTCCCATGGGAGGCTTGCAGGCTCCTGTTAAAGCTGAAGGCCACCAAGCAGCAGTCATAGGATGAGGGTAGCTGCTCCTACAGAGCACGTACGCGTGGGACAGTCCTCTCCACTGCGCTCCTTTCAGGAAGGCCTTCAAAAGTGGTGGTGGGTGGCTGCCCTTACACCTCAAATGCCCAGGGATATTCCCTTCCCCTCATTTGCTTTCCCTTTTTCTCCTCAGTGCAGTATTTTCAGGGCCTCAGATTTGAAGTGTAGCTGATTTTTAAATTTTTTTTTTCTTTTTGGTGGTGGTCTGGCCCACTGCTGGCTGCCTCCAGGGAGGGGGTTTGCAGGAGGAAACGACCCCTGAGATCAGGAGACAGACAGGCAAAGGCTTCCCACATCGAAGAGAAAGCTGAACTTTAGCTCCAAAAAACTAAAGTCAGATGCAACAGGAGAACTTGAAACCCCCAAACAGCTATTTTGTGTTCCCCCCCATCCCTTTGTGTGGTGAGCTCTGGGTATTTCCAGTCCTCTGCACCCCTCCTGCCTCCCCAGTACATGTACACAGCAGCAATTAACTCAAAAGCTGAACGTTGGCCAAATGCACGAGGAGTTCCAGGGATTAGTTAAGAAAACAGCTTTGCCTGAATCGTCTGATCCTTTCTCAGCCAATTTAAAGTGTACCTCAGCCAGCAAACAGCTCTCATCTAATAGGTGGTGTATTTGTCACTACCAAAAAAAAACCCCTACCACTATAAAAAGGTTCCTGCAAGCCTCAAAATTACTATTACAGTCAATTATTCTAAAAAGCCCCAAAGCAAACCACGGCCTGCAGGTAAGCATTCTGTTCCAGATGCTGGTTTTCAGAGCAGTATCTTCACCACCTGCTTTGTAAACCAGTTCCACGTTAACTCCGGCGCCTGGGAGAGCTCCTTGGCTTTCCAGAGAGGCTGGTGATGCTGCTTCTCAACAGCTGGTTTCTGACAGTGTCATTTGCTCTGGCTTCGAGCTGGCTGGCGTGACGTGCGGAGAGAAACATGGTCCCTCTCCTCCTGACTAATGCTCAGAGCTTCTTCCTCCTACCAGTCAGCGTGTACTGACAGTTTTGGAGGAGGGCCCCTGCCTTTCCAGGGCAGCGAGGGGAACGGATCCAGCCAGCACTTGCGAAAGCAGCAGCTGAAGCACTCAAGAAATGGTTTTAAAGCAGACACCTGCAGTGAAGAAGCAGGAACAAGTCGAGGCAGGTCTTGGTCTTCAGTGGCTGCTCAGGCTCCTTTACATCCTGAACTGGAGTTGGTTTTTAGTGTTCCTCCCTCACCTGGAATTGGCAGCCTGCTTTGGGAAGGGAAGCTGGCTGTACCACAGCAGCTTGCCACAGGTTATGTTGGATCTGAGCAGCCTCATTGAAAATAGGAAATTGCTCCTTGGGAAACCCCTTGTGCTTTCTGCCCAGGAACAGAAATGCCAGAACCATTGCTGCTTCAGGGCACCGCCTGGAGAAGCTGCTGCCAGGCCGTGTGGTACCACTGCTTACAGAAGAATCTCCCTCTCTGCTCAGACTGAGCACCCTCTGACACTGGTGTGGGACAGGATTACTTCTCAGGCATAAGCTGCCTTGCTTTTGCTAAAGGAAAACAAAATATGAGTATTCAGCTTTAACTGGACTTTCCTACTGCTTGTGTCTTTAGGCATGTGTGAGGCAACTGAAGTCCTTGGTGGCAGCTGGAGGTCAGTTCCCCACATACTTTGCCATCACAGTGATTTTTCTAGAATGGACCTAGACCTCCAGGCACTTCTTGAGATGAAATGCCCTTCCAGAACAAGCCCTGTATCCCCATTTCTTCCCTCCTAATGGTTTTAATTGGAACTTCTCATATTTTTCCTTACTTCTTGACAGTAGTGAAAAAAATTATATTATTTTCAGAGGTTTGGAAGTATAATTAAGACAACATATGTGCTTGTTTATATCTTTATTTTTTTTCTTTAGAAATAAACGAGGCAGATTTGTAGGGAGAGATATCTTTTAATATCTCCTATCCTTGGACCATCAGCTGCAGCAGCCCTCCTGTTATTTCACAGGGGAGATCAAAGCTCCTCTTCGGAAGCGTGTGAGCTCCACCATATGCCAGTTCCTGCAGTAGATGTGTCCACATGTCCTTCTTTAGTCAGGGATTTTGCAGGTCCACTATCTCCCTGACCTGCCCCTAGCATAAGAGCAGAAAGTCTTGTGGGTTTCTTCTTTCCCCTGACTGACACTGTTGAAGTTTAGTAGGGCAGCAGATACTATCTACGCAAAGCTGCTGGCAGCCCCATAACCTCCAGTGACACACAAGAAGGCAACACGCTTGTCACATCAGGTGCTTCAGTTTCTCTCTTTCCTCTCCACTGTTATGGCTGCTGTATTCTGCCAAGAAGTATCATGCCTTAGGTAAAAGGTGGGAAAGCTCAAGAGTAAAGTTGGCATCCTAGGTCAGACGGGATGGCAAACGTAGGGGGTGAAAGCTGCTGAGGAGTATGTTGCTGGAGAAGTCTGCACAGACCATGGACCTTGTCTGCCTGAGCTAGGGGAAAGCTTTTCCCTGTTCCTGAATCTGGTGCTGGGTTTAGATGTGAAAGCCTGAGTAAGATGCATTAAGCAGAGAGCCAGGAATAACCAGCCATCCCCGGCCACGGAGTGCTGCCTGCTGCATTCTCTGCTTGATACTCCCATTAGCCTTGTCCCTTGTTAGCAGGAGAGCTGAGCTCACGCTTCCTCTTCGGTGACTACAGCCAGCTTTGGCAAATTAGCTCTCCTAATGTCCCTAAGAGAAACCAACTTTTGGACAGTGTTACACCACTGGCTGATACAAGTCAGCAGTGCTTCCAGTGCCCTCCCCTCCCGAAAAGCACGGTGTGATGTTCTCCCCGGGCGTGATGATGCTCTCCCCGCCTTGTCCGCCTCTCCCTGACTGCAGAGCTTTGAATTCCTGCTCTTCCTTCACACCTCAGCTCTGGTGAAAAGGGGTTTGTTGTGGTTGAGCAGAGATGAGGCTGTGTAACAAGTTAACGAGTTTTGTAAACGCCTAGGTGTTTTGCCTTAATATTTTGGTTTTCCTGTTTCCCGGGACTGGAGCCTTCTGCCAGTTTGTGTGGATTTGGGTTGTGGTTGCTAAGTGAGCACAGGAGCTTTGAGGGGCAGTGTCTGAGGATGGGGGTGTATCCCAGCTCTTTAGCTTCCCTTCAGAGCCCAGGACCTCTGTACATTAGCTGCTCCTTGGCACTTGCTCCTGCCTGGCTGGAGGAATGTGTTCCTTTGGGCTATCGAGTCCTGCTTTCATGTTTGCACCTTTTCTTCCCCTTTCATCTCTCCTTTTAACAGCTTTGCTTCCAGCACTTGTGGTGGATTGTGGCTGTTTGGAAGGAGGTCACTGTGGTCCCCACACCAGGCCTGGAATGAGCTGTGGGGGCTAATGGGTGTGTTCACTTCCTTTGTCCTTTCTGGTGAAGGACTTTGGTCTATGTTAAGCTGCATCTGAAGAAATTGAGATGGTGTTTTAAAACACTGAGTAGAGAAAGCAGGAGTGGCTGCCCTGCTACCTGCCAGTGCGATGGCTCTGAGCGCAAGATCACGCTGTGTCTCATACTAAGCCACTGTTCTGGGAGTCCCAGCAATTTTACCTTCATCAGTTTTAATGCCTTGTGCAGAGAAAATAACTTCTTAAAATGCAAAGGGGGGGAGGCTTCTCAGAGATGGAAAGGTCTCATTATCAGGAAGAGCTCTTCACCTCCTCCCTTTGAAGTGTACGTGGCCGTGTGGTGCATCTTCAGATTGCTGCATCAGTTTCTCTGAAGGCAATGTTCCCCAAACCTCAACTGGCTGAATGGTTTCCAGAGCTTGTGTGCTGCCTGGGAAACTTGCCCTCTCAAGTGTGCTTTCTCTGTTGCAGGCATCTCTCACTCCAGTTAAGTCTGGAGGAGAACTGGAGGAAAAACCAAAGCCGAAGGATCGAATCACATCTTGTCTTTTGGAGAACTGGAACAAGGGAGAAGGCCTGGGCTACGAGGGAATCGGCCTGGGCATTGGTTTGCGAGGAGCCATCCGGTTGCCATCCTTCAAGGTAAAACCAAAGATCTGTCTTCCTTTTGCTAACGTTCCCTGAAGGAGCATTAGGAGGACAGACCTCACTAGGTTTGTGCCCCAGAGCTCTACAGGCTGTTAGCCCTGCTCTGTGTTCACCCACGGGGTTGCTTCAGACAGCATCACTCACAACCCACGAGGACACTGTAGAGCAAGGATCTTCTTGCCCAGCCTTAGCTTTTCATCTACCACGCGTGTGAATTGCCTCTAAAGGATCTGCCTGCTCTGCAAGGTAAATGGGATGTTTGCCTGTGTTTAGGACACAGTGTTTCAACGTGATGTTAAAAACATGCTCATGCTCGGAGTGCTTTACACAGTTCCTATTTTGCCTCGGCTGTCTGGTAGTTTGGCAGCTGAGCCTCACCCAAAGTTTGCTTAAAAGTGTTCTCTGCCTCATGTGAGTTCACAGCAGGAGACCTGCAAGCACAGGGTCACCTATTTTAAAGAGCATTTGCATAAAAATTAAGAAGTATCTTAAAAAAAGTGCGGGGTGGAGGAGAGTAGAGGACTTTTGTGAAATTAAGATGTTGAATGCACAGAAGGTACAAGTAAAGGTTTGGGATGAGAGAGTCTGCACTCTTTAAAACTTAGTCTGACGTTCTTTAAGATGTCATAGGCTGAGGCTCTCTTTCTGTTCTGCTACATCTCAAGACACATGGATTTGTCAAGGGTTTTCTTTGTCATCTCCAAAGTACCTGGTGATGACATGGCCATGCTGGTACCCGGGGTGTTTTGATGCAGATTGAAGGGGTAGAATTTCATTCACAGTGAAATTCTGTTTGAGGGCAAATAAAGGGATCAAGAGCCAGGGAAGTGGCCCTCGGTTTCTGGGTGTAAGCCCCAATGGAAAGTAAAGCTGTAGCAATTTGCTTAAGAAGTTGATTTCTGCTGTTTCTAAACTTTTAGAAATGCTAATTGTGTCTTTTGTTCAGGTGAAAAGAAAGGAGCCACCTGAAGCTGCCTCAGCGGGAGATCAGAAGAGAATCCGGCCTTCTACTTCTGTCGATGATGAAGATGAAGGTTTGCAAAGCACATTTGTTTGAAACACAAAAGCAGATGCAAACCACATGCAAGCTGAATTCTTTTAAACGTCACAGCAGTGTGCTCACTTACAGTTAGACACAGAGTTAAGGATCTGAGCCAGAACCCTGCTTCTCACAAAACTGATCAGCTGGGAGATGTCTCCTCTGGATTCAGTTATCTTAAATTCACTGGCGGGAGATTTAAGAGCCACATTTTATGGATAACTCGTAGGCTGTTTTAGTTCTGCTGATGCAGAGCTGGTCACCCAGTAGAGGGAGCTCAGGTGAGTCCATGGACAGTTCCAGGGGTGTGCTTTTGGCTCCCTGGGTGTGCTGTGGGAGAAAGTGTGTAAGAGGTGGTTTGATTTTAAAAACAAAACAAAGTTATTTGCCAGAAAAATCTACTAGAAAATATTTTACCTTTTTTTTTTTCCTGGAAGCAAGGAAGAGATAAGACAAAGCTTTCAATACCCTTTGCTTTGCATAAAAAAGCAGATTCAGGTTAGTTGTGCCATAAAGCTGATTCAAACTAACAACTGATTTTCAAGCCAAAGTGCAGAAGCTGGGGTTTGTAAAGCACTTCAAAGGACATTGATTGCAGCTAACCTATTCTATCCTCAGTCATGCCGTGTCTCCTAGCTGCTCTGCCTGGAATTTGTCAGCTTTAGCCACACGAATTTTACCATCCTTAGCATTTCAACACCCTGTATCCCATCTCACCCTCATTTGCACTGTGAAATTAGAAAGCCCCTGTCAGCCTGATGACTCACATACCACATGGGCACCTTGCTCCTAACTTTGATCTTCCCAAAGAAAAGGTTTCCATTGTGTAGTCAACTTGCTCCCTCTGTGGCAAAGTATTTGATGGCAATTTCCTTCTTTTTTTCTTTGCTCACCAGAGTCGGAGAGGGACAGGGATGCTTCTGATACAACATCTGACCTGTCAAAGAAGGATGCAGAAGCAGTGGGGCTGAGGCGGCGACCAGCAAGGCCGCTGGAGCTCGACAGTGAGGGAGAAGAGGGAGATGAGACATCAGAGAAAGAAGAAGAGTCCTCCTCAGAGAAGGAAGAGGAGCAGGAAGAAGAGGGAGGCTTGGTGAAAGCAGCACCTGGCAAGGTGTGTTGGTTTGTGATTGCAGTTTTGAATGCTGTCTGTCATTAAAAGAGGGTCTTGTAATCCCAGATGCCCAGGTTATCTCCTCTAGAAGATGAGTGCTCCCCTTAGGGTCTGTCCTAAGACACCCTCTGTAAGCTTATTCCCTCTTCACAGCATCTCTGAGAGTCTCTGGTGGTTACTACAGTGCCAGCCAGTTCTCAGAGTCAGACACTGTTCATTTTTGGCAATGTTTTCTTGCAAAGGAGGAAGAGGAGGATGAAGATGATGAGGAGGATGAAGATGATGAGGAGGATGAAGATGAAGAGGAGGATGAAGATGAAGATGAGGAGGAGGAGACAGGCATAGACACAAGTGACAAGGAGGAGGAGCAGGACTCTGAGGAGGGTAAGCAGTTGCAGTGGGAGCAGCAGACGCGTCCCTCGGCTCAGCCGCGGTCTCCCGTTTGCACTCGTGAGCTGATTACTTTATTGGTGCACCTTCTTTCACTGAAGGGTGATTTTATACAAGATAATTGTCTAGTAACCTGCACTTGCACTTTGTAATTGCTACCTGCAAGGCTTCCATGATCCCTCAGTCTGTGGGTCCCTCTGCAATGGCTGTCCTGGGTGATCTCAGCCCAACTGGACAGAGGGACAAAGGTCTTAAAGCCAGCAAAGTTTGTGCTTGTTTCATGTGCCTGTTGTGTGGTGATTGTTGTAGGCACCTGAATACATGGTTTATAAGTCTCTGCGGAGATAAATAAATTGGGAAGTAACTCCTCCAAACCCCCCCACTGCTGCTGAAGCTGTTTCCATGCCATTGCAGCGTGGAAGCGATGAGTGATACTCGCTTCTGTAGTAGACCCTGATTGTTGAGTGAAGTCAGAAAGCAGAACTGATGGTAATATGTTCTTCTTGTAGATGTAGCAAGTCCCTCGTCTTCCAAGGCTGAGGTCGAATCATCTGATGAAAGTGAAGACTCCTCTGAATTTGAGTCGAGTTCAGACTCAGATGATGAAGATGAGGATGATGATGACGATGATGAAGATGAGGAAGAGGAAGAGGAGGAAGAGGTGGCTGAAGATCAGGACAGAGAAGCCATGGTTGCTGAGACAGAGCATGAACCTGTAGGTCATGAGCTTCCTGATGATGAGAGGGAAACTATTTTGGAGCTGTATCCTGTGGATGCAACAGGCTTGGGACTCCCAGAGCCAGCTTTGGCAGTGAAAGATGAAGGCATGGAAGGAATCAAGACAGGGGAGGGTGAATGTGGTGAAGTCCCAGAGGCATCTATTGCTGCTGAAACGCTGAAACACTTGGTTATGGAGAGAGACCAGGAGACAAAACTTGCGCTGTCTCCCATCTGCAGGCCAGGTATGCCCTTCTCTGTTGTCTGGCAGTTTTACCAGATTGCCCAGTACACTATTTTCACGGCGTCCAGTACGTATGGTTTTGTATTTCCCTTGTTCTCCTTCTGCCTTTGGTCTTGGCTCTAGGCTAGGGGGTTATCTGTACAGGGAAAGAGGTCTGTGCTGAACTTCCCTTCCTAGTAAGGAGCTCTCACAAGCCATCTGCTACTAAAAATACCGTGGTTATTGTATCCAGAATCTTATCCTGGGCCAGTTTAGTTTAGTGTCCTGCAGGAGCTGAGCAGTTGTCATCATCCGACGATGACTGATTGGATGGTGTGGTGGCTGAAGCTCAAGATAGAAAAGCCATGGCTGCTAAAAGGGAACAGGAATCTGTGCTTAATGAGTCACTACTGGCTCTTTTTGGTTTTAATACCGAAGCAGTACGTGACTGGGAAGCCATATGGGGCAGGTGAGTGAAGTCTCAGAGTTATATCTGATTCCTAATAATATTGTTTGTTTGGCTTTTTTTATTAGTCCTTTTAAATGAGTGGGTTTTGTTCCCTGGTTTTGTGGAAAAAGGAAATTGTCTTCTTTCAACACAGAGTTGTATTTAACCTAAGGAAATCAGAAACGTTTTACTAGAACAGGAGTGAGATGCATAAAGCTTGACAAATTCTAGGGAGGAATTAAGTTAAAAACTGGAGCCAAGCACATCTAGCATGGCCTGCAGTGTGAGTCTTGGGCAGGACTAGGCTCTGAAGACTGGGCAGGTGTTTTGCCACTTGACAAGATGTTAAACTGGGCAGGGGAAAGAGGAACCTGTTCTGCACAGGTCCTTTCCAGAACAGATCAGCCTGCAGAAAGGGCATAAATTTGGGGAGACCTGCATTTGGGCACCTTGACATGTGGAATGAGCTTTAGAGCTAAGCTGTGGGAACAAGATCCAACTCCAGCATTCCTCTTGTGCAGCCCAGCCTGGTCATCCAGGAGCTGAAGGGATCGGACCCTTCTCCGGCAACTCTGGTTTGTTTGGCACAGATGGGGAATGCTTCCCTTCCACATCTCCAGGCACGTTCACCTCCTTTCGCCGTTGATTCCTTTTGGCCCTGGCCCTAAGGGGGTAAATAAACTCCAGACAAACGAGCCTGCTGCAGAGAGAGAGAGCAGCATATAAATTGCCTCATTGATACCATCTGAGTGGCCCCTCATTCATTACAAGGCCTTCCCGTTCCCTTCCCGTGTTGCTCAGGAGGGTTACGCTCCTCCCTCCCCTGCTCCCTCCTCGGAGAGCCGAGGGTGCTTCTTGGCCTTGCAATTAGTTTACCTTCCCACATTAGAAAAGCTGATAGCTTGGGGCTCTGACAGCTCTCAAGTCCCCACCCCACGCTCTGCTAATTCTTTTTATGTCTGTTCAAAAGGTGGTCAGGGGTTTTGAAAGCAGAGAACCTCTGTTCTGGCCTGTGTCGGAGCTAATCCTCAAATTAATAGCGCGGGTTTTTTATGGTCCATTAGGGATGGCTGTGGTAGTGTCTAATTAGTCCATGCTCTGCGCCTCCAAAACGTAAAGCATTGGAGTTTTTAAAGCCTCCCAGTGGAATTGAGCTGTTCTGTAATTGCAGCATCTCAAACATGCCTTTGCTGGCAAGTGGCGAGTAACGGGGTGGAAGCGAAGCTCCTGATTCTCCTCTCTTTTCCCCCTTCCAGAGGAAGAGTCCGAACCCGCTACCGTGCTGGAGCCTGAGGTACAGGAAGGGCCAAAGCCTGAATCTCAAGATGAGGAGGAGACCCTCTGTCTCTCGACTCCAGTGGCAGTCTTTGGAGAACCTGTGCCCAATAAAAGCAGCTTCTTTAGCAAGTCTGATGACAGCAGCTTGGAAGCTCAGGCTAAAACAAAACTGCCCTCTGTGGTGGAGGAAGACGACCGGCTGCCTCGCACGCCTGGACGGGAGGTGATGATCCCTTCAGAGACTGATACTCTTTTGCTTCCAGCCCACAAGGTGCCATCCTCCATGCTTCCCTTACCGTCGACTCCCGGAAAGGAAGACTCTTCGGTCCCTCCAGAGAAGTTCCCCGAACAATTAATGGTGACCAAAACGTCTGTGGAAGAGGAGATTCCTAGGACTCCAGGGCGGGACATGTTGGCCAAGTCTTCACACCCCCTTGCGAAGTCACAGAGCACGGACACCGTTCCAGCCACGCCAGGAAGTGACGCTCCCCTTACGGGAAGCAGCTTGACCCTCAGTTCCCCTCAAGTCCCAGGGAGCCCCTTTTCCTACCCATCCCAATCTCCTGGCATTAACAGTGGCATTCCTCGGACTCCTGGGAGAGATTTCAACTTCACGCCTACTTTCCCAGAGGCTGGTGCTACCATTCCTTGCCTTCTGTCTGGCAAGAAACAGTCAGAGGATGAGCTGGATGAGAAACCCTTTAAAGAGCCTCTTGGTGCTTCCCTTCCGATCAGCATGAACAGTGTTCCTTCCCCTATCCCCTTTGCCAGCCCCCGACAAGCAGATTTCCACGCGGACATGGGCTTGCCACCTACTGAGCCAATACCTGTAGCAGCCCTGCCATGCATGCATGGAGATGGAAGAATGGCCATCGAGGAATGCAGGGCAGATGGAAAATCTGTTTTGCTCTCACCAGAAGTACCCCCTGGTGCTTCTATCCTTCCTCCCCCACCGCCACCTTCTGTTCTTCCCAAAAGGAGGCCGGGTCGGCCAAAACGGTCACCGCCTTCTGTCCTCTCCTTGGATGTGTACTCGGGCAAAACCATAGAGCCTCCTCCTGTGCCAGTGGCCTTGGTGGAAAGCGCTGTGGGCAAAGAGCTGTTGAGTGGGCATCCTGATGCTTTCTATGGACTGAAAGACCCTGAAGCTGTCACCCTGGACTTCAGGAATGATGGTTTCCACGAGAAAGTAGCAGCTGAGACAGTTGCCGAGAAACTGCCGTTTAAGGAACTAGAGAACCAGTGGAACGAAGACTTCAAGGAGGAAGAAGCTCACGCGAAACCCAAAAGACAGTGGCGAAGGCAGAAGAAGACATCTGAGGACCTCCCAGTGATTCCTTCCCCTGAGTATTCCCCACCCCGGCCCCAGTTCAGGCCACGCTCCGAGTTTGAGGAGATGACCATTTTGTATGATATTTGGAACGGAGGCATAGATGAGGAAGACATCAAATTCATGTGTATCACATATGACCGCTTGTTGCAGCAGGACAATGGTATGGACTGGCTCAATGACACCCTGTGGGTATTCCATCCTTATATCCTTTCTCACGGGCGCTCTGCGTTACGCAGCACGCGTAAGATGTGCGAGGTTGGCCTTGTGTAGGACTTCAAAACGCTTCCATTTGCTGGTGGAAGAAGCATTTGCTTACTGCAATAGCAGTTGCTTCTATCAGCAGGGAATTTTAGACTGTTTTTTTCTTCCCTGAAGCTGCAATACAGAAATACTGCAGAAGTGGCTGTTCCTGCTGCATTTTCAGCCTAGGACTGCAGGGAAAATCTGTATGCAACTCTTCTGGGGAGGTTTCCTTGCTAGTTTGAGAAGCTTCTGTCTGCATTGAAACCAGACTTGTGTGAGGTTTTTTTTCAGCTTGCCTGTGCAACTCCCAGTCTGCACATACAGGTCTTTAACTCGGGGCTAAAACTCACTGTAAAAATAATCTTACCATCTGTGCCCCAAGTGATGAGTTTGTGGTACTAGCAGCTTTAACTCGCTTTGAGTTTGAAATCCTAATGAAAGCAGTGGTTTCCAAGTGGCACAGCAGGGACAGACGCGGCCCCAAGCTGGATTGAGGAACTGTGTACTGCTGGTGCTGGGTCTAGCCTCGTCCCCTCCCTCCCTGCCCATCATCTAGGGGTCAGCAGCATTGGCTGTAGCTGTGAATCTTTGGGAATGTTTTTGGGACACGAGCTGTCTCAGAATGAGACTCTGCGTTGGTACAGGCACCAGTAGTGATCTCCAGAACAGCCCCTAAAAGGCTGTTCTCATCACCTAAGAACTACCTAGTAATGTTTTTAGGAAGGATGCCGGGATTTTATGTGTTAAGGAAGAAAAATGCACCACCTCGTGTGCTGGTAGAGATTGTGTGGAGTTAAAATATCTCCTCCCTTACTCCCTGCATGACAAGAAAGCAAAAGCAAAAAAGCCCAAAGCACTTAAAATAGTCAGTGATACAGTAACAGGAAGCAAATGGAGCTCAGTGCTGAGGAAATACTCTAAAAGGATGATGAAATTCATCATCCCCAGTAATTCTCAGTCTGGGTCTGCCCCATCATGGGGACACAGTTCCAAACCCAAACCAGTTTCAGGGTGGGAGTAACTGGCCCCTCAGCAGTGGGGAACCACAGCCAGGGAAAGGCAGAGCGGGATGGCTCTCCGTGGACCCTGGCAACTTACATAGTGGAAATCTTTGAAACCTGTTTCCCTGTTGAGAAGGATTATTGTAACAGCAAATTTACAGTCACTCTTTAAACCGTTTAAAAATCATCTGCAGCCCGTTGGTGGTTTATTCTGCCTGGTAGGTGTGGAAGTACCTGCAGGGTTCACCTGCTTTGCAGCAAGCTCAAACCTCAGCGCTCTGATTTCAGGGCCGTCACTTCTTCAGTTTCCTGGTGTTAGTTACGACTCCCAGGGAGCGTTTTTGGGTAGATCCCAATCCTTGCAGGCTTCTTGGCTGTGTTGCTGGGGTGAGCTGCCAGTAGTCCAGCCCCGCTGGCCTTCCAGAAGCCAGAGACCTGAAGGTGCCTTCTGCCTGCTTGACGCAGTGAGTCCTTGCCAGGCCAGCCACAGGTTTTCTTGGCTGATCAGGACGGTGGGGTTTGAAACATCTGCACAGGGACTGACCCTTCCCATCACGGCCTGAAGGAGCTGATTTCCTGAGCCTTGATGAGAGCAGCATCTGCCTCTAAACCCTCTGGGCTGAGGAGCATCTCTTGCCCGTCTGTGCCGCTGCCAGCCCTAGTCTGTGGGGATGATTGCTGCCGTGGGACCGGTGCTGTGTCTTCGGGGCACGGGGCGGCTGCAGGGAGTTCCTGGAGACAGAACAGCAGCGTGTCACTCAGAACAGAGAACATGCACATCCAGATGGCCGGGCAGCTGCTGTCTGCGTACGCAGTGGGTGCTGTGGGGGAATCCTTTCTCAAACAGGTTTCTCTTGACAGCTTAACCTTTTTATGTTTAAATTTTCATTATCACTTCAGTTTCCTAAAGCATGCAGCTAAGAAGGAAAAGCCGTGCTTGGTTTTCCTGTAGGCACGTGGACTTCAGTGCTGGCTTCTTACTTTGCAGTCCTATTGTTGTTTTTCTTTTGCAAGCCCCAAATACCACCCTAATTTTCCAAGCTGCCGGCGTTAGCTCCGTGTAGTTGTAGCAAGTTTGGTCTGATGCCCAGCGGTGGCTGTGCTTCTCCTTAACTTCTTTCCACCTACTAGCTTTTCTACTCCCAAGAAAAAGAAGCGGGATGATGGGATGCGGGAGCACGTGACGGGCTGTGCACGAAGCGAAGGCTATTACAAAATCGACAAGAAGGACAAACTGAAATACCTCAACAATAGCCGAGCTTTTGCGGAGGAGCCTCCAGCTGACACGCAGGTGAGGACACCTCCTCCGCTGCCCGCCGGGGTGCAAATGGCATTGAGTTTTCTGTGATGCCACCCACAGCGGGTGCTTCCTGCCTCTTGGCAAGGAGGGAAGTGAAGTTGTTGTTTACGCCCTTGTCGAGTTGGTTGCCGCGAGGGAGGTGTTAGTGTTTGATGTGGGGTGTTTTAGGAGACCAGGTGTTCTGAGGTGAAGTGCCGTAGCACAAGGGATTGCTCAGAGGGAGGCCGCAGGGTGTTGGCTCAGCTTTGATGACCCATTTGTCCTCTCAGGGTATGAGCATCCCTGCCCAACCTCATGCTTCCACCCGGGCTGGCTCCGAGAGGCGGTCAGAGCAACGCAGGCTCCTCTCCTCCTTCACTGGTAGCTGTGACAGTGACCTGCTCAAGTTCAACCAGCTCAAGGTAGGTCACCCTGTGGACTGCTGCTTTGCACAGGGGCTGGTTGGGAGCAATCTGAGGCTGGGGCAGGGGACCTCCTGCCAGTTTGGTCTCAGCTTGGTGATGGCCATCTCAGTGCAGGCAGAGGACTGAATGATACCAGGCTCTCCTGTACTTCCAGGTAATACAACTTAATGCGAGGTGTAATACAGATAATTTACCTGAAGAAATGGGAACGGAGCAGCAGTCACAGGAAAAACATCACAGTCCTGTGTGCTCACTTGTGAGAAGCAGAGATGTGAGCTGGCTGATAAATGGCTATAAATAAGTATAAAATGATCACAGAGCTTGAGCCCTGGTCAGAACCATCAGGGGGTTGTAGAACAGAGACTGCTGGCCTCAAAGGGTCTGTTCTTCCCAGCGTGTGATCAGTGGTAAAAACCCAAATACTGCAGCTCTGTGGCACCTCCTGTGACCTCAGTCCTGCCTTGCTGTCACCACAAGACAGAAGAAAGCTAAATCAGGTTGAAGCACCCCAGTGCTGCTTGTGGCTTGGGGTGTGCTGCAGATGCTGGACACAGGGATGGCCTTTCCCTTTCTGTGCTGTGGCTGATCCAGGGTTGGGGCTTTGGGGTGTTTTCTTCATGCAGTTCCGGAAGAAAAAACTAAAATTCTGCAAGAGCCACATTCACGACTGGGGACTTTTTGCTATGGAGCCTATCGCAGCTGATGAGATGGTGATTGAATACGTGGGTCAGAACATCAGGCAGGTAAGCTGGGCTGCGTGTGAAATCAGAGCTAAAACCAGCCCTGCAAGGTGTGCTCAAGCGTGACAGCAGGGCTTGGAGTCCCTGCTGTAAGGCATTAGCTGCACGAGCCAGGCAGACCTTGCTGTGGGGAGGTACAAGGGTGGGATTTTCAACAACCCGTAAAAACGAAGCACTCGGATCCTTTAGCAGAGAAGTTCTTAAGAAGCCCACCCCGAACTTCTCTGGTTTCAGTCGGGTCTGTGCTCTCTGCTGGGATCACGTCTGTGTCGAGTGGCACGAGCGCAGCTGGGGTGAGCGCTGCGTAGGTCTCCGCTCCCAGCTCGCCTCCGCGGCCTGTCCTGACGCGGCACACGGGGCTTTCTCCTAGGTCATCGCTGACATGCGCGAGAAGCGCTACGAGGACGAAGGCATCGGGAGCAGTTACATGTTCAGAGTCGATCACGACACCATCATCGATGCCACGAAATGCGGCAACTTCGCCAGGTTTATTAATCACAGCTGCAATGTAAGTATCAGGGTCTTGCGTGCCATCGCTCCCTGACGCGCTGACAGACCCAGCGAGCCCCTGCTAACTTGGACTGGGGCCGTCTTCAGAAGCAGCAGGGGGGTGCAGGGTTAGGATGGCAACGTTAATGAGCTGCAGCAGATCAAAGCAGAGTCTAAATCGGCGTCAAAAGATTCGAGAGACCTGAGCAATGAAACGCGCAGCGAGACCGAGTGCGCTCAGAGTTCCCCTGGCTGTCCTGGGGGGGGGGGACCCTGATGGACACTGTGCAAAAATATCTAACAAATATTTCCTTAAAACTAACCAAATTGTAGCGCTCTTATTCCGTGGGAACAGGCTCCTTCTAGTGTCCACATGGGAAAAGTATTCTCTGCCCTGGCAGGTAGAGAAGCTGCTTTCCCCTCTGCTCTGCAGCCTACACTCAAAGACTCGACTGTCCAATCAAATTATTAAGGATCAGTTGAGCTACTCTTAGCCTGTGACAAACCTAGTGGAGCATCTTTTGCAGCACAAATGACCAGAGTGTGGATATTTTGGAGGGGCACAGGGAGGGCTGCTTTGTTTTCTGACTTGAGGCCTCCATCTCTCAGCTTCCCCTGGGTCCAGGCACTGGAGGCATGGCTGAAGCTGTCTAGGGAAAGAGCAGGGACTGCCCTGCTCTGTCTTAGCTTGGAATAATTGTGTGGAGGCTGGGAAACTTGTGACCACCAGGAGCCTAAATCATTACTTGTTCTGTCATCTTTGCAGCCAAATTGTTATGCTAAAGTGATCACGGTGGAGTCTCAAAAGAAGATCGTCATCTACTCCAAACAGCACATCAATGTGAATGAGGAAATTACCTATGATTACAAGTTTCCCATTGAGGATGTAAAAATCCCATGTCTCTGTGGCTCTGAGAACTGCAGGGGAACCCTGAACTGAACTCGAGGTTTCTCGTCACACTTGCACCTTCGGCCATGTCAAAACTGTGGTAACCAGGTGTGGTTGCACTTTGCCAAAAAAAAAAAAAGAGGAAAAACAAAAAAAGAAAAAAAAAAAAAGAAAAAAAAAGGAAAAAAAAAAATTAAAAAGGAAAAAAAAACCTTTAAAAAAAAAAAAAGAGAGGGAAAAAAAGAGAAGAAAAAAATACCAAGCAAGTTTCGCACTTCTGCCAGGATCACGACTGAAAGCAAAAAGCGCACACGCTTACGAGGACTGTTCATGTTTCAGGTGCTCTTTCCTTTCCAGATCCAACACGCACACAAAAAGGTGACTACCGTTTTGTGGCATGGTCTACCCAAACACTAGCTTCTCTGTTCAGTCCCTACAGCAATGCTCCGTCGTGGGATAATGGTACCTTTTTCTTTTTTTTTATTTTAATTGTTGTTATAAACCTTCATCTTTTCATCAATGCTGCTACCTTTTTCTCATCAGTTTCGTTGGTTGAAAAAAGACATTCAACGTTTAAATGTGAAGCAGAGACTGAAAAACAAACAAACAAAAATGCCATATAGGGTTTGTTGGGAGCTTGTTTGGCTGAAATTGCACAGATTTCTCAGAGTAAGCTGTAAATAAATGTAAGGTTGATGTTACAGAGCCAAGCCGGAGGCTCGAGGGTGTGTGAATGGGTGTGTGCGTGCGCTTGGGTGCGTGAGTGTACAGAGGCGTGTCCGCAGCCAGACCGTAGCCCAACTGTCCTGCCTTTTCCTTAGGGATGAGCCTGAACCAGTCTCCTAAACCAGACCCCCCCCCGGGGAAGGAGTCAGCTCAGCCGCAGGCTTCAACTTAGCGCCTTGGGCTCGCCTCCGCTTTTCACAGCCCGTGCTGGTGCTTTGGGGGATCAAAACCCTGCACCCGTGCACCACAGGCACTCGGATACCGCGGTGCCCGGGAAGGAGCTGAGTCGGTTGTGTGGCTGTAGCTTCGTGGCACCAAGTGTGGCCTTTGGGAGTGCCCGTTTCTTGGAGGTCGGTTTGTCTGGCGTGCAAAAGAGAAAACGAAACTGGCTGAGGCTGAAATGAAGTGGATGATTTCGACCCGTGTTGATGCTCTAGAAATCTTACCCTCCTTGTAAGCGTACGCTGCGGGCCACGTTCGTGATAGGATTTTCTTCCTGTACATAGGAAATGGGCTGATCTGTGTCTCGTATTAATGTTTCTCAAGTTTTGTCTCCATTTCCCTGCCCTTCCAGCGTTTTACGTGGAGTATTTGCTCTGTCCTCGAATGTGGGAGATGCCTCCTGTGATAGGAGCGAGCTGTGCCCTGCTGCTCTCCTCCCTCTGTTACTCAGTAACTTGGCCTGGGGTGGTCCCATCCCTCCAACAAGAACATGGTGAAAGTGTCCTCGGGAGCCATCCTGGCCTCCCCCATCTACAGCCTGAAAACGGAAGCGTGTTTTGAAACGATTCTTCAATATGTTTTGTCCTTGTAGATGTGCTGAGGTGAAGGTTGCAGTTCTTGGAGAGGTTCCCTTTAACAATGGGGCAAGACACCAAAGAAAGTCTTCTTTGGATGTGAGCTGGAAACGGTAGGCGAGCGGTCAGGTTTGGACAGGATCGGTTCGTCCACTCGCGTTGAGTTTCTCCCGCTTTCAAAAGAGCCGTGAGTTGTACTTCAAACCTTTTGAATTGGCTTGTAAGGGGAAGTTGCAATGTCATTATGAAATAGGAAGGTGGTCTGCATAGCTAAACATCTTCTCCCCACAGAACACGTTGCGCAGCTCTCTTCTCGTAGCCTTTCAACATCGGCGGTAGTCGCTGTTACGAGCACAGCTCCACGAGCAGAGGTCAGAACCTTGCAAAAGGGTTTCCTGGAAGGGTTTATTTTTTTTTTTCAGCTGCTCTGTGGAATTGCCAGGCTCACGCTGCAGAGTGGAGCTCGTGGTGTAGGTTATGCCTCTGCAGCTGAATTTCTCCTTCAGACTAAAGACCCGAGAGACCAGGAACACGCAGGCAGCTGCACGCTGCCTTAATGCTGCCTGTAGTTCTGTCTGAGGGCAAGGAGATTGGACAGTCCATCGTCTCATCTCTGGGTTTATTTTCCTTCTGTTTTGTTGTCCCCCTCCCTCAGCCTTTATAAATCTCTCCGGAATTTGGGCAGTGGAGACCCAGAACCTAAAATTACGAGAAGCACAACTAGTTTCTGTCGTTGAACGTTGGTTGGAACTGCAGCGATGGCAGGAGCGTTTGGGATCTAAACCAGCTGCTCGATTGTTTTGTATTTTTTTTATGAAATAAGGTTCATCTTGTTGTGTTGATGCTTCAGTTGGCATCTCTACAGCTTGGCCTTTTACCTTCAAAGCTTTGGAAATGCACGGAAGTTTCCTGTCTCTTGAGAACTGAAGCCCCTGGGTGAGGCAGTTCTGCCGATGTCCTTGGCCTTCTTCCTTTCTGGTCCATCAAACCAGTGCAGTCATGGTGGTTTTGTTGGGGTGAAGACACCCGAAGTGGCCCAGCCCCATAGTACCTGCTGACAGCTTTGTGTTTCCCAGCCTATCTGCGTGCTCTGGACGGGATTAGCCCCTGCAGTTTGCCTTAGGCTGTGTTGAGGAGCGGTGGGGAGGCAGGTCGCGGTCTTCTGAGACGAGACCCACAGGTTGGGGTCCCTCATTGTGCTTTTAGGAGCGCCAAAGAGATTTGGGTGCCGAAGACCATGGGCACCTCAATCACTTGGGTACTTCTGAAACTGCCTTTTTAGGATCCCAGACCAATAATGTGAGTTTTTTGAAGAGCTGAGCTCTCTGTAGCCCCCCAGGAGGAAACGGAGCTCTTGCGCCTACAGGACTTCTGAAAAATCATGTTTGTTTGGTCTCGAAGCCAAACCTGAGGCTTCTCTTTTCTTCCCTACAAATCTTGACTTACAGAGTCCTACCCACGCAGCTTTAGTCTCAGATGCAAAGCTGCCCCATCCCCAGAACAGGTCATTTTATGGTGAGGATTTTCAGTCTGGTTTAGCCATTGCCGTGAGCTGGGGCTGCTGGAGGCTGGGGAGCCAGGAAGCCATGGCCGTGCTTTTGGAAAGCAGCCCCCTGGAGATGCCTTTTTAATCCCTCCCGGGTACTTTGGCTCGTACTTGGGAAGGGGTGAGAAGGGAGGAGAAAGGCAAACTGGTGTGTGATGTACATGCCAGCCTGGATCGGGCCCAGCGCTCGCCTCCCGCGGTCAGCGCAGGCACCCGTGGAAATAGTGCAAGGGCTAAAAAAAAACCCCTCCCCAGCGTGTGCTGCTTTCCTGAGAGATTCACTGCGGTCGTTTTGGTCCCTGAAAAGCTTGTCCCCAGTTTATTGTCACCTAAATTGAAACCTAAGAGAAAAAAGAGAGCCGCGTTGTCTGCGCTGCCCGCAAATCTCCTGAGCCGAAAGGACCCGAGAGGGAGTAGCTCCAACATCTGGGAAAGAGAACTTCAGTCTTTAGTTGCCCAGCACGAAGGTGGCTTGAGCTCAGGGTGCAGATGCCTCTGCAGTTGGCCTGTCTAGGAAGCAAATCTGACCCATGGGGCTCCCGGCCCTGTGTGCCTGCGGGGGTGTGCGAGGGAAGGGGCTGGTCTCGCAGGTGTTTATCCTGCACAGAGCAGCTGCAAGAAGGAAAAAAACCCAAACACCAACAAAACAAACATTTCTAAACTCCAGCAAAGGATACGGTAGTGTCAGTTCCAGTTTTTGTGACCTTTTTCAGGGATCATTTCAGTGCATTTCTGTATAAAATACAAATTTAAGGAAAAAAAAAAAAAAGGATTTTGAAGTATATATATAAAAAAAAAGCGTCTTCTGTACATAGGCAAACTCAAGAATCTTCTCTTCGAACACTGTTTCTTGTAGAAACATGTTGAAATTTTTTTGCTGATTTCTTTGTACTTCAAGAGCATGTAAATAATTTATTAGAAGTGACTATTGTAATTTGGAGTTCTTTTTAAACAGATTCCAGCTCCAAGTCGTACGGAGGAGACGGGGAGGAGGAAGGACTAAGGATAGCAAAGGAGCTGGTGCCACTTACAGCTTGTGTCAAGCTTTGTATAATGTACATTCTGTATAAATATGTTGGGGTTTTCCTTTTTTTTCTTTTCTTTTTTTTTTTGTCAAATAAATAGATGGAATTAGAAGCATTAAGAAACCGAAGACAAAAAAAAATTGCCAAGTCAAGGCTTCTTCTTTCCCCCGACCCACCCCGGTCCGAAACCCAATGTGCAAAATCTATTTATTTCAAGCGAGGAAATGTGTACAGTCTAATAGACAAACCTCAAATCTATTTAAGCGAGTTTGCAACTGGATTTCTTTTGGTTTTTTCTTTTCAATTTAATCTTCGTTTTGTTTTTACGAGTTTCCTCCTTAATCGCCACTGTAGTATTTGTCCAAGTGAAAAGAAACACATCAGAACGGACACTCTAAAACAACCGGGCAGTTTTGAAAGCAAAAAAATGGAACACCCAGCTCCCAGTCCTTGCAGTTTGCTGGTTCTATAAACTCGTTTTAATTCACGGTGTGAAAACAAAGGGCCTCCTTTAAAAGGAGGCAGCTAAAATGGTTTGCAATAAATGAAAGGAAAAAAAAAAAGAAAAAAAAAAAATTTGATTTTTTTTTTTTTTTCTTTAAGTTCCTTAAAAAAAAAACCCAAACCAAACCAAGTCTCCTTTGAAGATTTAGGTTTTCTGCTTTTTTTTTTTCTTTCGTTAAGCAAATTTATAAATTTAGGGATGTTTTGTGCATATAGAATCTGTCACCAGTATGTACCTTGTTTGGAAGAAAGTGTTTTTGTTGTGGATGTGTCATGCTGTATATATTTGTTCATATTTTTGTGAATTGAATACTATGTACCATTGTATTATAGTAACTTTTATAAAGCAAACCATAAATATACTGACTTTTCTTACAGAAAAATTATGTTGTGCTTAATATGTAGCCAGGGCAGCTTTGGGCTCTCAGGCCCGTGCTGGGAACCGGGAGAGCTCAAGGAACCAGATCCAGGAAAAAAAAGAGCTTTCCAAAGACCTGATTTTCAGCAAAGTTCACTGAAAATACTGATTCTGGTGAGCAGGGAACAACTTTAAGCAACTTTATATCACACAAAAGAAATCTGTGAGCAATTTAAAGTTTATAAACTTTAAGAAAATGTTCTTAGTATTAAAAATCCTTGCAACTCTTCGGAGCTGTGTCCCCCTGGCTTGGGGCTGGGTGCTGCCTGGGCCAGCAGGTCCCCGCTCCTGCAGCCTCTGCCCTGGGTTTTCCTGACTTCACACCTTGTTTAGTTAACTTCATGGAGGTGAAAGCCCCGAACGTAGGCAGCGAGGTGTTGGTGTTGCTGGGGCGGGTGATGCTGGAAAGCTCATGGGGCCAGAGGTCCTTGGGTTTCTTTCTTTTAAATCGCTTTGTTCCAAGGTGAAATGAATTCTGTTAGCTGTGGGTTACACAGCCTGGAGCCGGCCGTGTGCCCCCCACCCTCCCTCACTGGGGGCGGCGGCTGCTGGGAGGGGGTCAAGGTGGCTTCTCTGAGCTTTAGATAAAGGGATGCCTGGAGCAGAGCCAAACCCAGGGGCTGCTGGAGGAGGACGTGGGAGACAGGAGAGAGCCTGGGCTGTGGGTGATTTCCCAGCTCCGTTCTCAGCTTCTGTGTCTGACCACAGCGGCTGAAGGGAGGGGGACGTGGGACAGAGAAACCTCACGGGGCAGAAGGCAGCTGGGCTCAGCCTGGAGGGGGGCCAGATGGGGCAGGGGCTTGGGCTGGTGGGAGGACTTGTGTCTGAGGAGCCCACCCTGAGCCGAGCCCTTGGCAGGGGCTGGGAAACTCAGGGAGCAGCGGTGGGTGCACTGGGGCTTTGGAGGGCAACAAGGGGGAGACCTGTGAGCACCAGAGGCCCCGAGCTGTTCTTCAGCAGTTGTGTGCTGGGCTCTGCGGGCTCCCTGGGGAGCGTTCGACGCGGCAAACGGGGGGTCGGGGGGCTCCAGCCCCAGCACACAAACTTAACCAGCCACTCGAGCCGTGACAGAAAAGGGTTTTATTGTGTTGGTAGAGAAAGTCCCCTTGAAAGGAACTCTGAGAATAGCAGAGGGGACTTTGCACGTGCAGCCAAGATCTGAGGCAAGGAATCGCTGCCAATGCCACCAGTTTCTTACTGAAACGTGGGAGAAACCCCAGCCCTTGGTTAATTCAGGAACTGACGGCTGTCAGAGCCAGTCTGTGCTGCCTTGGGAAGGCACAAACATGGACATTCGAGGAAGGCTCATTCCAGGATGTTGTAGCTACCCTAAAATCATGTGTTTAATCTCAATTCAAATTCGAGATTTAATCTAAAAGCGATTAAAATTAATTCTTACAAAATGAGACTCGTGAAGAGGCGAACACCTCCCCGCTCTCCTCTCCCAGCTTCCCATGTAGCTAAAATGAACAGAAAACTTCAGACAGACTAAATTTAAGTGCTCCCAGTTTTGTTTTCTGTCTTCCTCCATAACTGCTTGTCTTTGGCACGTGCCTTAAATCTGCCTTTTGTTAAGAATTCAGCGGTTTGGATCAGATTAAACTGGGGTTTTTTTAAGACCATGGTTGCTATTTCCCACGCTCCCTTTCCCAAAGAGTCACTGGAGTTCAGCGCCGGGGTCGGGGTCGAGTCCTTTTACATCTCCAGCTTGGCAGCAGCTCCCCTGGGTTTGTGACGCTTGGGTCTGGGCTATTTACCAAAACATGGACCCTTTCCCGGTTCGTTTGTGAATCAGCTCGTTAGGGGTGAGGGCAGCGTTTGCTGCCCGCCCTCTAGATCCGCCTGGTCTCCCCGTTGGGCTCCAGGATGGTCAAGTTGCCTCTTGCATCTTGATCCACTTCTATTGCTTCGAAGAGAGATTTGAAGTTCCCGGCGCCGAAGCCCTGTGGGGACAGGAGCGTTACAGACCCCGGGGATGGGCTGGCTGGGTGAGGGTCCTTGATGGCCCTCAGCTCTGGAAGCCAAGATCACTGTGAAATCCTCACACCAACCTGGTGGTTATGCCGCTGGATGACCTCCAGAAAGACTGTGGGTCTGTCTTGGACGGGTTTGGTGAAGATCTGGAGTAAATATCCTTTCTCATCAAAATCCACCAGGATTTTCAGTTCCTGGAGAAGAGAAACAGGACGGCAGCTTGAAGACCCACAGAGGAGCAAGAGGATTCCTCTGTGTCACCCTCAGCCCTGCAAAACACCTTGGGGACCTGGTCCAGCCCCAGGCAAACCTTCTCCCTCCCAGGCTGGTCTGGCTCACCGCTAGTTTGTCGATGTTCTCCTTCACTTTGATCTTGGCGGTTTTCAGCCTGTCCCGCAGTATCTGGTAGTAGCTGGATGGCACGTCCATGAACTGCATGCCCCGCTGCTTCAGGTTGGTGATCTGCAAGGCAGGGGAGACCCCGGCGTGGGTCAAGCTTGGGGCTCGTTTGTGGAACAGTTTGTGCCAAGAGGGTGGCTCAGAACAGAGGGTGTTAGGAGGCAGAGCGATAACTTCGCCATGACGTTGGCCAGCCTCGTGCATGGGGACCTGTCCCACCCTCTCGCTTCGGGCTCCAGGAACGGGATGGCCCAAGATGCCCTCTCTGGGCAACGCAGAGAGTTGGCCACTGTGCAATGATGCTTCATCCCACCCTGGCCCCCTGGTACCTCTGGAGAGGCCCTTTGGTCTAGAGAGGAGCCCAAACCCAAGTACCCAGCAGCAACCGGGCTCCATCCAGAGCAGCATCTGCGCCAGGTGAAGGTGGGTGACGGGCTGTGGGGGCTCAGCCCAGCAGCTCGGGCTGCCTGAGCTCTCAGCCCCCCCCCAAGGGCAGCACGTGCCGTCGGGGGCCCTGCAGACCCCAGCTGCTTTAAGCTGGAGGGACGGGGAGCTGCCAGTGGCTCCTGGGTGCAGCCAGCTCCCTTTCCAGTGACTTGCTGGGCAGTTAATCCTGGTTGTTAGACAACCATGGCACAAATCCCGTGTCCTCGTACCCCGAGGGGGGTCACGGCCCACTACCGCCCTGTGACGGGGAGCCTGCCTGGCGGGACGGGGCAGAGGTGGAGCAGTGCCAGGGCAGGCTGGGCCGGGGCAGGGAGCTGCCCGGGCTGCACTCACCGCCGTGATGATGTCAGAGGTGTTCAGCGCGATGTGCTGGACCCCGGCCCCTCCGTAGTAGTCGATGTATTCCTACAGGGAAAAAGCATCCCGGCGTTAGTGATGGGGCAGCTACAGCGTGCGAAGGGCTGGGCTTGGCCTTAAACCATGGCAGCAGAACTGTCTGAGGGACCACAAAATGGGAAAACTGGGGGTACTGTCCCAGCAGCTTTCCAGAGCCTGACAGCCCCTGGCAGACTTCAGCAGAGCCTGGGCTGCTTTCCAGCAGCCACCTTTGCACGGCACGGCTGCGTTGGCTCAGAATCGCCGAGCCCTTGGTCCCTTTTCCTCCACCAAAGCCCCGCTCGGGGTGGTGGCAGCTGAATGGATCAATCACCGGCGCGCACTCACCTGAATCTGGGACTTCTTCTTGCCGGGCGCCGGCTCGTTGATGGGCATCTTAATGGTCTCTTCATAGTTGGTGACCACGATGGAGCGCAGGGCGCTGAACTCGGTGTGCAGCTGCTTGTCGTCCACGGACCAGAAGCGGTGGAAGAGCAGGTTCTTCTGGTACCTGTCCAGGCCACAAAGGGTTCATTCAAGTCCCTTTGAATGAGCCTCAGCCACCGACGTTGGAGGGGTTAAGACCAGCAGAGCCGTGCTGCTGCTCCATCCCACCTCCCTCCAGACCTCCCCACTCTTACCAGTCTGCCACTGGGACCATCTGGAGGTCGGGCTGGTTCCCCACGACGTGGTCAACGAAGCTGAGCTTGGCGCTCGGTCTGCAGGGGGAAGCCAGGGGCAGCTCTCAGCTGGGCTTGGGGGCACTGGGGGGCTCCAGGGTGAGGTGGTGGGGCCGTGTCCAGCTCCTTGCTGGGACACAGTGGCAAAGAGCTGGGCACGACCCTCTGCAAAGTACTCACAGCTTCGGCAGCAGGGGGTCCTTGAAGAGGGGCGGGTGGTACCCGGGTAGGAAGAGGCCCTTGTAGTTGAGCTTTTCTATCAAGGTGTGGGTGGTGTCACCGTACTGCAAGAGGGGGGAAAGTGGTTGGACCTGTTTTTTGGGGACCTCCTGGGTCCAGCCTGCTCCCATGGACCCCATCCAGCTGTGGGGACTCAGCTCTGCAGCTGCCCGGCCGCTTACCGTCTGGATCACCGCGAACTTCACCTTCCCGAACTTGTCCTCCTCCACCCAGGGCTCCTTCACCACCACAGCTCCGCGCTCCTTGGCTTTCTGGGCAGAAGGAGAGAGACCCCCTCCTGCCACAGCTGCCCCAGGCAGGGGGGAGATGTTCCCAGCCCCTGCCCCACCTCCCCTTGCTGGTTTGGGGTGCGGGAGGGAGCAGAGGTGCTGCCTACCTGCACGATGAAGTCACAGTCCTCCACTTCGAAGGCGATGTCCTTCACCCCATCGCCGTGCTTCACCAGGTGCTCCCCCATCTCTGCCCAGAGCGAGAGCAGCAGTAGGTATGAGCAGAAGTGTTTTGCTCCACCTCCCGCTCCACACATCCCCCCCATGGCACCTACCCTCATTCCCTGGGTTGAGAGCAGACGAGAGAACAAATATGATCTGGCGAGGAAGAGGAGGAGAGGTGAGGGTTGGAGATGTGGTGGTGCAGCTGCAGCCCCAGCCTGGGCAGAAGCACCTCAGGCATGGGGTTTAATGGTGCTAAAGGGTTCCAGCAGCATTCCTGGCACTGACTCATCTTCCACCCAACCTCCTCCACTCGGACAGTGGTGGAAGGGCATCAACCCCCTTACCTTGTCCTGCTTGATGACATGTGAGACCACCTCCCTGCTGCCTGTCTCCAGCCCCCGGTACGCCATCTCCTCGAACCCCAGCTTGTTGCAGTAGTAGGATGCAGCCTGCGGGCAGGAGAGAGCCATCCTGGGTGAAGCCGCGATGCCGGCAGCACCCGGTTCCCACGGGGCTCCCCTAGGCCAGGGCAGCACCCACAGCCCATGGGGAATGGCCACGGGGGCGGGTGCAAATCACACGGGTGCAAATCACACGGGTGCAAATCACACGGATGCATGTGCATGTGCAGGAAGCAGATGAGCTTTTCCGCTTCCCTCCAGCATCCTGGGAGGAGCAAGCAGAGGTGAGAAAGGGCCCATATTGAGGGGAAAAAAAACCCAGGTCAGTAGGAAGTGCTGTCTCTAGAGCTGTCCCACACCCAGCGTGGCCAGGGCCTGGCAGGGCACAGCGAGTGCAAGGCTGGGCCACCACCAAGGGGGAAATGCTTCTGCTGGTCTCCGGTTCATCTGCCAGATTGGGTGAAAAGCAGCTCAGGTTTGAAGCAGAAGGATTTTCTAATTCCCCGGCAGCCTTTCAGTGGCGAGCGCTGGCGAGCATCTCCCACGCCGCCTTATCTCCGCGGGCTGCCCAGCGCGGTTCGAGCTGCCCCGCGTGTGCCGAGCGGTGATTTCTGCGCCTCTCCCGCGCGCGGCCCCGGGCAGCCGCCCCGCGCCTTGCGCAAGGGTCCCCGAGGCCGTCGGCCGAGGCCGTGCTGGTGGGCGCGGGCGTCGAGCCAGCAACGGCCTCTGGGACACGGTCCCAGCTCCAGCCCCGTGGGCCAATGGGATGAACCGCCCCCCCCAGCAGCCAATAACCGGAGCGTCCGCCCCGTCCCGGCGCCGCGGGTGCCACCGTGCCACGTGCCCGCCCGGCCGCAGCCTCTCACCTGCTTGGCATTGCCGACCCAGAAGGTGATGGAGTGGAAATGGATGAAGCGGCCTCGCTGGGGCTAAAGAGGAGGGGAAAACCGGGCTGAGAGCCGCTGCCGCCTTGCCCACGGCGCTGCCCGTCTCGGGAGCGGGGAGAAGCGGCGGCTGCGACCCTACGAGTGAGCCGAGCCAAACTTCAGCTGCTGCCCCAAAGCAGCGATTTTCCAAAGCACTTCACGGCCGGGTCCCGCAGGGTCCTGCTTTGAGGGGGTGGAGGTGCAAAGCCCCAGCTCACCCAGGGCTGCGTCAATCCCAGTGCTCCCAGTGCTCCCCGTGAGCGGCCCCTCCAGCGGGCTGCCCACCGCGGACCGAGCTGTGTTAAAGATTAATTCTGCCCGGAACGCTGTTACACAACCACCAGCACTGGGACAAACCCCCCCTCGCCCTGTTCCCCATCGCCACCCAACCCGTGGCGCTGGGCGCCTGGGTGGATGTGCACCAGTGGGTTGGAAAGTGCTTTATAAGGGGGGGAAAGGTGCCCAACAGGTGCAGCATTTGGAAATAGGCATTGCAAGAAATGACTTACTCAAGGAGTAAGGGATGGGCATTATTTGCATTACCACGGGTGACGTTTCACACCGGGCAGGGGGGCAGGACCGCGGGCACCAAGCGGCTCTTACCTTCTCTCCCTTGTCGGTGTAAGTCGTCTGCAAGAGAGAATTGGAGAAGAGAATTGGAAAAGAGAGGTGTTAGTGGTTCAGGGAGGTACCTCAGCCCCCCCGCCGAGCTCGAATCCAAAGGTCACTGTGAGAGGAACAGCTCCTCTACCCAACTTCCAGCACAGCCACTAAAAAGTCCGAATTCAAGGTGGGATTAAACCCGGCGAAGCTCCCGGGATGTCCCGCGCTCTCGAGCCCCGGCCCTTGAAATTAATCCCCATCTGCTGCCCCTCACCATTTTTGTGACCTGGCGATGTGACAGCGGCAGAGAGCGAGCGAGTCTGGGAGGGGATTTAATACCCCGGGGGAAGCTCCACCTCGTCCCACCCCCACCCACGAGCACTGGTGACCCGGAGCTGTGTTTGGTTTGGGCCGGGAGCTGCCAGCAGCGGCCCGGGGGTGGCTGTCGGGGGCTGTGTCACAGGGTCCTTTTCAGTCCCGGCCGTGGCACAGCAGGTTATAACGGGGAGGGTGGTGAGCGGGCAAGCTCGCAAGCAAGCGCACAAGCAAGAGCGCAAGCAAGAGCGCAAGCAAGAGCACAAGCAAGCGTGCGAGGGTCTGCGGGGTGGGAGTCTGCGAGCCCCGCAGCAAACCAGCAAAACTGGGGCGGTGGTGGGGTGATGCAACTACAGCAGCACATCCCCCCAGCTGCCCCCACCCACCTGCCCCTGGGGACGTTGACCCCTGCGTGGGGACGTGTCCAGGCCCAGCCAAGGCTGAGCCAGGGCAGTTGGGCTGCGTGCGGAGTCCATCTGCGCCTACAGGGGCTGGGCTTGGGGCCACCCGGTGCCACCTGCAGCTGCTGCGG